>OX457087.1:13835483-14259810 GCA_949752835.1 Empis stercorea
TAAGACCGTATTATTCAACGTACGTATTATTCAAGTTTTAATGAAAACTGATTTTTAATTATGCATTAAATGTAAAAATGCATTTTAATTATAATAAAAAACTTTGTAATAAAACACCATAAGAATTTTTAGATTATGTTTAAACAACAACAACAAAAAACAATTTTTATTATAAATTTAGAATTTATTAAAAAGAAAATGCATCGTAGACATTTTTTATTATATTAATTATTATGGAGAATTTTATAACAGTATACTAGCGAAATACCGAATATACGATTTTAATGAAATATCAGATATAGTAAACAAATTATTTTTACATTGATTACCCTAAATAGTGAATAAAGTCATTTTGCTACGCTCGCATAGTGAATAAAGTTAAATTTATGCAGCGCGTACTGTGCAAATGCATAGTGAATATTTTCTGTGTAATATTTAAATCAATTTAAATTAACAATTCACTATTTTTTCTATATAGTGTGCTGCACTGGTATTCACTATATCGAGAGTGTACTGTATTTTCATATTGAGAAAAGTTGAAAAATATTAATTATAATAATAAAAATTGCTGATAACCCCGACAAAAATTTTTTGAAAATGCATTTTTCCACGTAATCGTTTTAAATTGCTATGTATATATATATATATATATATTAACTATTGACTATATGTATATATTTGATTAAAGAAAAAGGAGAACAAAACGAAAAACAAAAATTACGCATTGACATTATATTCATTCATTCATGTGGCATTGATATGCAATTTAATCCCAACAAATACAAGACGGTCGATGGCTCAATAGGTAGAGTCGTCGAACAAAAATTATTTTTTCTGAGTTCGATTCCCCACCATAGGCAGATTATTTTTTTTAAAAATTTTTTAAAAAAAAATTATATTGAATCATTGATGTACGCATTTAAATCCACGATATTTAAAACAGGTAGATGGCTCAATAGTAGAGTCGTCGGCAACGACTTGTAAGACAAAAATTATTTTTTCTGAGTTCGATTCCCACCATAGGCAGATTAGTTAAAAAAAAAAATATATTTAAAAATCATATTGAATCATTAATGTACGCATTTAATCCACGATATTTAAAACAGGTAGATGGCTCAACAGGTAGAGTTCCCAACTTGGAATTTGTTGGTACGAGTTCAAATCCTGGCGCAGTCGCACAAAAAAAAAATTCCCCAACTAGCATCCCCCAATGCACATCCCCAATGCACATCCCTCAATGCATATCCCTCAATGTACATCTCGCAATGCACATCCGCAATGCACATCCCGCAATGTACATCTCGCAATGTACATCCCGCAATTTACATCCGCAATGTACATCCGCAATGCATATCTCGCAATTCACATCCGCAATGTACATCCAAAATTAACTTCCGCAATGCACATCCCACAATTAACTTCCGCAATGTACATCCTCAATGCACATCCTTAATGCACATCTCTCGAGGCCCGGCCGCTTGTTGCCGATTAGCACCCTTGTTCTGACACGCCTCTAATTAACAACTTGTCAGACACGCCCCCTAATTAACACCTTGTCAGACACGACCCCTAATTAACACGCCCCTAATTAACAACTTGTCAGACACGCCCTTTAATTAACACCTTGTCAGACACGCCCCCTAATCAACACCGTGTCAGACACGCCCCTTTTGAAAAAAGTTCCCAGGCCCAATTCGCCCATATACTACTATGGTATCATAAATGAACTGAGCTTCCGATGAATATTTATGATCTTTAGATATCCGAAATATTACAATGTGTTGCATAAAAGTCATGCAATTCCTTGAGATATGAAAATGTATATTTGACTGCAAATTTAAAAGTGGTTTTAAATTCTGTTTCGATATATTTTTAACTAATGCAGTTTTAATATTTTATTAAATCTGAATTACAACAATCATAATAAAAAATACAAATTAAATTTTTAACTTTTTTTAAATTTTTAACATGATATCATAATTTAATTTTACGAATTAATTACTTACCAATTTTAATCTTTCTTATAATAAATAATTTTACAATTTTTTTTAAAATTTTCATGATATTTTCCGGTTGGTGAAAATAATAAATTTATGAGCAAAAGGTATATTCATAAAATATAAGCCAATTAAATACATAGTCAAGTAAAGACTGCATCGTCATGATCTAATTTTAAATTTGAAAAATTTGTTCTCTTTATATTGCTTATAAAAAATTTTTTGTAAATAAAAGAGACATAAAACATAAACATTATAATAGTAATAAAACAAACCATATTGAATATCCTGTTTTTATGTATCATGTTTACAATTTACATTTTATGTATCATGTTTACAATTTACCGGATCTGCAAAATCCTTTTACCATTTACGAGCTTTCCAAAGGTTCTGAAAAAAATTTATAATATTGTATACAACATAATAAGCCTTCCAGAATCATTACATAAAATCATAAAAAAAAATACTTTAGTGGTAAAAATAAAATTGAGCCTCAATAAAAAAGTCGGTTATACATTAAATTAATTTGTTAAAGAAAATTTTCCTTTTTTTTTTGTGGTGGTGGTTTTGGTTTTATAGGCTGTCGACCAAATGATACATAAATAATATTTAACAATTTAATTTTCAATCTCTGGTAATATAAAAAGAATTGCATGTAAAATTATTGTGAAAAAATTGTGTTTGACATTTTAATTAATTATTTTATTTTAACCAAAAGTGTGAATTAAATTAACTGAAGAGTAAATTTTCCAATTTAATATATAGAAATAAAATGATATAATTAATTAAAATGCTTTTTTAATTACGAGTATAGCCAATATTTATGCCCAGGAATTAATTAATTTAAAAAAAAATAATTAAAATGAATTAAAAAAAGGTTGTGTACATATAAATAAAAGTTTAAATTTTAAAACAACTAATTAAAATAAACAAAATGAAATTTTGAAAATTGGTGGTATTGAAATGTGGCGAAACATATTATTTTAATTATGTATATAATTTACTAAAATACATTTTAAAATTATTTATTTTTCATAAATCCTAAATCAATTGATTGGTAAAGCTATGTACAGACAGAAAGTGAAATGATGATTTCCCACATAAATTTTCAGGTTGTGAAAAAGTCAGGAAATTTTTTTGAAATTTTTTTCAAAAAGTAGTACATACTCGACGTGAAATGAATATTATTTATCAGAGACATGAACCTTAAGATAATCAAATTTTTGAGGCCTTTGCCCAAAAAGTAAGATAAGGTTTTACGCTGGAGCAGATAACTTGAGCTGTAATTATCGGATTTTGATCTGGTTTTTTGCAAATGGTTGGTAATAGACCTACCTTTTACACTATGTAGATGTTTTTTTAACTTTTTGACCTAGGTTGTCTGGAAATTTAAAATGTTTTTTCATTTCCATACAAAAAAAACGTTGCGACCAAGATTTTTTCCACAGTTTTCATCCAATTTGGGTGAAATTTTGAAGACAAGTAGTCTTTATAAAATTAATCTACACTAGGCAGCCGGAATTTTGAGTTTTGGCTCTAATTTTGATTTAGCAGCAATTATATTTTCAAACTTTGATATGGAATAAAAACTAAACTAAAGAAAATAAATTCATAAAATTAAGTCATTTTTAAATTTACTCTTTTCCCAACATTTTCTTAATTAAAATTTTAAAAAATAATAGAAAATAAGTTTGTAGGAGCCAAATTAAGGAAGTAACTTTTTCCAAAATTTTCTAAAAAAATACTAATTTGAAATTGTTATACAGAAAATAGTTCCACTAATTCCTAATAGGATCGTCGGTTGTAAACTGTTATATTCGCTATTATTTTTTGTAACTATATCTCTCTCGTTGTTCTCTATATCCTTTCTTATTTTGGGTATACATACTTTTTTTTGCATTTTCTTAAAAAGGTTTTAGTTATATGCAAATATTTTCATTTAAATTTTAAATTTCAATATTTTAGAATTTTTTCGTTTTCTATATTCAGAATATTTATTATTTTTCTCGATTTTAACAATTTCGGATTGTTACTATAAATGTGCAAAAACTTTATGGTATATATTTGGTAACATTTTAAGTTGCAAAGTCTTCCTCTATTAACTAGTAAGTTAAAATTACTTTAAAGTTATAATTTTTAGTTTACGCAACGTTCCCGAAACTTTTAATTTCTACTTCAAAAAACTAAAATTTGTAGTAATCCTAGCAGTTTAATTTACGTATCTCTGACTAGAAAAAGATTCTTTATAGTTAATATTTTTTAATTTGCAAAGAGTTACAACTTTAAAGTAGGAATTAGACGAAAATCAGTATATATAACTAGAAAGTACCCCAAAAATATCAGCCATGTTTAATATTAATAGAAGAATTTTGTTATATAATAAAATATGTTTTTTTTATAAAATGTATGATTTTTCGTAGTAATATTTAAAAAATTAAGCATTATGGCCATTTTAAAGGTTATGTAAATTATTGAGGGAAGATATTATATTACAAATATTTATTAAAAAAAAAATTATTTAAATTTTTAAATTAACTTTTTATTATTAAATGATTATTTTGATGGCGCATTGTTATTTTCGAAGTTTTCCTGACATATTTATCAATAAAACTTTTCTCGCATTAAAGTTTTTGATTCCTATACATAAAATTTATTAAATTGAAAAAGCAATATACAATATTTAAATAAAATGTTAATTATATTTATTAAAACCACACACTAGTAATATGCACTTATATCTTATTAATAAAATATACATATACATATACATATATATATTATTTATATATATATTACTTTTATTCAAAAATATTTTTTTATTTAAAGTGGTGTGTGTTTTCGTTCCATGCAAGAGTTTTTGTAACGTAATTGCAACATTCCAGGCACGTATATCGCTACCAAAAATCATTCCCCATTTAGGTACCGGGCACGTTACGTGGCACGTAACAATGACTGTTCGTCATCACTTCAACGTAACGTTTTACAGTGATAGGAACGTGTCTGCTACTTAAAATGTTATTTGGGATAGTTTTTTGAATGTGCTAAAAGTCTGTCGAGTAAGTTTAAAAACAGGATAAATAAGAAAACTCAATAGCATGTTTAAACGGGAATGCTATTTAAATTATAATAAATAACAATTTTTAATAAATAATAATATTTATTATAATAATCAAATGCATCAGTTCAGTATAAATTGAACTATGATTTTTTTTTCCTAAAAATAAGAAAAATATAAAAAGTATACTTTTTGGTATTTTCTTATAGATAAATTTCATGCATATTTTTATTTCAATTTGAAAATTTAAGAATTATTTATCTTTCCCTATTTTTGGGAAAAAGGGATATTTTTGGGAAAAAAAGATAATCAAATTATGAATGATTTGTTTATTAAAATGATTATTAAAAGAGTATATAAATAAAATAAATTATTCATATGTATATATTATGTAGCAAACATAAAATTCATACAAAAATCAAATCCATACATTTTTCTTATAATAAATAAAAATTCGCTAAAATTCAAACTTCACATTTTTTTTACAAAAAAATACAAAATTTTCTAAAATTCAAAATTATTTTTTTATTGTACATAATTCTCATTCTCACAAAAAAGGCACACGCTTATTTGAAAAAAAGTGAGAAATTTTAAATACACAATTTGAGAAAAGTGTTATACCAAATATTATATTTTATATGTAATAACTAAAATTCTGTGTGTGCGCTTTGTAAATTGTTATACACACCATGTATAGTATAACAAAACGAAGTATACCAGATATAATTTTACTTTTTGGGCAAAGGCCTCTTGATCTGTACATTTAATTGAACGTGAAAAATTTGAAAAAATAATATTTTGACGTTTTTATTTTCAAATATTTTAAATTTTATGAATTACTGAATTATCAATTTCAATATGATTGAAAACGATTATGTTGCTAGACGAATATGAGTTTGAAGAAAAAACATTATATGTATTTGACTTTTTACAATAAATAAATTTGACTTAAATTTGGCTTTTCTTTTTTATTTTGTCAATTTCAAATTGCAGTCAAAATTTTCACTATGTTTAAATGTACAAATTTTAAATATTTTTTTCACGACCTTTTCACTTTCTGTATGTACATAGCTTAAACGAATAATATAGACTTATAAGAATTTAAATGAATGATTTGATAATTATACTTGTACATATTCTGAAAATATGATATGATTGATTATATTATTTAGTAAATTAGACAAAAAATTATAATGTAATTCTTTAAATTTGTACTTAAATCACCTAAAAATTAAAGAGCTGATTTGTAATAGTATCATAGTATCAAATATCTTAATATCAAGGCTAACAAAGTCGCCGCAGTATTTATATAGCTACTATTACTACAGTACAGGATAGGTAATATTACGTAAAGTTTTCTATATTGTTTGTGACATTACGTATTTATTAATATTAAGATAAAAATTTAACCCACAATTTCCATCTGCTTATTTAAATTTTATATATAATATAAACAATAATTTATTAATTTAATTACTTTATAGTATCATTTACAACAAATAATATCAAGGATCATATTCAATAATTATTTATATGTTTTGTACGTGATCTGAATAGGAAAATTTACAATGTACATAATTCAAATTCACAATAATTAAGAGCTATTTAAAATTATAAATAATATTGTTAATAAACCACTTTATTCGCTTTCCAATAAAATACTTAATTATCATTAGAAAAATTATTCACTTTGCATAATAAAAATGAATAATTAAAGTTCTAATTTAATCATATATAAATTATTCAATTAAATTTTATTACAGTATATTAATGGAATTTCGCATCTTATCAGATTTTTAAAAGAAAATGCAAATTAAAGAATTAAATTTAGTTCTCGTTAATTATACTTAATTATAGCAAACAGAAAGATCTTTTAAGAAAACTATTAACCTTTTAATTATGTAAAGTATTTAACATGTGGAAAATTTACGAAAGTGTAAAACTTTTTCATTATTTTGCAAACTTATTTTTCAACATCATCAGAAACTTTTAGTACTAATTGAAATTCTTAAAATTTAATTCCACATTCTTGGTAATTTTGAAAAACAAAGTATTGAGGTTACATATATTGTATAGAGACGACAGAAAATTTCAGTGCAATAATTTTAAACTTTCATATATTTTAGTTGAGTTTTAAATGTTTTATTTATAGTCCCAAAAAAATTATTTTTTCAAGAAGAATTATATTTATTAACCAATTTTAATCATGACTTAAACTTAAAGTACAATTTACATATATATTAAATCATTTAGAGCCAAAGCACAATTGAAATATTAGCAGTCCAATTGTATAATAAGTAAAATACTAAAAAAATTATTAATGTAAAGGTTCGAAGGATATTACCAAAGCCGTATATAATATTATATACGGCTTTGATATTACTTTTTGGAAAAATTAATTTAAGGCGAATAATTATTTTTAACCACTGGCGAAAATTTTTCTTTTTAATATCATCCAGAAGCGCAAAATAAAAACATAACCGAAAATATTTAAGACATTTTATAAATTTATTCAAATAAATTCTTGCAATATTTTGATAAAGCTTAATATATGTTCTTTACGATTTTTAAATTTTTCCGCTTTTTTTTGAAAAATTAGGAATTTAAAATATAAAAATTCAAAATTTTGCGAATTTATTTTGTGTTTTTTTATCAAATAAAAATCCAATTAAGAGAATTTAATAATTTTAATTAATTTAATAATCTTTCACTTTAAAAGATTTTGAATATTTTTATGGATAAAGTAAATAAAACAACATTTAAATAGAATAATTTAGTATATATAAGATTTTTAGTATCATATTAAATTTAATAAAATTATCCTACTATTATGATTAAATTAATAAAAATTGACCATTGGAAGTTTATGATAGACTCAAAGTTTATAAAAGAATTTTATACAAAAATGAAAACAAAAATATAAAATAAATATTTTATGTGGGTCAGAAAATCATAAATTAAATATTGTTAAATACAACATTTCCTTCTTAGATGATTTTACAAAAATAATATTATTATTGATGTTTTTAATGTAATTGATGTTGTTCATTCGGAATCGTTAAACTTTTAAGTGAAATTTTATATATAGTAAGTTCAATAAATTTTTATCTGCAAAAATATTTATAGAATAAAATAAAATTGATTAAAAAAATAAACTTTACTATATTATGAGAGCTTTGTGTGGTGATTTTTGTAGTATTTTTATACTGAATTTACGATACTAAAATAAAACTTCATAAATATTAAATTTAATTTGATGAACACTAAGAGTTTACTATAAAAATATTTTAATGATTATGGTTGTTCAATTTTTATAAATATATATTGAAATTGGAAATTCGTATTTTTATGATTTTTATAGATAAAATTTAAATTTTTATACATATACAAAAACTATAAATTTCTTGTTTGTTTATAAATTTTAAAAATATATAAAATTAAATTTATTTTAATGAAAATATAATAATCGTTCTTGGAAAATTTTGTCGAATATAGAGTTTATATTATAGCAAGGCGTATATTATTTAATTTACAACAATTTTTAAAAATTAATAATTAATGTTTGCAAATATAAATTTAATCTGGGACCGTATTCTCTGAGTCGATATCGAGTAAACGATATCGAAATCTACCCATAAATTTGCTATTTATATTTTTCGTATGGTGAAATTTTATAGTATACAGAATATAAATGAGCGCATATTATTAAATTTCACCACGAAAAATATATGTGCCTTCTGTCGTCTCTATATAATTTCTACGTCTTATCCACAAACTCGTTATTTCAACTTTCTTAACAAAGATATTATATTCACCATGGGACTCATATTGGCGACCTAATGTTTTCAGTTTTTTTTAAGTCTTTTTTCAATTTTTGAATATCTTTATATTATGGCTTTGTTAATATTAAATAAAAAAAAACTATTTTTTTATATAAAGCCTAATACGCTGATCTTGATAAATTAAATTAAATTGAAATATAATTTGAAATTATATTTGTCATATATAATTGGACATTATTATTGAAGTAAAATCTACTACTTTTTTAAATTTCGATACGATATCAATCGTCCAATTTTTCTTGATTCCAATTTTTTATTTGGAGAATCGTTATCGAAATTTTTACTTGGTTCTCGTTCTACGCGATATCGACTGAGAGAATCTAACCCCTGTAAATTTTATACTAATTTCTACAAAATAAATTTATTATGTCTAATATTTTTAACTTCAACTTAAAAATTACAATTCGTCATAGAATTTGTTCTAATTTAGATATAGTGTGAACGCTACAATTTATCTTAAGAACTATATCTAAAATAATTAAAACATTAAATTTTAAGTAAAATAAACAAAGTAGAAAATTCTAAAGTTAAAATTAAAGTAAATTATGAAATTAATAGTAAAAATATTTTCACCAAAAAATATAAATTTATATATTTAATCCACCTAATCAAATAAACTTTGAGAAAATCCTGATTTTGGCTAATTCTAACTTTGGTAAATACAATTGTTATTATTATATAATCAAATTTTGAAACAGTGATATCTAAATCTATATAAGAAGCTTTATTTATTTTCTTAATATTTTTAACTATCTCCAACTTAGTTTGTGCTAATTATTTTGGATCAATTCTTAAGCTCCTTTACATATTATTCAATTTGTTAGCAAATAAATCATTCTGAATGAAAAAAAGAGAATTATTTGGGGTATTCAATTTTATACTATATTCCTTTTCGTTATGTATATCATTTAAAGCTTGATCAATTCCAAGGATTTCTTTTAATATAAAATTTTTTTTAATGTAAACGAAAATATTACAAAAAAAAAATTTGAAAGTGCCGAACCTTTTATGTTGTAAAGTAACCCCTCACAAAAAACATGACGAACGTGATGTTATGACATAATCTTGTTACACAAAAAATATGTATTTTTAGATTTTTTTCTGATAAGAGAAAAATTCTTTTTTTTTTATAAGATTTCTGGAAAATTTGTCAAAATATTTAGATGGATATTATTTTGTAGACATGCTAAATACGTAAATTATTCATAATATGTTATAATAAAAAAATTATATATTTATGAATTATGTATTTATTTAAAAAATAATAATTTTGGGTTCAAATAATTTTTTGTTGCATTTTTACATTTATCGATGATAAATTGATTAAATTTTTAAGAAGACTTTATAAAGTTATGTTTCCTTAATAAATTCCATTGATATAGAGATAGATGTATGGGATGTTTGCGATATGAAATTACTAAATTCCAGTACTATATACTCTACCCAATATTCAAATGAAAAGAATTACAAAATTAAATTTATATAAAAAATGAAACAAATTTGATTAAATGCACATTTCTATCTCCTTTTGGCCTTT
This sequence comes from Empis stercorea, assembly GCA_949752835.1. Taxonomy (NCBI): domain Eukaryota; kingdom Metazoa; phylum Arthropoda; class Insecta; order Diptera; family Empididae; genus Empis; species Empis stercorea. The sequence goes on from OX457087.1 coordinate 13,845,915, forward strand.
TATCTTGACCTATAAAAATTATGCATAAATGGAAACGCAATATTGAAAATTGAATCAAATAGTTTTTCATGTGCCTGAAGTTATGCTACACAGAAAAAACAATTTGGCCGTTGTTGGTTTATTTACATATATTTATGACCATAAATATTATTAAAAATACATTTTTTATATAAAAAAAGAAACTAGTTTTTCTTTTTCACAAAGAAATTCAATTTTTGGTCAAAGGAGTGGTTTTTATTATTAATATTTGTTTCATTCTATTATTGCAAATATTCATAATATCATTGCTTTTATATTCTCTATAGTAGTGACAAGAAACTACATATCTGAAAATAGTGATTTAGTGTTTAAATGGACTGAGAGTCACACGTTTACGGTCTTGAATTAAAGGTAATTGAAATATCTACATTTTGATGTAGTATACGTATAGATGGTAATGAGTATAGCTATACTCCATCTCCATCCATACTTACTTTTATCATTAATAGAAAAATAATATATGTATAGCCCACGTCGGGCTGTTGAGCCAAAGAAGAAGAAGATAGTTGATAATCACAAATCACGTTACGTAATAACACCCCAGATAAGAAAAATTGTAGTATAGCAATAAAAGAAATAATTGATATTTCGTATTCCTACAATTTAGATGTTTTTTGAATTACGCTTTCTAATTTTTTACCAACATTATTTGAAATATACCCGATTTTCTTTCTACATTTAGGAAACTATATGATATTAGATTGGCCTCTATAACATAAAAAAATGATAATCTTCAACTATGCATGTATACTGTTTTATATTAAAAAAATTACATTATACTTTTCCCAATAACTTTTTACATTTAACAAAAAGTTTTTGGATATCATTTTTGTAATAAAACTTATTACATATAAAAATTAATGTTTTATAAAGTTTTGCATACTTTAATGGCATAAGTTTTCTCATATTTTGATGGCATAAGTACTTTTTTATATTAAATTTCAGCAATGAAGAAACCAGTTATTGAAATTGAATGTATAAAGTATTTTTTAAAAACCAGTAATTTTCTTTACACTTTCTTCAAGTACATAGAAGAAATAAAAAAGTTTTCTTGTAAAAAGGTATAAAGTTTCATTGGCAGTTGGCTAATTGAAATTCGGAATTAATATTGTCTGTTCTGAGATAGAATTTATTAAAATTAGTTTAATACTCAAATTTAACTGAAATTTATTTAAATTAATATTTAGCTTAATTTTTTTAGAAATATGAAATTTTAATATAAAATAAAAAAAATTAAAATATTTAATCAAAAATTTTGAAATGTAAATTTTAATATTTATAAAATATTATGAAATATTTTTATTTATTTTAATTATAAATTTCTGGAAAATTTTATTTATATTTCATTTTAATTAAAAATTTCTGGAAAATTTTATTTATTTTATTTCAATTAAAAATTTCTGTAAAATTTTACATTTATTCATTTTTCTTGTGATGCAAATTTGAATTGCATATTTTTCTTGTGAGGAAAATTTGAATTGTCTTTGCATGAATACTAAGTAATTCATTAAATTATTTTGGAAATTTATTATGCTGAACGCTAAAGTTGATTCTATATTTTGGATGCCTAAAAAAATAAATTTCTTCTCAATTAATGTATCATTTCTATTCTAAGTACGAGTATATCATAATAAGTTTTATGAAATTTTGTTTCTTTGTTTTAAATAAATTTAAAGTAAAAACACAAAATATAATTTAGAAAATCATTTAAGAAATTCATTTTTCAAATGTAAAATATTTTATTTGATCAGCACGTGTATTCCTGAAAACGTTTCGAATGAATTTCGTAACGTAAATTTAATTTTGATATTCCTGAAAACGTAACGATTCTTTATCGAATCGATATATTCCCTAAATGATTTTTTTAACGTTTCGATCGACTATTTTGTTTAAGTTATTGTAAAATTCATAATTTATTCATACGAACAATTTTTTAATTAGAAAAATATAATTATATTTTTAATTTTTTATTTATGTTTACATTAATGTATATTTATGTATTAATTTATGTATTAATGTATATTATACCCAAATATACAAAATATAAATATATGAAAAAAATATATATTAAAATTAATACAATATAGGTTTAACAACGACAAACCAATATTCCTTTTTTTTTAATATTTTTAGACATTGGCATTATCACTATCATTTCATTACTATCGTAAAATAATTCTATGCTAGAGAACATTTTTAATTTATGGTCTTCGTATTTGAAATACGGTCGTATTTGAATTTTTGTTATTCTACAAAACGTTCGAAGGGAAAACTGTATTACCGATTCGAAAAATTTATTATTCTGTAATACTGTCGTGTCGAATCGAAAAGTGAAACATTTTTCATATAATAGACATTCGCTGTAAATTTGTTACTTTTAGAAGATTCAAAATGTAATTAAAAATAATTTAACAAATTTTTTAAACATTTTTATATATATTTACCAATTATTTAAATTTAAATATACAAATTTTAGGAAAAAAACAAGAAAACCCTTTAAGAAAAATAAGCGAATTCGCTTTTGGCGAACCGTATACGAACTAGATAAGTAACGCCTTTTTAAAATAAACTTTATAACTTCATAACAAAAATAAACAGGAGTGACGAAGGTTGTGTCTTATAATAGTATTTTGTGAAATATAATAAAATAAATATTAATAAGTAATTTTGTGTTTTATATAATAAATTAAGTAATAAAATTTAAAAAAATTAAATCAGTGGTGAAATAATTATTTATTGTTAAAAATTATATTTTTCATATGAAATAAATGCTAAAAAAATAACTTTTCCGTATTTTTATTTCTAGAAATAAAATCAGTTCGTACACGAACCGAATTTGGCGGTTCCAAAACGAATCGTGGCGGCGTTTCGTAAACGAACCGATTTTGGCGAACTCTTGGCGTTACGTTTTTTTTTCTACTGTTCTTATTCTAACATTTACGTTTCCGGTTCGCTTACGAACTGCCAAGGCGGTTCGTAAACGAACTCATATATGAAGAAAAGACTTCGCCGGCGGTTCGTTTACGGTTCGCTTTTCTTAAAGGGAAGAGAAATAATTTCAAAAATTAATCAATGACATGAACTTAAAAAAGGACATTGCTCGTGGGTTTTCGAAACGTCTACAGATGAAATTGGTACAAATTAAAAAAAAAGAATCGAGGCATTTTTATTTACATTTTTTTTTTTTTATTTACAATTAATGATACAGCTATACGGATGCTCTAATTTTCTATTTTTTTTCTATTTTGACATTAAAAACTTTAATTTTGATTTTTCAAATACGTATTTACGTTTTTGAATACGTATGATAATGTAGTTGTTCGATCGTTTTCTAGAATACTCCAATTTTGTGAAAGTGAAACGCAAAGTGAAGGGAATCTCAAATACTAAGTTTTCCAAAATAATCATGAGTATTTTTATGTTGAAATAATTAATAAATAAAATATAATTTCAAAATATGAATATATCTATGATTTATTAATCAACAATGTTATTATTTGACCTTTTACGAAAAATGACAAAAAAAATTACAATTAACAGCTGATTTATTTGTAAAGATAGCATATTTTTAAGGTTACAAGGGCAACCCTGTTTAACGTTTACGATCGTTTTTTAGAATTGAACGTTTATAAACGAACGTAAAACAATTCGATTCGAATGGAAAAACGTTACGTTTTCAGGAATACAATACATGTGCTGTTAAATATTTTAAATTTCAATTCAAACTGTACGAATAAAGCTTTCAGATATTTTTTTCTAAAATTTTTATAATAATTATCATCAAAATTTAAGGATATTGAAAGACATATTTCAAATTTAGTTAGCAGTGATAGATTAATGTGTCCAGTGTATTTTTAAATCCAATTACTATAATAATTTTGTTACTGAAACAAATTAATTTGTATAAACATTATTAATAAAAATTGTTTTAGGGTCCAAGATCTGAACATATCTGAGACACAGACACCCTCATGTATGCTTAATTTTTGAATAATTTGGTAAAAAATGAAGATTTAAATGATTGTGATAAATAATTTTGTCAGATTCAGTCTTACACTTCATTTAATTTGAGATTATATATATTTCTCTAAAATGTAATTTTAAAATAAATAACAATTTTTTACGTAAATATTTATAAATATCATAATTTGCATTTTTAATTCAAAGGTCTGGTACAGCAAATCAGCTTAGCTTGTACAATTTTGCTTTCGTATTAGTCAAAAGTCTGAAAATAGATTTGATGTCAAAGAATTTGGAATATTATTATAACAATGCAAAATTTCTCAAATCCATATTAACGATAAATCGCCAGTAAAACGAGATTAAAAATCGTTTTAAATATTAAATGTAAAAAAGGAAAAATTTAAATTAAATTATAAACTAAACCAAAATTAATTTTAATCTTAAATTTAATTTTAAAATTTATTTATAGTATTTATAGTATTTTTATTTATGATTTACAAACTGTTTATAATTAAATAAATTAATGTAAAATTACCTAATATTGAATCAAAATTTATTAATTTTACAAAAAATTATTTTCTATATATCCTCTAAAGATTAATTAAAAAAAAGAAAATTTGTGACTTTTTCATATGAAATTTGTTCTTTATGCTGGTGTATTAATTTTGAAAAATTCTCCAAAAAAAGGATAATAAAAATCAAAATTAATGCTTTTTTTATATCCAAAAGATTAATTTTTATTTAGCATATTATCATGTACAAAAAAATTCATATCCTTCTATCACACAAATACATTCTTGTTTTTCTATCATGTATATTATGTATATAAAAAGGATCACGTACAAGAATCGTATATACTTTATGGAAAAGAATTTTTCATAATTTCACCAGTAATTAATTATTTTATATAAGGAAAAATGAGTTGTTTTTTGCACCATATTTTAAGGAAATGGAGCAAAAAATAACACAAAAAAAATTATCTTGATTTTTTCGCAATTAACAACAAACCCAGAAACTTACTTTTAATATATAAAAATAATTTGTTAACTTTAAATAAACTTAAAAATTTACAAAAAATTATTATTAAAAATAAATTAATATAATTTTGATTTTTTTACTTTGATGTTATAAACTTTTTTAATTACTAATTTCGGAAATTTAATTGTTTGAATAATAATTTTATTTAATCGTCATGTAGTCTTCGTATATTAAATAAAATTAATTTGATTGTAGAAACTTAAACCAAAGCCGTATATAATATATTATATACGGCTTTGCTAACACCATTTTTTTTTTTTTGGAAATTTCGAGATAATATATTTAACCATGGCTCTGAAGTTATTAATTTATAACGAAATTTAAAACTCCATTTTATTATTAGTCAAAATGTAAAGTATCTGAAAGTGTATAATCACTTTGATGATTTGATTTCCACTGGTATAATATTTTTAGAAACAATTTAAATAAGTCTTTTTTGGAGTAATCTTAAAGATTATAATATGATACTGAGTTGGGGAATTTTAGATTTGTGGATTCTGTATAAAATTATATGTACATCATACATATATACTAATTTGTCAGAAATGTTAAAAAGCTTTTAAAAGAATATTAGATGTAATTTTTTAATTTGATTTTAAACAGAATCTGTTACATTTTATAAAGTTTTTTTTTGAAATTTAAGATAAATTTCATGGTTAATCTGTTACATTGAACTGAATTTAAATTATTGTCATGGTTAAACTGTTATTTATTGTAAATGTTTATTAATTTCTTGTTTATTACAAATTTTTGTTAATCAAAAGAAATTATTATTATTCAGAATTGTTGAAAACATTTTCAATACTAAGATTATTATACATAGTTACATTAATTTTTGTAGAAACTTCGTAGCATCTTTTAATAGAATATTGATTTTTTTTTAAAAGTTTTTTTAGTTATTCTATGTAATATAAGGTTATTCTTAATTTACTTTATAGTAATTAATTTATTGTTCACAAAGTTTCGATATGGTTCAATATCACTTAAACTAATTTTCGGATTTGACTGAAAGAAAATGTTTTAATTTTGAAATTTAAATATATAATTTTATTTTAAATTTCAAATTAGAATTTTTAACGCTTCAATTTAATAAACACGAACTTATTTACTAATATTTGTTAATTGAATTTTTCGAATATATAAAATTTTAAATAAGAATTCATATTGCTCTCATTTTTACATATTAATTAATATTCATTGCATAATATTTTTACCTGAAAATTTCTTATTAAAAAACTTAATGAAATTAATTTAAATTGTATTTGGTATAATTTCATTTTTATATTAATCATAAAATTTTATTTTTCAGAATTAAATAATAATATTTATATATAGAACATTAAAAATTATTACATATATAATTTTTATATATACCGTACATAATTAAATTTCTATTGTGGTTAAATGTAAAATATTCAGTATAAGATTTTCATAATGTAAATACATAGATATATTTGTTGGTATTATAATATTATACAAATAATAATAATTTAAACCACATAAAATTTTGTGATAATGTTTTTGAATAATATTTGTTCAGGTAAAATTTTATAGATATAAAATACCAAAAAATAAAAAATTATCATTTTGAAAATCATATAATTTTCGTGGTTTTTAAGTTTTATTTGAATTGTTCATACAATATACTACACACAATCAAAATGGATTAGTTAAGATAATATGCAAAGATTTCCTGTTTATTTTCTTTATTTGATTATGTTAAATATTGTCTTTGTTTTATATTATATTTGGGGAGAAAAGGATCAGAGAGTATATTTTCTGGTTTTTATAAATATTTATATACATTATAGTGAAGCAAAGTACATATATTTATTTAAATTTTGCATACGATTTTATTATGTAGTTTAATATAATCTTTTAAATAAATGGAAATGGAAACCATTATATTTCGAATAATATTTTAGTTCATGAAATGTCCAGTTTTTCTTGTTTTGAAATCCATAAATGGAAAGTGCTATGGAAATGGAAATGGAAATTGTCATGGCTAGAGACGGTCTGTTAAGCATTAATAGTCCGGTAAGGTTGTTTTGCCGACAATAATCTGCGAAAGAGTTGATTCAATCTGCAAAATAGTATAGTTACTATATAATTAACAATTTCATTTTTTTTAAAAACTCAACTAAATTTAGCAATTTCAAGTAATTGAAGAAGTACATCAGAAAGTAAAAATTTGTAAATTTTTAATAATTGTTTATCTCCTACTTAATTTAAAATTTTCTATGAATTATTAATTAATTAATTAAAAAAATAAACAAAAACATAATCTATTACTTATTTATTTTTCATTTGTAAAAACAACGGAGATGATACATAAATAAAAACGTAGGTAGATGTTATATTTTGAGGATAAAAAAATTTCCTGTAAATACGAAAAACAAAAACATTGTTACATAAATAGATTCAAAGGAAGTAAGAATCTTTATTGTTATATTGTGAAAATAAGGAAACCAAAATGTTTAAACATATCTTTCAGAACGTGATTTACAAAAACAAAACATGATAAACGAATTATTAAAATATAAGGTTTTGCATTTTTACAAGGATAAATTCTTCGGAATTGTGATATCATATCAAAAATAAATAAAGAAATAAATAGGAAATAACAACGATAAGGATATTTTTAAATAAGAAATTACTTCACAAATATTTACATACAAAAAAAAATTAATTTCACAAGAAATTTGAATTTTATTAAATTAAAGTACAGCAGGTAAAAAATTTATGTATTTAAGGACTTTTTGTAGGATTGAAAAAGGATAATTAAATTTGGCATAATGAGAAAATGTTTCTAATTGATTAGAGAGTGGAATTTGAAGTTTAATTTTGCTATAATTGTCCTTAGAAAGGATATAATATCTGCATTGTTTAGTATTAAAAAATTATTTTTAGTATCTTTTTTGTCTATATTCCCAAAATGGCCACGCTAATATGATCTCTACTAGAAAATGACAGAAAATAGGGGGTTTTTTTGTGGTTTACTTTCTTCTGGACTAATTAGTATATTGATTGGCCCAAGATATTACGTAAAGTGGTCTTTAAATATTATTATCCGTTAAACTAACAAATAATTATCCAACAATTTTCATAAATATTATTTGAAATTTACTCTGTTTTTAACCAGCAGCATTTTTCCCTTTATCAATATAGTAATATAAAAAAACTGCTAAACGTGCCATTAGTAAAATCATGGGAAACAACATTAAGCAATATTAAGCCATTCTTCCTGTTTTAAATTAAATCAGCATATTTGCATTCCCATGACAAACTTTTAATTTTGTAATTCCTACTTTAAGTAAAATCATAAAAAGCTAACTAACCACTTATTCTAAGCTTATATTCAGAATTAAATAATTGAAATTTAAATATAATTTGAAATTTACATTGCACAAACGTGTCATATTTCTAAGATAAAAGTTGTAATAATTAAATAAGAACATTTTTATAATTTAGTCTAAGTTTTGCTTTCATGAATAAATCAATAAAATCTTACAATAATTTTGTGTTTTGTATTATATCATATAAAATAATAATTATCTATCTAAAAAATATTAGTTATATTTTTAAAAATAGCTAATTAAATTTTTTTGTATAGATCATTATACGAATTTTAATTGGGGATTAATTTAATTATAATTTCACAAAAAAAGTTTCACAATGAAAATAGGAAATTAATAATTCAAAAATTTTAATACTGCAAAGGATAATTACAAAACAAAACCTCGGACTAATATAAACAATGAAAAATTTATTTAATCGTCATCTGTTAAAATTTTATAAAATTTGTTTTGGTTTAAAAATTATTTTATTTCGAAATGAAATTAAATTTTTTTGTTATTTTTAAATTAAAAATTTATGGTTGTCAATTTCAGACTGTTTATCTTTCATTATCATATATAATTAATATTATTTTAATTTACATATTGCACAAATTCCCACGTAGAAAATTATTTCGAAATATTTAAAAAAAAAAATTATGGTAAAAAGTAAACTTTTAATATCCTATTTCATTCATCAATAGATTCAATAAGTTAATTTTTCAATAAGTAGATTAAATTTTAAGTATATGTATATTATTATTTCTCATCGATGAGTTTACATAAAATTTTGCTACAATTTTTTTTTTATAAAATATTTATTAAATATTATATAAATTTTTATTTAAATTTCAATATAAGTTAAAGTCGTAGGTTTTCTTTAGAATTGTAACTAAATTATAAATAAATTTTTTTAAATAAAATGTAATTACATTCGAATTCCATATATTGAAAGGTAAGAAGATTATTTATTCAGATTTTTTTTTGTAGCACTTTTGATGTCAAACAAAGTCTTTACTTATTAATGTTTTTCTGAAATTAATTTATGTACAAAACATTATATATACCATTAGAGAATTGCTACATCAATTTATGTCAACAATTAAATCACAAATTTCAATATGAGAAAATTAACTTTCCTATTATATATTTTTCATAAAAGGTTGTGAGTTTGCAAGTTAATGTACTATATAGAAAGTTTTCATAATTTGTATAGTAATTAATTAAATTTTTTTGTACCTACCATTAAATTTAAAAGTATTTTTTTTTTATTTTCTTGTATGTACATATAAAAAAATTATTATTAGTTTTTATTTCGCTAAAATGTCCTTTTAAAGATATTACTTTTCAATAAAATTCAATGTCCACTATTATACTACATTTATACTGTTCAATCAAATTGGCACACTTGAAATTGGTAATTTTACAAAATAAAAGCAAAGCCTTTCTGAAAAGGACTATTTAATTTAGAGTTGAAGCAGAATTTAATTTGGAAAAAGCACAACAATTTGAATTATAAAAATAACATTTTGATGAAAAAGCTATATTATGTAGCGACATATTTATGTATTAAATTAAAATTTTTGGACTCAGCAGCGTCTTTCCGTCGCCCATGAAAAACATACTCCAAGTAAATTAATATAGTAATTAATTATGAAACAAAAAATATTTTATTGCAAATGATTTTCTCATTTTCATAATGATTTACTAATAACCAATTAAAATGAAAAATTAATATCATAAAAGAATTTTTTTTTTTTAGTGCAAATAATAGTCAAAATGGGGAAGAAATTATTGCGAACCACAACCAATAACAAATGAAAACAATAAGTAATTTATTTCACATTATTATTATTTGAAATACAAATACTTAAAAGTTTCACAAAATAAATTATTAAATTTATGTTCTCTTGATTATTTTTAGGTCACAATTTATGTAACTCACACAATTGTGGACATTATTTTTCGACAACGAATTTATAAATTAATTTTATGGAATATTTAGACGAAATTTTCATTTACTATTTTCATAATATTTCATCAAATTACAATTATTTTTTTCTGAAAATCATTTACAAATTTATACTAAAAAATGTTGTGTTCTTAATATAAAACTCATATATGTATAAGTTTTTTGTTATTCACAAATTTTTCGGAACAATTTTCAACAGAAATAATAGTTTTCTATAAAAAGTTTATTTCTTTATATCTGCAATCAATTTTACACTTTTATGTAAAAGAAAGGTCTTGGAAAATTTATCTAAATTTGACTTTTTACAATAAAAATTCTCTTGGTATAGCATAAGAATATTTTTAGTTTATATTTCCATTTCAACAATGAAACCTAAAAAACATGATTTTATATGATCAATATTGAAGATGTAGATAGAAAAAATAAGAAATATTTTTTATCACATTATATAATTTTTATTTTTTTTAATAAGTAAACTTTTACAATTTTTTGAGATCGATAAGATTTTCTGATATTCAAATTGTTTTTCGGGATATAAAAATGTCAAATGTGTGAAAAATTACATATAATTTTTTTTTATATGTTCACAACTCTTATTACAATTTTCCCAATATGCATTATGAAAATATTTTGTATTTGAATATTTTAATGGAAAAGGACGACGACATCGTAATTCAAAAATATTTTATTTCAAAAAAATATGAAATGAAATATATATTTAAGATTCTCGTAGCAATCATTTTCTATATAAAAAGAAATATTCGAAATTTTAATAATAACCCTTTATTTATATGCTCAAGGGTTCAAATTAGACTGTTAGTTTCAAATTTCAATATATCATATTTTCTTATCATCTTTTTATAAAGTAAATATGTAGTAATTTTACATTGACTAGTGACATAAGTTGAAGTTATAAAATTCAAAAAAATTTAAATTTTTATATCTGTAAAATTAATATCATCACCGATACCACTTACCACTAGCGAGTGAAAAGCATCCTTAATCATAGTGTCAAAATTGAAATACTTAATGTAATTTACGAACAAGAAAATGTCTTTGCCTTGAACTTCTTATGTTCTTCATTAACACATTGGCGGACACAAAAAACATCACGTGATACAGCTAAAGCTGAAACAAAAGATCACATGATCAGTCCACTGCAATTGCAGTAGGTGTCCGCGAACGTGTTAATAGTGAAACTTATGGTTTCAAATCCTTATAGAATAATTGTGCGTCGTCGAAAATAATCTTCCGAATCTCTCTCTGTATCATTAGTCAAGGATTCATATTTGGATTACTACTCAATTGTTTTAATGATATTTGTGAATGCATTTGTTACCAGTTTTCGCTTAAATTATTAATATTTTCATTTCTAAAAAGCTTTTTTAGCATAAATTCTGGAAAAATTGTTTCTTTTTGTATTTTATTTATCAAAAATATCTTCATCTTTCAAATTTTTATCTTAAATTAAAAAAAATAAATTTATAATTTTTATATTTTTCTCTTTTGATATATATTATTAATATGTATATGATAAATAATATACAAAACAATGTGTATTTCATTGTATTTTTAATAAATTTTCTGTTGATTAAAAATGAACAAAGATTTGCATGAATTTGTAAAACGAACTTTCAGATTATATGAAATTGTTGTTTTGATTATCGTGAAATTTTTCAAATTTTATGATCTTTTACAGATCCTGTCATTTACCTTCACTAATTTTTTTTACATTACGAATTCTTTATCATTTGATCAAATAAAAGCTCTTCAATACGTACAACATATGTAAGAAAATGTTTTCAAATATCCTTTGTAATATTTTCGCAGCTTTAAATTAAAGGTTGAAACAATAATGTTTATTTTTATTTATATTACAAAAGTCTTACACAAGGATTATCCATTTTTTAGGTATTTTCTGATACATTTGTTTATATTTGAAAAATCCCAAAAACGTATGCATAAATATTTATGTATACCTTGAAAATTTTTTTTGAGAATCTTATACTCGTATTATGTTTTCACAGTGCGTGATAAAAAAAATACAAAATTTTGTCAGCATTTTCTACATTCAACAAAAAGTAAATAATTCTTCTGTATATCCTTTAAGAAAATAGGAAGACTTTTTTATATATTTATTAAAGAAATATTTAACTTAAAATTCTAATCATTTGTCCTGTCAAATTTACCAACTATCAAGGGATAAAATTCCTTTTCAATGATTATATCAATGATTACATTCGTACATCTATGTAGTATATTCGTACTCTCGTACCTTCTGTAATCTTAATTCTAATACTTACTTTTTTCCAGATTTTCTAATTTTTTGTCTTTTTACATCCTTTACTTCTATACATTAAATTTTTGATAAATGGTCTTTCTCAATTTAAATAAATTTAATTTTTACGCAATTGTGGAAATGGAATTTTCAAATATGACTGAAAAGAAACCATATACAATTGGAAAAAAAGCACTTAAATTTATTTATATTAAAATTAAATTGAAGTGTACATTTAAAAATTAAATAAAAAAATATATACATTAACGAATTTCAAAATACATAATAATATATTATTCAAAAGCACATTTCAAAACCACAAAAATTTCATTTTAAAATTAAATTTTTTTCCTATCAGTTAACCACTAAAATATTATTTAAACATTAATTTTTATTTACCACTTTAATAAATATTTTGTATATAATAAAGAATTTGCCTTAAAATTCTGACACTTTTTGGTGATTTTAAATCTCAGCTTTTTTCTGTTCGTTAAATTGGTTATAAAAATTTTATTAAGTATTAAGAAAAATGAAACTTTATTGTCACTTTGGTGATTATTAAAATTTCTCGAAACAGTTTTTTAACTGAAGGTGACTGATAAAATTTTCAACAAAATTTTATTTAAAAAAAATCCTTCACGGAGAAAATTTTTATGGTATATTAAGGTAAGCAATTTTAACGGTTTGTCTTAGTTCGAAAAAAGCTTCCATAAAATCTAAAATCTTGAAAAACTTTTAATTATCATCATAATATATAGAAGTTATTGACGTGAAAAACACTTTGGTAAATGAATATTTTTTGGTTAATTATATTTATGTCAATTTTCTTTGGCAGAACTTTAGTTACTTTAATTATTTATAAAAATTAAAATTATAGACGTCAAATATATTTTCTGAAGCAATCTTTAACAATATTATTTTATGGATTTGTGGTCTTTTTGGGGGAATTTACTTTGTATTCAAAAATTTCATTAAATTTTAAGTTATTGAATTGACTTTTCTATTTACAAACTATATTTTTATTATGACATTTTTGTAAAAGTAATTAAACTACTTAAATATGAACTAAATATTAATTTTAATATTTATGGAAAAAGTTTTTGCGTAATTTTCAAATGAAAAACAATTAATACAACACACAAATTTTCATGTAACATTTCTTATTAAATGAAACTGTTTTTCAATATCGTAAATTAAACATTACAATATCGTATTTTAAAAATTATTGCCTAAGTAAAGTACATGATGCAACAAAATTATGCATAAAATTTTGAATTTCACTTTTTCCTGGCAATAAATTTATGATTTTTCCACAAAAAAATTAAAATATTAAAGAAATATAAAAGGCACTTTGTCCCATACCCAAAAAAGTATATATATACAAACCTTTGTTTTGACTATTAAATTTCCAAAAAAGGGCTGGAAAGGATATTCTCTCCTTCTAGTTTCGTGATCGTTTTCCCTTTCAATTACCGAAAAAAAATTTAATTAAAGACTTTTAGATAAATTGTAACAATGACCTACTTATTTTTTTGAAATGAAGATGGAATTTCTATAATTTTTTTCGCATTCTCGTTTCTTTTGGAGAATTATGAACCCAATCTGGGTTGTATATATTTTATCACGACAGTATAGTTAAAGCTTTTATTGCGTCTTTTATCTCTTGGGCCACTTTTTTTTAATATAATTAATAAATAACACCAAGAGATTTGTAGCTACTTTAAAGAATTTTTTTATTCATTTTTCTAGAATTTCATTTTATTATTATGATTTTGCCTTGAAGAAATAAAACAGATTCCTTTTTTTGGCTTTGGTATTTCAAATTACTATATGGAATTTATTTTCTGGTTTGTTATAATTTTCTTTCAGGATAAATTAAAATAGAAAATATGAAACTTGATTATAAAAATATTATAATTGAACAAATAAAGACATATCCTTGGCAGAGAATATTGAATGTTAAGTAATTTATATATGGAATTTATTAGTATTTTTACTATGAATAAAATATATTAAGTATAGGATATATTTTTGAATTAATAAATTTATATTAAAAATTGAAAAATTTATATACAAACTTTATGTCGGCTTAAGATCCATGGATTGTATATTTTAATTAAAGATAAATCAGACAGTTTTCAGTTTTTCGTAAGTGCAATATGAATGGAGACAATAAATTTTAGTGACCAACATAATAAATTTACATGTCCTAGCCATATGAACTTTCTAATTCATTATTTCTAATATAAAATTTTGGACATTTTGCCAAGAATGTACAAATGAAATTATAGTTCTTCCAAATTAATGGGACCAAATTTTCTCTACGAAAAGATTTATTAAATTATTATGTTATAAATTAATAAATCTTGTAGTAAAATAAGACATTAAAATTTTTGGAATATCGGTGTAATAACAATGACTCCATGGTGGAGGAACTATAATTTAGCTTTATATTATAATAAATTACATTTTTAAATTTAGCTTTTAGAAAATTAACTATGAATATTTGCGGAAGTAATTCAAAAAATAAATCTACATAAATCACTTTATCATAATGGCAATAATTTGAATTGAATCCCAAAAATTAAATATTTCTTATAAAGGAAATTTGTGTAATAATTAAATTAGTAATATCGAGTCAACCAAAAACCATAAGCCATTTTCAATATAGGTAAATTTTAGGACCATTGAATTATTGGTTCACTTTCATAAGAAAATTTTGAAGGATGCAAAATTTACAAAGAAAAAATAATTCAATATTCCAAAAAAGCATCCATTACGTAATTATCCAATTTAATAAATTAATATTGGGAATAATTTTCCTTTAAAAAAAGGACTTAAAAGCACAAAAAATCCAAATCTTTAGAAATTGAAGTGTTATATCCAATCAAAAATATTTTAAAAAGGTTTAACAACAATCAACAAATTGTAATTTCATAATAATTTTGTTATAATTTTCTTGTTAATTTGATTAGAATTTTTTTAGTTGTTATAAAAAAAGTGTCAATAAAATTGATAAAATTCTTTTTACAAAGAGGAAAAACTTTTTCTAATAATTTTTTTTTTTGAAAATGAATGAAAATTAATATACTTATATGTATTAAAAAAAAGGATTTCATCCTAATAAATTCTTAACAAATTTCAAGGAATTTCATATATGAATTGTTAAGAAACATCAAACCTTTTCTCAGGTATTTATTTAACATTAAATATTTATACTAAAACCTCTGCCCAATGGCAAATTTGAAATAATTTGTATGATGGATTTTTAATATGTCTTCTGAGATTTAAGGACATATAAATATGTCACATAAACCAAAATTTATTTTTAGAATTTTCTAACTCGTGTTACATGTTAAACATTTCTTATAAAATGTTTAACATGTAACATTTTATTGTAAAAAAAATTGACATTAAAATCTCACTATGATATGTCGGGTTATACTTGTTGCTCAATGATTTTTCCATTTTTTATGGTATATTTTAATATTTAAAAAGAAAATCCTTTTAAAAAAAAACTGAAAATTCATTCAAGCATATATGGAAATTTTATCACGTTTATATAAACTATAAAATTGTCTAAAAAAACTATTCTCTACATTAAAAATTCAGTGACCGTGACAATGACATCTCAGATGATTTTGATAAATTAATATACTAAAACAAATATGGTAAAGGATTTAATATAGATAAATTTGTCTATCATGATTTGGTAAATAAAATTTCATCTGTTGTTAACATTGACAATTAAATTATATTTTCTATTTTATCGTTTATTTAATATGAATTTTGTTTAAGGATATATAAAATATTTCTTTTTCCTAATAGATAGTTTCTCACGATTTACATAAATCATTTTAATTTTCTTAAGTTCTACGAATTTCCGAAACTTTTTATTTTAACATTTAAATTTAATTTTGAAATTTTAATTAATTTTTATTTAATACTAAAAAATAAGTATAAAAATTACATAAAAATAGTACATAGAAATTTATTTTATAATCTTCTGGTAATGTTAAAAAAAATCATTGACATTGTAAACAGTGTAAAAATTTCAGAAAATAAACTGAAAGAGGAGAACATTTCAAAGATAAACTTTTAATAGAGTTCTTCCGTGACAAAAGTTCGTTACCGTATACTTAATTCAGTTTCTATTTTAAATAAATCGAAATTCTTGTCATAAGCAGGCAAAATCTTATCTATAGTAAAACTTTTAATTATCATTTATAAATATTATTGAAGTGAATATTTCAGGAAAAACTTTTCGATAATTAAAGTCATATTAAGTTTCCAAGGGATAAAAGTCAAAACATATAAAAAAAGGATAATTTATAAAATCAGTGTTTAATTTCCGTTGAGTAAATTTTTTTTGATCATGAATTTATTGTTGAGAAAATTACTTTGAAAATTTAATGAAAACCAAATGTAAGGATTTGAAAAATTTATGACTTTTGTAAAAGGATTTGTTTTTACAAATAATTAATTTTATAGAAGCTTGAAATTAATTCATTATTTCAATTACAATTTAAAATATTCAAAGTGAAAATAATTTCATAAAAAATATATTTAATAAAATTATTTGTGTGTTTAATTTATCATTAATAATTAGTAAACTATTAAATGAGAAAATATACTACCTTCTACTTTTTTATAGATAAATTAAAAACCTTTCCAAATATGTAAGATTAATGTATTAGCTTTAAGTGATTATAAAATAAAATAAAAAATATTAAAAGTCGATAATTTTTAAATGTACTTGAAAAGCTCTTTTGAAATATTTTTGAAAGGACATGTGTGAAATCCGTATAGTAAGGTTCTTAACCGAATAATAAAAAAATACTGATGTCTACTTCTATTTTAAATCTAGGTCTTACAACACAAAAAATACCTTGATTAGATAACTATAAGATATATAAACAACGCCAGAAAACATATTAAAAATTCTATTTTGAGTTTGTTAAAGACAAGACTTGTTGTAGAATGTCCTTTTTTTGTGTTCGCTTCAAAATATAAATAAACATTCACAAAGATCAAAAATATTTAACCATCAATTTAAATTTTATAACGATTAAAAGTCATTTTGCTATCGAAAGTATATATATATTTATAGTGAAATTTGAAAAAGGAATTCGTCATTGACTTTATTTATAATCATCTTTGATTTGAAGAATAGAAAATTATTGATATTAATTATAAAAAATTTCTGTAAAATATCAAATAGATTAATTTATGATCATCTAAACAGAAGATAATTGAATTTATTTTGTGGATGATAATTAAGAAAAATTTATTTTTGTACAATTGATTTACAAGTTTACTTATAAACATGTTCGAATCTTAATTTTAAGTAAACTATTTATCAATTTCATGTTCCATATAAAAGGACATATCACCATTCAATATAATACTAATCGCTAATAATAGAAAAATTATTTATTTAAATTTTTTTTTCACATAAATTTTTCAGAAAAACGTAAATAATAAAATATAATTTATTATAAATATTTTTTATTTAATAATTAATTATTTAAATAAATTGATATAAAAAAATTTGGTTGGTATTTTTTTATGTATATTAAAAAAATGTCAGCCGACAATTTCTCATTCTTTATTTATGCTACAGGTAACCATGAAAAAAATGATAATTTATGAAGCCTATAAAACAAATATTTGTATACATTATATATTTCTATAAAAGTTTTATTCATTTTTGTATCGGCTATAAAAATCGCATAACAACTTTTTTTTTGTCATAGTAATTTGTTTTCCTTATGATAAAAACAAATTCTTTTAAAAGAATAATACAACATAATTACATAAAATTATGTTTACATGAAAATATGTAATGTTAAATTTAATTTAATGAAAAATTTCAAATCTATTTATATTCATTAAATATTTTAAATATATATTAAATTTTTAGTTACCCTTGATACAAGAAAGAAATCAAATGAAGAAATTTGTGGTAAAAAAATGTAGAATTTTCCAAATAGGAAGAAGTTTAATTGTTGAATTTTTATATTTAAATTAAATAAACCAGTTCCAGCGATAGGAAAATGAAAATATTTAAAATATTTAAAATTTTAATACATTAATACTATTTTCCAATATCGTTTAGTTTTAAATTTAAATATTTACTTCATCATATTTAATATGTTAAAAGGGAAAGTAATAACCCTAACTAAGGAATTAGTTTGATGGAAAGTAATAATGACATTTTCTTAATATAATGTAAAGAAAAATCGATACCATTTCTGGAGAATATTGACAAAAAACCAATTTTTTTAATAATAATTTTATTGTTTTTCATTGGATAATACTCATAGCACTTATGGTAATATGAATTTGAATTAGAAATTACCTTTTTCGCAATATTAATTTTAAAACTAAATAGAAAAGTTATTAAAATACTATACAAAAAATTTAAGCAATTAGAAAATTACATTTTACTTCAAATTTTTCTTGGTATCAGGCCAAATATTCAAAGATTTCCAAATAATAAAGATTTTCATACTGGTATACCAAAATTCGATGATATTTTCAGATTAAACTCAGTTCCATAGTAAACTAATTCCAAATTCAATTCAATTATTGTGATAAATTAATGAAGAATTTTATTAATCATTTTCTTATACTTTCAAAATTTTATTGATTTCTTATTAAATGTATATCCTTTTGAAAATATTTCCCCTTTTTGTTTATAAACTTTCATTTTTAAAATTTAGAATTTACATTTTGTTCACGTTTTTTGTTTATTTTTTGACAAAACATTCTTGAAAAAAAATTGCTACTACACATTTTAAGGAACTCAACATATGTTAGGGTTAGCTAATAATATTCTTCACTTCTTTATTGTATGTTTCAAATTAAAATGACAAAAAAACAATCACAAAACTTACATCCTTATACCAAAGCCGTATATAATATATTTTTATATACGGCTTTGCTTATACCGCACAGAAAATTTTGAAAAGAATTAATTTTTCTTGAATTATTTGTAGAATTTTCTTTTGCAAAAATATGGAAATCCTTGATTATTTGGCCTGGAACCAAAAAAAAAGAAATATACATATGTTTGCAGAAAAATCAATTTTAAAATGAAACAACAAGAAAGTTGAAATTACATTGTATATTATGATATCCTTTTTTTTTGTAGTGCTTCAGTTAACACGTGAAATAACTCATGTATGTTTAAATTGCATTTTATATAAAAATTATTACATAATTTATGATTTGCATATGCGAAGCAATTATGGGTTCTACAATATTATAAGAAAAATATAAATCATCATTTTCATATCAATAAATTGTACTTCTTAATTCTTATAAATAATAGATTTATGAGAAATCGTTTAATATAATTTTCTGGTGCCAAAATTATTGGTGTCCCCCAGTTTTGTTTTAATATAAATTTTTGATCCAAATTTCTTTGCCAAAAAAACTTTTTCATATAAAAATTATTATAATTTATATAGAAGCTATTTATTATATTAAATATATTATATTAATAATATACTTATTGCAAATTATTATATTGATATAGAAGCTCCATTTGACTCTGTATGTATGGCATGACGCTTTAGTTTATAAATTGAGAAATCTTAATTTTCCTTTATATATAATAAAATTAATAAAATCTTTTCTTTCTTCAAGAAAATTTTATGTTAATATTTCAAACACTAAGTCAGACCTTTTCGATATAACTGCTGGTACGCCGCAAGGTTCTGTCTTATCTCCAGTTTTATATAATATATATATATCAGACTTTCCATCTTTAACGGATTGCGAATTCGGACTATATGCAGATGATACTTCCATTGTTTCATCAGAGGGGCGTGTTTCATAATTACAACTGGGTGTAGTGCAGGTGTAGTGCAGCCACTATCCGTGTAGTACACTTCAACTACACCGGTAGAGGGCTACACCGAAAAATATGGCAAATAAATAAATAAATAAATAAATAAATTATAATTAAAATTCCTCGTTCGGTAGACTCCAAATTCATATAATATTGGAGAATGTCGAAAAAAATGGCAAGGAGTAACCCCGAAAAAGGACTCTTTTTTCATGTTGGCCAAAAATATAGAAATCTTTGTCTGATAATTATGTTCTTTATACGAAATTAAAGATTGATATCTCTATTTTTAGAGTCTATATTGGTTTTTATAGTATCTTAAAAATTGAGTAAATTAGAGCATGCAGAAGGTGGCTCCCTATTTGCAGACTTTTTTTGCAAGTTTTTTTTCCTTCAAATTGGGAAAATTAAAAGATATTTGGAATTGGTTTGGATATTTTTATTAATAAAGCATCGTCCATTGACATTTTTAAAATATAAAATGTGTCCGTTGTTCTCAACATTGACATATAAACAAAATTGGTAAAAAATCTTATACATAATTTAAAATTATATTTAAAAATTCCATTTATATTGTCTATTTTTCGTCCGATTTTTTGGTTTGATAAATGATCGATGATTATTAATAATCATATTGAGAATTTGATTTCTATAACATTTTATTTCTTTGGTAGAGCAAAAAATATCCAAAAAATATCCGTAAATCGAAATTCTTTGAAAAAGCTTGTAATTTTCATTTTCTCTAATCTTATACTAAATTAAGTGCTATTGCTGCTATCGGTCAATAAATTTTTTTGAACAAAATATGTTTTGAATTTTCTTTTTTTATATTTTACGAAAATCTTTTATATAACACAAAACATAAAAATTATACTATGTATTTTATGTATTATATTGCTGGGCACAAAAATATAAGAATGATTAATGATTTGTTCCACCCGATTTCAACAAAAAGTAAATTAATACTTAGAGGAGATCAATGAAAAATAATCAATTTACAAAAATATAAAAAAGTTTTTCTTTTTTTTTTGTTATTTGTGCTTTTGGCGTTTTGGTATACAGAAACAAAAAAAACTTTAAAGTTTTTGAAGTGAAATATTTAAGGTTCATTTAGTCTTAAAAATTTGATAAAACAAGATATATTATAGTTTCAATAAACCATTGCATGAATAGAAAATCGAGAATGTAAAAGAATTTTAAATAATTTTCTAATATTTATGTTTAAATATCATTTATTAGTTTATTTGAATAAATATCATTTTTAGTTTATTTGAATAAATATCAGACTAACATTCAGGCTTTAATTACCCAAATAATTTATATCTTCAAATTTATACCAAATTTACACAGAAATGTACATTAATTTTTTTTTTAATGTTTCGCAATAAATTATCTTGTATTATTGAGCAATAAATTCAATTTTATCAGAATCCTTGATATAAACATATTATACCAATTAATACCAATGTCTAGTGACATATTTTCCAGATTATATATTAAATAAATTATACAAAAAATTTATTAATTCTATATAATAAACTTTAATTAAACTATATATGTACAAAAAAAAATTCTTTGATGATGAAGGATGAAATCCTCTTGACATGTCAAATCATTTAATAGACTAATCTTCTACATAGATTGTGGTAAATTTATAAAGTTTTATAATTATATTTTTAGGTTAATTCATATTAAATTTTTTTAGAAATTAATTAATTTTATGCAAGTTTGATAAAAGAATGATTCAATTAATGTTAAATATAATTTTCCAACATGATGATATAGGTCGTCGTTTTCGTTAACGTCGAATGATCGCAATAGTGCAATGTATTAATTCTTTTTACTATGGTATTTTGACTATCGAGACAGTGAAATATCTACAAATTTAGCTTAACCAATGTTCCTTCTGTCGACTGGTTGCTGTCTCATTGATTAAACTACCATAAAAACGAATAAAAACATTGCAGTACTGCGATCATTTTACGTTAACGAAAACGGCCATACTTCGATAGATTTGGGTTCATAAAATTAAATTTTTATGTACAATTTTTTAACTTTGAGAAAAATATTATTTAAAAATTTCTAATTAAAATGCATTTATGAAATTGAAGGCATATATTATTCTTTTTTAAAATTTCCAATATATCACTTATCCTTTTATTAATTTCAGAAACATGACTACAAAATAATTGAATCTAAGAAGTTTTTTATGAAATTTGTTAAAATAAATCAATAACAATATATAGTATAATAAAGTTCTTGCAATATTATTATAATGTCATAATAAATATTATCAGATTATTATATCCTTGAAAATATTTCTGTATAAAAGATACCAGATTTGTCTTTATAATATAAATCTGTAATAGACAAAATTTAATAACTGTATTATATAGCCGGGATAACAGCAACAATTTAAATAAGATCCTTTCGATAATTTTAATATCCTACAATAAACTAAAATTTAATTCAAAACATGATTTCATTAGAAAAGGATAATAATCATATAAAATTACATTAATGTCAAATATAATTTGATTGTGTGACGCACTTAAAAAGAGCACTTTTAATTATATTACAAAGAATAGTTTTATGTTGTTTTTAACAAAGGATAATTTTATGTTAAATTTATAATTTGAAAAGGATAATCAAATATTATACTGGGAATAGTTATAATATCTTACAAGGATCGTAAAATTTATTTAAATATATTTTAGTCTATTATATAATATACGAAATATTTCGATCCTTTTGACATATTTTAACCCAAATATAAAATATTTTCTGTATTAATATAATATTTAAATTTAGCTAGCAAAGAATTCATCAAATCTTAGGAATGTCCTAAAATATTTCTCACAAATATTTTAGGACATTCCGAATCCGAAGATTTGATGAATTCTAGGACATTGCTAAACAAATTTAATCAGAAATTTCAATTATACAAATTTAGTTTTAAATACTCTAAATTAAATTTTATAGATTATATTTTTCATAAAATGATTTTGATTTAAAAAAAAAATTTGTTGATATTAGCTGTGTTTTTTTCAAACGGGTCAGGGTCAAGGTTTGAAAAAGCAATAAGGATCATATATTCGGGTTTCATATATTTGAACAGGTGGGACCCATTTGTCATAATTTTAATTTTGTGTGGATATGATAATTTTTTTTATTCGTATATAATGAATAGTTTTAAAAAAGCCTAATAACATCTTAGCAACATATATTTTAAAATTGTTTTATATATTTACAGTATTTAAAAAAAAAAAAAATCACTAAAAAAAGATTTTGTACCGCCATCTGTTTGTAAATTTCCATATAAAATCTATTTGGGTCTCGTTTTGCTGATCTAGATAAATATCTGGGTTATGTTGTTGTTGTTTTCTATATAAAAAATGAGACCTCGATCCTGACCCGATTGAAAAAACACAGCTATTATAAAATCTTAAGTTTTCTAATAAAATTGCTTCATTTTTCCGGGAAATTAAACTAATATAAAACTTCAAATATATTTTAAGCTTCTTATGTGGTTAGCATATTAAATTCTACTGCATATTTAAGAAATTTCATCAATTACAATATGTCGAGACAATTTAAATTGTTGATATAAACAGACAATCTGTTAATTAAACTTTTCTAAGACAATGTAAGAAACATTAAAATTTTGAAAATAAACTAAAAACTTTCTAATTGTATGCAGTTAATTAAGATATAAACATAACCAAAAACTGTAAAGTTTTGAATGCCATTTATTTTAACCAGTAAAGTACAATAATTTATTAAATTATTTTAATTTATTATTTTAAAAATTCATCAATGTAATTAAATTATAGTTAGATAATTTTTAAAAATAATTTTCCTTTATTATGTACTATAAATTATAAAAATTATTTCAATTTACATCTTCCATAATTTTTATTTAGATTTTATAATTATCAAAATTTATGTTTAATAGTTTGAAATGTTGTGATATTTTTTCCTAATCTTTAATATAATATTTTTTTTTAAATTTGACTTTAATTTAATTGATCAACAAATCCAAATTAATATAATTAATTACTAAAAGGATTGACCTAAATAAAACTTCTTTATTAATAATCAGAATTCCTTACTTTCCTATATTTTTAAACAAACTTAAAATATTTCCCAAATAAATCATTACTTTAATGTCACAGAATCCTCTTTAATATTGTTCGATGTAGATAGATATATTTCCTGAAAATTAGGTCAACATACAAAAAGCTAATCTACTTAATTGGAATAAATTAAATATTCAAATTTCTAAAATTTTTCCTTAGAATTTTTGTGACTAAAAAAGTTTTTGACCTTAAATGATTCAAATTTTACACAAAAAATAATGAAAAATTTGTGAAAAATATATTTTTACATAAATTTACATTTTACTGGCACAATTTACTTTAAGTACAAACATTTTTGTTAGCCTTGTAATATAATATTTATGACAATTGATATAAGTTAAATGAAGAGAAGAGATATTAATATAAAATGGTAATCTACAAAATATATTTATAGGGAAATCTTTGGATCTATTTCAATTTAAGAAAGTGAAAATTTGATTGTCAGATGCCATAATTTTCTTTTTTCTTGGAAATTTTATCGTTTTTGATAGAAATTTTTATATTATTACAGAAAATTAATTTCTTTTCGATTAATCGAATCGAAAAGAAATTATAGTCACAATGTATTCGTTCCGTTTATATAAAAAAAATATGTTTAATCTCTATTTTATGTATTAAAATAAATATTTTCTGCATTTATTATACAATACTGGATGCTTCTTAACATTTTCAATAAACTCCTCCATAATAATTCAAAAAATTTAAATTTCAAA
Organism: Empis stercorea; assembly: GCA_949752835.1. Lineage (NCBI taxonomy): Eukaryota > Metazoa > Arthropoda > Insecta > Diptera > Empididae > Empis > Empis stercorea. Next base: position 13,871,247 of record OX457087.1, read on the forward strand.
TGTATAATTTATAGGTTATGTCATTCGACCCATCAGGCAAAGTTAAAATATTTTTAACTCTTTTCGAATGAATTCATTTCGACACGTTCATTGTGACTTGCAATCCGGCATACCATATAAAATATATGGGGTTGTCAAAATTTGAAATTTTCGATTCGAACGTGCCGTTCGAATCGAAATCACTGTGACTGGCACTTTAAAAAGAAATACTTTCTGTATTTTAATTTAAGCTCAATTTTATTTTACTAAATTTATAAACTTTTACTTAATTTTAAAAAATTAAAGAGAAATTTTCTAAAATTAATAGATTTACTAGGATTCTATTTCAAACAAAATATATCAGGAATTTTATGCTCTACATTATGTAACCACTTACAACAACATTACTTCTTTATATTACAAAATTCATTAGATTTTATTTCACTATATTTAGTTCTTGTAAATATGCTTTTTTTCTGTGGAAATTTCTAAAAAAAGTTACAAAAATTTCAAAGATTTATCATAAATTTACTTTTTATTTAATGTTTTCTGAAAAACTTTGAATATCAATTACTGTGATGTGATCATATAAATATAACTATAAAAGAAATATTAAAATGAACTTTTTATGATAATTTATGTAGTCCTACAAAAAAAATTCCTTTTGTATACCATTAAATATGCTTTTCAATAGGAAGCCTTAACCAGTAAATATTTTTGATTAAATGTACGTCATATGCAGAAACTTTTGAACTTCATTTAAGATAAAATATTTCAATGATATACACAAGAAAATTGCTTTTTAAAAAAAATTCATTAAATTTCAAATAAACATATAGAAACAACAATAAGAAATTTCATAACTTTTGAATTCTGAAGTAAATTTTAATTTAAAATTTATTATAAATATAAATTTTATATTAATAATAGCTTTGAAAACCAAAATTTTCTTGAAGTTATAGAAATATTTTATTATATTTATATTTTCTAGTATAGCTCATAGTTTTTAGTTTAAATATTTACATTTTAAGTTAAATATTTTTTTGAATAATTCATTTCCTTTTTCTATGGTACAAAATATACAAAATATAATCAAAATAAACTTATCTAGAAATATGTCTGTCTATATCAAATTTCGATATATTTCCATATACTATCAACATTTCATTATCGCAAATTGATCATAATGAATTGATTTTACATTATTGTGAATAATTTTTAAGGATATTTTCATTATTACAATTTTGATTTGTTTAGAAATTTAAAATAAATAATTCTTTTTATTTCGAACAAATCATTTCAACTTATCATGTCAATCAATTTTAAATAAAATAAATCAATATCTTATGGTAATTTTTTTTTTTTAATATTTATTGATGAGTTTTTATTTATCTATTATTTTTGTTATGTATAGTAAAGAGTCTTGAATTTCTTAAAATATAATATTTATTACTAATTTAATTTTATTTTATTTTACAACTGAGTTGCGCTTCAAATAAAGTGAAATAATTACAATGTTTTTTTTCTGAAAATGCGAGCATTATTTAATTTATATTCAAAAATATAATTGACTAGATATTTATTATTAATAATAAAATAATTGTTTATAATATTTAAAATTTAAATTCTATATTAACATCAGTAAAATGTATTTAATTTTCATGCCAATTACTTTAAAACTATACAAAAAATTTAAATTGTTAATAATATGGTGAAATTTTTAAACTACTTTATTTATATCAGCACGTTTTTATCTAAAACTAAATAATTTTATTATCCTTAAAATAAACTTTTACGTACATGTTGAATATACACAGCTGTTCTGTGAGACTTTTTAATAACTTTTCTTCGAAAAGAACCAAAATATTAAGAGAAAGAAAAGTATACAGCTCCGATTTGAGTTACCAAAATTTCAAAATTTAAATAATTCAATAAAGTTTGGTAAAATATTTCTAGAATTAGAAAAAAATAATATTACATAAATTGATTAAACCAAAACATTATTATAGAAATAATATAATATGAAAAAGGATAATTATAAGCTGTAGTTTTATAATACGTGTTACAATCAATTGTATAATTTATTAAATTGCATATTATATTTGTACATGTAGTAGTTTTGTTCTTTTTATTCGGAAATGCGTACATCTAACATAACTGTAAGAATTTTTTATGAATTAATGATTAAATAATTTAAAAAATGGCAGTTATAGCAAGAAAACTTGAAAAAAAAAGTCTGGAAATAGGGAGCCACTTTCTGCATATTCCAATTTTAAGATACAATAAAAAACCAAAGAGATTCTTAAAATAGAGATTTCAATCTTTAATTTCGTGTATAGAACATAAATATCAGACAAAGATTTCTATATTTTTAGCCAACATGAAAAAAGAGTCCTTGTAAAATAAAAACAAAATGTATTCTGGTTTTTTGGCTATAATTTGGGCAAATTAAAAGATTTTTTAACTCATACATTTTTCAATATTTCTATTTATAAATTTTACGAGCACCATAAACATTTAACTAAAATATTTGTATTACATATATAATAAAATCCTATTTTTATTCTATTTTTAGCTAAACCATAATCAGTATAGTAGTTATAATCTTCAATAAGCTTCCAAAAATAATGAAAGGACTATAAAAATTTTCTGTTTATTATATTACAAAAGATATATACAAGTATAATACACAAAACTTTCTACAATTTGGCATCCAACCAGATTTTTTTTTGCACCCATATAGTAATTTTGTTTTCTGTCATTTAGTCGCCGTTTCAAATTTCGATTTATATAAACAGAAATATTAAGAATTTCAAAGTTTCATAAAGGAAATTTTCTAGTCAATATAATTTATTATGACAATTGGACTTCGAAAATGTTGTGATCGAAATATTAATCCTTTATTTTTTCGGAAATGTTGACGCCTTAAATTTTTAATCAAGAAAAATTACACAATTTTTTTAGGTTAATTGGATTTTTTTAGGTTAATTGGTATATTACATCTGAAAATATTATCGACGAGTTTTTCTAGATGTAAAAAATATTTTAGCAACAATTTTCGCAATTTCTCATTATGTACGAACAAAATGAAGGCCGTTAATGGAATATCCTTTTTTATATTAACATCCAAAATAAGTTTTCATTTATCTATTCTATAAATCTATTTTTAGAATGTACTCGAATCCAAAGCTATAAACTAAACGTGAAATCGATAGTTATGATTATTATATATGGTTAATTATTTATGTATAGAAATTTTAAAGGCGATGTGATTAAGCACAGAAACTAGAATATAAATAAATATTACTTTATAAAACAGAATAAGAAATACTTTGATTAAGATTATACTAAAGATACACTAGAAAATTTGTAAATATTTTTGTTTTTGGACAGCTCTTATAAATTTCAAATATAATTTTTTTTTGTATATTATTTTACTTCATTTTATCAAAAACGAAAATGATTAAAGGAAATGAAAAAAAAAGAATATGTAAATATTTTGATTTTAAATTATAAAAAAATGTGAATTGTGAAAACATTTTTTTTTGTTTATATATTTATACTTGCCTCTAAGCGCAATTTTTGGTTTGTTATTTTATTAAAAAAAAATAGTTTTATTGCTTCACGAATATATTTATTTATTGAAATTCATTTTCTTCTGAAAAAAAAATGTTTGCATTTGAAATACCGTATATGAAAATATTTCTTTGTAATATTTCATATTATTATCTCCAAATTCATTTCTTATAGGGTCGTTTCCCCAGTGGTCGAACACTTAGCGACAATTCGAAATTGAATTGATTCTTAAGAATCGTATGTTATATGGAATGATGTGACGTTTAATGAATCTAAACCGAAATTTTCTGAATTTTCTGAATTTATAAAGGTTTACCAAATTTAATAATAAATAATATAAAAAAACTTAATAAAATAACTAAAAAAGTACCAATTTTCCATATTAATAAATGTTTTTTAGATAATTATTAATATTTTATGAATAATATCAAAGTTATTTGTTTATTTATGCTTTCTAAGAAGATTTACAAGAGATTATTACTAATTTCCTCGTTTTTCTCGAAAGCTGTTCGGTTACTGGGAATGTTCGGAGAAGGGAAACACTACCCTATTTATTTATTGAAATTCATTTTCTTTTCATTTTGAAAAAAAAAAATGTTTGCACTTGAAATATATGAAAATATTTCTTTGTAATATTTCATTGTAATCTCATATATTCATATTCATATATTTCTTATACCGTACATACAATTATTAAATTCAAAATTAATATAGAAAAAATGTTCTTTTAAATCTATCAGAATGGAAATAATAAGGGTTTTTTTTTTAATTAATAATTTTATATTATAAAAGTGAGTTTACAAAATTTTTTATAATAAATTTTTAACACATAAACATATAAAAATCTGAAATTTTTCATATTTTATTGATATATAAAATATTTTATAAAAAATTTTACATTAAGTATTTAAGCCTTCAGTCAGCAGCTTTAGTGCCTGAAAAATTGCTTAATACCTGAAAAGTAATAGGATTATGTGAATACGTGCGTTTTGCTGTTATATAATATTAATAATTTCATTAAATGTTATATATTATATAAAGCATTTGATTATAAATATTTAGTTAACATTGTTTACATAAAATTGATTGTATATCAATTTGACAAGGCGGCATACCAATATCATATCAAAATTTTAAATTACCCAAAATACTTTCATTTCTTTACCACAAAAAATTTTTAACACGAAAACCAAATTTATGTATATTAAATCTATAATAACTTTTTTTTAGAATGTCGTAAATTCTCTATATAAATTTTTAACATAAAATATTTTATTGTAAAATAATTTAATTTCACACAAACACAGTAGAAAGAATCAGCAAGGTAAACTGAAATTTTTGTATTAATTGTTATTTTCCTCATTTTCAAGGTGAAATTTTAAAGGTTTAGTTGAAGAAAATTTTAATTATCAGGTAAAGAAATTAAGGAATTTGAAATTTCCGTAAAAGTGCTAAATAATCATTGTCAGAAGAATATAATTTCACCTTGGTATTTTAAATATATCAAAAAAGGATTATTTTTTTTGTTTTTAAATTTAATTTCAAATATTAATTTACGAACAAAGTGTTTAAGTATTCTTTAATTTCTATATTTAAAAGTTTTTAATGTGGAAAAAAGGATATTAAGAAAATTTACGACTTCTCAGAAAGCAAAAAAAAAGGAATTTGAAAAATTTGTGATTATAAAAAAAGCGCTATGATCCAAAAACACTTTGTAATTTGTATTAAAATTTGTACAATGAAAATATTTCTTTTACATTGAATCATTTTGTATAATTTGATTCTGAAATATTTCATAATATATTTCTCAATATTTTCCATATATGTATGTACATATTATTTCTCAAATATAGACCACCTAATTAAAATATCCATTTTATTTACATATACTAAAAATATATTCATACTCGTACCACAAGCAAATAGTCATGGTTTGCGGCTACTCTTAATTAACCAAAATTTTAACAAAAATATTCTTATTGAATTTACAATTGTCGAAAACATTTTCTAATTATTAATTATTACATCTTACTTTCTATATTTTATAATAATTATTAACATCATAATGTTAATAAATTATTTGCCAACTGTTACTGAAAACATAACATTTATTTTCATTTGAATTTTATATAATATAAGATTACCACAAGGATATTATGAATTTTGTATTTGATAACTTGAAATTAATTATACTAATTTAAGGTTAACAATCTAGCATATTTATTTGAGGTAAACTCATATATTTTTAAAATATATTTTACAGGAAGAAATTAATTAATTTTTATAGCTTTATTATTTTACAATATGAAAATCAATTTAACAGTTCACTATATTACCTATAGAAAATATAAATTTTCTTTAAAGGCATTTTCAAAACAACAATTAATACATATTTCTAAATAATTTCCATGTAAGGAAAACTTGTACAAGAATATTTAACATTTTCTTTTGGGAATAAAGTGAAATAAAGTGAAGTAATTTGATTAGAAAATGTGTTGAAAATGAAATTGTAATTTAACATTTTTTGTTTAAAATTGAAAATTATTCAATTTACTTTATAAAAAAAATCAATTTCCTAAAATTGTCTTCAATCTAATCGAATTACTCAAATTTTGTATAAATTGTATAGTAATAAATATGCCTTAAATTATAAAAATATTATAATTATTTCAATTTACTTTCTTAGATTTAAATATTCAATTTTTATTTAAAAATTTACGACAAAACTTTGAATATTATCAATATTTTATGTTTGTAACATAAAACCACAAAAGTCAACAAATTATTTACCGGAAATAGGAAATTCAATATTTTTATTACCTATAATTAAATTATAAATAGAATTCTGTGGTGAAATCTATTTACCCTAAGTTGTTCCTTGTATACCATATTAATTTTTAATGGAAATAAATAATACGAACATTTTTTCTGTAATTTGTCAGTTCTGTCGAAACAATCCCATTCCACACAGAATTTACATTAAAATTTTCAAATCCTTAAAAATTTTATGTTTCCCAAATAATTACTAGAAATGCCAAAACAATATGTTTTGCTTTCTTGTTTCTGTTACACCGAAAAAAAAGTAAATTATGTTGCCAAATATTTTTTTGTCCAAAAATGGTGTACAAAAAAAAGTTTATAAAACACTTCAAAAATTTTATTATTGATTTTTACAATTTATTAAAAGATATTTCCACAAACAAACTTTTTATTGAATTTATGTTAATTTAGTACATTTTTGAGGAAAACTCTGCGTATGACAAATATTGAAATCTTTCACTTAAATAAACAGAATTTTCCTTACCAAAAAACATCTTAATTTACAAGGATTTATATATGTAAGTGAACATAAAATAAATTATTCCAAATGATGTAAAAGTTTTTTTTTATAAGTTTAACGATTACATATTGTGGCAAACAAGTTGGTCATGTACCACGATCGTTTGTTTTTAAGTTCATAAAATTTTAATCATCAACTTAAGTTTTTTCTTTTAAAAACTTTCCATTTGCAATTGACACTTAAGTAATTTATATATTTTTTATCCTATAGTCTTCGCCACGTACAAAAATATATATTGTATGTATATTAATAGAAGTCCTTTTTCTCTCTATTTATTGTTTGTTTTAAATTTAACAGAATTGAAACAAAATTTCATTTTTATAGAAAATGGTTAAAAAGTTCACGTGTATAAAATTTAATTTATGAAATAGAATGAAACCTTAAAGCAATGAAAATTTCTTTTATACATTCTCAGTTTTTCTTATACGATTGAATATTTGCAACAACTTCAATAAAATTATGTTAAAAACATCTTTTCAGATTTTTCCATATTGTTTTTGGAATTTAATTTGGTGTAAATGAATCTCAACAAAGAAGAAAAAAATCATAATTTAATTTGATATCAAAATAAACGAAGGAATTATTTTTAAAAATTTATTATATGTTCATTTGAAAATGAAGATAAATTTCAATAATGATTTTCCAAATGATAGTTTAAATTATTTATTATTTTTATTAAAGGATCTTAAAATTAAGACGAGTTTTTGAAAATCATAAATCATTTAGATCTGTAAGATTATTTTTAATGCTAATTGACCTACAAATAATGCTACTATCTAATTCACGATAAGAGACTAGCTAAGCATTTTACTGCTTAGCTAGTCTTTTAAATTATTTAAAATTTAAAATTTTAAATAATTTATTTATATAAACTTAAATTTTTAAAAAATTAAAATGTAATTAGACAAAACATTATTTTATCATTATTGATAATTTATGTTTTACAATATTTTATAATGTACAAATATAGATTTGACAATATTATCGTTGGTATAATAAAATTATCCTTAAAATTATAATAATATGAAATAATTTATCTATTCATACTGTAATTTTATAATGGTCTAAATTTATTATACAAAAAAAGACCAAAATTTCATTGCTTAATTACACCATAAATCAGTATGATTCATATGTTTTGGTATAATATATATTTATGATAAGGAGGTTCATTTGAATGACTGAAAGAAATTAATTTTGGAAAATTATGTGAAATTAATTTTAGTTATAAATTTTTTTTTAGTAAATATTAGCAAATAAAATTTTGTAGTTAATCTTATTAAAGCAATTATAAAAGGAATGTGATATATTTTATATATGCTTTGGAGTGAAAACTTTGTTGATTTCAAAACAAAGCATTTAACAAAGTATTTTAATTTTTTTTTTTTTTTGCAGAAGGACATTTCCAATTAATTTGCTAATTAAGTACATATATACATTAAAGAAAACATGCAGAACAAATTATACACTAAAAAACGTAACATAATTTTTGCTATATAAAATAAAATGCTTTGCAAATAATTTAATTTATTGGCGAAAATGATCAAACTTTTCCATCAAAAGCATCTACTTTCATTACACATTATTTTTCTTGTAATTAAAGCATATAATTGACACAATTTATGTTGCAAAAAAAACTGTTGTTAGATTGCATATTGTTAGGAATTCGTAAATCAAATTTTGTTTAACAAAGATACTATGCTCAAAATTAATTAATTTAAAGATTTTTAGATTCAATAGTTTAACAATAATGTTAAAACTAATTCAGTATTTATTCTCTTTCTTTCCCCATTTCAACATTTTCCTAAATTAAAAATGTACTATGAATGAATTTGAGATAATTTCACCAACATTTAATGAACCAGGATTTGTCCGATAAGACTTTTCCCACCTTTTATAATTCTTTTCTTGATAAAAATATTTCATATTTAAACAGAATGTTACAAGTTATAAAAAAAAATCTTGAAGAATAACAAACAAAAAATCGAATATCATAGATATATTCATTATGGTAAAAATTTTTTATTTAACTGCAAAACGCAACAAATAAAAGGACATCGATATAAGAGGTTTAAAAACATGTATAATAATTCTCTCGAAAACATAAAAAGTATAATCAAAATGGACCAGATTCTTTAAGCACTTCTAATTTATACATATTACTAAATCATTATAAAATTTCAGTATTTTAAATATTTAAAATCAGATCAATAAATTAATGAACAAATTAATGAACAATCAAATTTTCATCTATGTAGAATCTGTAGATGATATGATAAGTAGCTTATTATTATGTTCTAAAAATTTCATGTAATCATATAGTTAATAGACTTAAAATTCCAGTGAATATTAATGTTATTTGATTTAATTATTTGATTTAATTAATTATATATTAATATTACATATTTGTGAGACATCAAAATAAACATTATTATAAAAGGTTCCAAGTTACAAATTTTTACTTATATTTTCAAGGATTATCATGAAAATTATTTACCCTAAACAAATATTTTCTATTATTTATTTACTTAAATTTGTTATGTTGAATATGCTATAAAAGTATTTTACATATGTATTTGTATTTTAATCATATTTAAATTACAAAAATGATATAGAGAGTAATAAAATTATTGAATTTTATATGAAATTAATAAAATATTACAGAGGTATAATAGAAAATTTATTTAAAGTATAATATCATCTCATGGATTCGCTCTTCATCGTTCATCTGAATTTTTCAAGATTAACTCAGGTCTTCAGAACTTTTACTTTTCCATAATGACCAAATTTATCTATAAATTTTCAGCAAAGTTAAAGTATAAAAAACAAATATATTTTTAATTTTATATAAATTTTAGAAAATAGTCCAATAAAATTATTAGAAATCCACAATAAAAACTCTCTTACATACTAGATTCAGAAAAGGAGAAATAATCTTTATAAAAGCTTTCATTATAACAGATTCCACTTTTTATCCAGCAATTTCCCCACCGGGTATTATCAAATCTTTCATAGTTTATCAAATTCTACCAGTTGATACGAAAACATCAAACTGTTTATACACTTTTACAGATGCCTAAATAATTTTTGAATAATTTTGAAGCTAAAAGTGAATGAAAATTATGATAGCTTTATGAAAAAAAAACGCTTGGTAAAAAAAAAATATAACCTTGGGCAAAATATTGAAAGATTTTGTTCTGTTTGTAAATATGATTTTCTTTTGAAAAAGAGTGACGAGTGAAAACATTTGTGAATTTTCTAGGATTTCAAAAATAAACATCAAAATAAAATTAAAAATTATTATTTTTTATGAAAGATTTATTAAAAAAAAAAATTTTTTTTCTTCCGGTTTTTGTAAAATCTGGTTTTTATGGTAATTGTCAAAAATCAAATGTCCTTTAAAATTAAACTTAATTATTTTTTCTTAACTATTTTTTCTTTTAAGGAAGTAAAATAATTAATTACTGGTGAATTGATGAAAAATTTCCATTCCTTTAAGTTATGGTTCGTAATTTTTTCCTTTCCACAATTGAAATAATTTCTTGTATAAACAGGATATACCAGAAATTATTATACCAGAAGTAAAAATAACTTAAGGACATTTATATATTTATACATGAAAATATGCTAAGCAAATAAGTAATCTTTGAGATATGAACGCAATTATTTTGATTTTCATTATCCCTTGTTTTTTTCTAGTATAATAAACTAAATTCATGATAGTCACAGCAATTTATTTTGTATAATTAATCTTAAGGATTAAAATTTAAGAATATATTAAGTTTTGCCAAAAAGTTTAATTAAAAGGTTCACCAATTAATTGTTAGACTTGCCAGAAAGAATGTTTTAAAAGCTTAAATTGACAATAATATTTTTAAAAATTAATTTTACATTTAGAAGATGATAAATATGAGATTTTAATTGGTATATTATCAATATAAATTTAATTTTAACCATTAATATACCATAAGTTAATCTTGAAACTATTACATATTCAAATATGTTCTTCAATTTAATATCAACTAAAATTTATTTAATAAAATTTTATTAAGAAATCTTAAGGAGGCTTATAAGTTTTCAATAATAATTTATACATATAAAAATTAATAACATTAAAATGAAAATTTTTAATATTTCATTGCCTATAGTCTTTGATAAATTCACTAGCCATAAAAATATATTAGGAATTAATCTTTTAGATTATCATAAACTTTATAAGTTTTATTTTCTCTCCATAAATATATTTTTATATTCAAAATTCAATTGGCCAACAAAATCTATTAGCGAAATTTTATTTATCTTTAACTAATCTGATAAATCAATTTATTTTGTAAATATTTTAATGGACAAATTTATGGAATCTATAAATTTCTATAGTAAGAACTTTGATATATATTAAATTATATTAAAAGCAGCAATAAAATTATTTTTATTATAAACTCAACGTTTTGTATAATTTATGATTATTAGTAAAATAAAATTTATATTTTACTATATACTTTTCTGACCAATACTAGACTCAGTCCAGATGAAATTAAATTACTATTGAAAATGTCTAAAAAGTTATTAAAAATTCCTAAATTAATTATTATTTTAATTATCTGTTTTCAAAATGTAAATTATTTCAATCAACTTCCTGACATTAATTATTCATTTATACTATAAGCTCTTTAAAATACTTAAACTTTAAAAACAAATTTTCAATATTTTGTAAAGAAAAACATTGACTTAGTACCAACTCTTCCACATCAGAGAAATCACAATTTAAATATTGTATACTATAAATATAAATTTTCATTAAATTAAATTGAAATTAAAATTTATTTCATTTTAGAATTTTGTTTGATTTATAAATTACCGAATTTATATTTTGAATTTATTTATGCGGGAATTATATTTGTCATTCGCAGCTAATTGTTTAGCTTTGATTAATATTTTACAATATACAATAATATAATTTTGTGAAAATTTTTGTAGTTAATGAACCTTCTCTACACTAATGAGCTGTTGAAAATTTATTTATAGCATCCGTTTAATCAATATAAAGTACGTACACTATATTTAATTGCTAAGTTTTATGTTCAAAATGTTCATTCTTCCATTTCTTTCAATTATTTAATTTGATGAAATTCATTTTATATAAACAATATTGATTTTTTTTTAAATTTTGTTAAAATTTAAAATTTTAACAAACAATTTAATAATATTATCCAGTACGAATATTTTATGAAACATTTATGGTATATATTTGAGATATCAATAAATATTTGAATCAATTTCAATATAATAATATAATTCAAATAATGTTAAATTTGAAGAAAATAAGACTGGTACCTATATAAAATTAAATTTATACAAAATATCTAATCTTCATTATTAAATTATTTGAAATTAGACTAATTTATAAATATTTTTCTTATATAGGTAAAAGTAATTAAAATATTTTATTGCAAAAAGGTGTTATACGTGATTGTAAAACTAATTTATATTTTATATAAGAAAAGATTAATCACATTATAAATTAACTTTAATAACCTTAATTGTCAATTATAGAAATATTTCCTAAGTTTTCTAATTTAAAGCATTGAATTTGAATGATCCTTTTAGAAAATTAATGTATAGTTTCCGTAAATAAATTATATAACTATAAAAAAAATTAATGAATAAATTATAATATAAAAAGAAGATTTTAGTATATAGAAAGGCAGATATAAATTTTCAAATAGATTTTTATCTATGTAGAAACGTAAAATCGTTTTAAAGATTGAAGTAGGAATTTAATTTGTTTTGTATAGAATAGAGCAAACTTTTCTTCTTGACCAAACATAAATAATTATTTCTAATCTAACAAATAAATTATTTTCTAAAATATTCTTTAGATTTTCTATACTTTTTCTAATACATACATATATCCTTTTTTTTTTAGAAATATACCAAAGATTCACTGAAGAAGAAAAATTAGATTAAATCTATGTATTATATGCATTATTTTTCTATATCACCATAAAATGGAAAATTAATTGCTATACAAAAATGATGAAAATAAAATTCTTCCTTCTATAATATAAATTATTTTTATCGTCAGCTTTAAAGCTTTATTTATGATTCGTCATTTTTTATACATAGCTAGAAATTTTAACAAATTCCCATGATGACTATTTGAATAACAATCAGAAAGTAATTATCATTCTTAAAATATTTTTATATATTAAATTAATGAATCTGTTATTGTGTTAAATAAATAAATTAGCTAAGAAAAAAAAGAACATAAATATGAATTATATGATCACTATACATATATTTATAGAATAGATATTTTAAAAGTGTCACCAAGTATTTTTTTTTGTTATCTATTATATAATAAATTCATAATTAAATTCAAATTAATTTTCTTCAAATCTAAAAACCGGAAATTTAATTTAAAATTTTCATAAATTATTCATTTTCAATTTTAATTAATTTTTGGTGGTCATTACTATCGTAAGTATAATGGTGAATGGTGAATGGTGAATAGTGTATGTATTCAGTCATTTACAGTTTATAAATGGGCCAACTTATATAGTTGAGTTGATATGAGAAGAATTCAAAACATATTTTAAATTTACTATTATGTTATTTGCAGATAGTGAGTGACTTTAATCTTGTATCTTTTTTTAATTTAATTGCATTCACTATGGTGAATAATTGATGTCACATAAATTAAGTTATAAACAAACACAAATGTCACTTAAATTACATAATAAAACATACAAAATTGTACTATTATTTAATAAGTTTTAATAAAAATAAATTGAAACATAAATTATATTGAGTATATTTTTGCAATTTAACAGACATTTTGCAGTTTATATAGAAACATTTTTGCCATTTAACAGATATTTAACCTTTTTTTCAATTAATCGATTCATTAAAAGTTTAAACAGAAATATTTCTCAAATTTCATTTAATTTCCGATTACACAAAAATAATATTTCTGGTTAAGTAAATGTTGTTTGTCGGAAATGATTTGTAATTATGTTAACTTATTTAATATTACAATATTTGTTACTAATAATTATAAATGTTATTCAGAAAATTGATTACTAACTGAAAATAAACAAATTGGAATTTATTTATTTATAAAATTGTAAGTCAATTAATTATTATAGTAAAAAATTAGTTAGTAATTAAGATTATAAACTATAAATGAATAAAAATATTTATTGTAATATCATTCTGCAGCATTTCAACAATAATTATATACCTATATATGCTTAATAATTTCTGTTTCTTGTATTAATAATCTATTTACATTATATTTCAATTATATATAAAGGATAATATTACTTTGATAGGTCAATTAAATTTGAAACATATAATATATATGTTAAATTAAATATTATATCCTTGTGGTAATAATATATCTTCACTTAAACCATTATATTTTCAGTTCGATAGGTAATTATAAATTTGTTTAACAATTAATTAGGATAATGATTCTATTTAATTGTTAAACAAATTTATAATGAATTTTCTCAACTCTTGGAAAAACTAATATTAATTTCACTTTAAAGAATTTTTAATTAGAAAATGAGAATTTTAGAAACACACACACTATATTAATTAATTAAAGAAGAAAATACAATTAAATTATGTATATTGGAAAAAATACTATCTAATTTGTTCAATTCTTCATCTGCGCAAATGTTTAAATTTGCATATAATATTTTTATAAAAACTTTTATTATAGAAATTATTTCTATTCCTTTCCTTATGGAATAACAAGTATTTTACCATCAGGATAAATTGAAAAAGTAATTAATTTTTAAATTAATTCTCTTGAAATGTGATAATATATAAGATAAACTATCAGAAAGTGAGTAATGATTCCAACAAAATATTATATAAAGGACATTTTGTATATAATAAATACTTAGATATATATAAATAATAAAATAAAATAATTTAAATTGTATAACAAAAGAAGATAAATGATTTATGAATGATTTAATTTCGATAATTAATTAAATTCCGGATTATTTCCAATTAACTTATCTTTTTTCTTATTATACAATTGTGTAGTACATATTAAATTGGAATAAACATTAACTCCATTGCGAATTTTAAAAGCAATTCAAATAAAATTTATTTCTTAGCTTTTAGTGACAATGATTTTCTTTAATTTACAATATTTATCATATTAAAGATAACTGAAATTGCATATTTTTAGAAAATATTTAGAAAATATTTCGTTAAGCTTTGGTGCTGCAATATGAAATTTATAAAACCAATAATATTTTCTCTTGATTAACAAAATACATAAAGCTTAGCTACTATTATAAATATTCTATTTAATAGAAAGTTCAACCCGCCCTAATTAAAAACTCATCAATAATTTATGCATAATTTATTTTATTAGAAATTTATTTCAATATTTTTTTTTTTCATATCATTTTCATATTTTTTTTTTCAGTTAAGCTTTTGTTTACGACCTCAAATTGATTGACAAGTTAAGCTAAAATGATTGGCAATACAAAAATGAAATTCTATTTAATTTAAAGAAATATCAATTTATAAATTTGAGAAATTGATCAAAAGCGTTTACAAATATTATCTCTCAATATTTTATTAGGCTGAAGGATTTCTTGATTAATTTTTATAAATATTTATACAATATTTTTCATCTTGATTTAGAGAATAAATTAATAAGAAGAAAAATGAAAAGGATATATGGATGGGAATATTATGTCTTAACATTATTAACATGAATTATGAATTTTAATATTACATACATATATTGCAGCCTCCAAGAAATTTTTTTCTTTGAAATTAAAAATTAACTTCAATTTTTATTAAATTTGCGAGAAATTTGATTTTCCAAAAGTTATATAAAAAAAACATATTTCTGATATAAAATTTAACACCATGGTGGGAATTGTCAAAAATCTGTGGTGTAGGAAAGTGTAAGGTGTGAAAAAAACATACTTTTATTACACCCCGACAAAATTCTTTATAATTTTAAATTGTTATACTTTTTTTCATAATTTGCGATTAAAACATTATTTAATTGACGAATAGTATATATTTCCACCTTAAAAAGTTAAAAAAAAAATTAATGAAATCTTCACTTTCTACACTTTCAAATTTGAGGGTGTAGAAAAGTGTACACTTTTTCTAGGCGCCGATTTAAAAAAAGTGTAGAAAGTGTAAAAAGTGTAGTCAAAAGAACGCAAAATTTTTCTACACCATGGAGGGTGTAAGAAAGTGTAGGAAAGTGTAAGAAAGTGTGTCTGAAAAGAAATTGATGTTAAATTCAAATTAATTTTGAATTTTTATTTGATCCTTTTTGATTTGTTGCATTATAGAATTTAATCCTTTGTGGATTGTAAAGAAAATTATAAAATATTATACGCAGTGTTTCATTAATATAATGTTTTAAATTACAAAAATTTAAAAGATTTTATTAATTAAAAAAATATTGTGAAATAATTATAATAATGAAATAAATAAATCCAAAAATAATATTTCCATAAAATTAATCGTGTCAGTTCATAGAATACATTTATAGTAAACTAAACTGGGATAGTAAAATATTTACATTACAAAATTTAATCATATACAAATTTAAGAATTTTGTTAAATAAAAATTAAATCATAAATAAAAAAATTCTGTAAATTTTAATAAAAATAAAAATTAAACAATATTTTTTTTTCAAAATTAGAAAAGTTCGAAATATTTTAATAGTGAATCAAAAATTACAATCACTAAGTACGGTCCAAAATTTTAACAAAAAGGCTCAATTTATATTGTAATGATAAAATAAATTTTCCTTTAAATAATTTTGTACAAAAAATTTAAGATTGTTCATTTCCTTTTTTTTTTTGTTAATAGTACTAATAAAGAAATTTAATATTTAATTATTTATTCAAATAAAGTCTATTAATTTTACATAATTTTTACATTTCTTTTAGAACCAAAAAATAAATTTCTTTATTTTCCTTTATTTCTATTCTAAGATCAAGCAAACAAATTTTAAAGGAAACTATAGAAAAATTTAAAATGGAAATTATTTAATCAAACATAATAATAATAATAAATCAAAAACAACTATGGCGTCAAAAGGGCTATGGCGTCAAAAAGGATTAGAAATTATTCTTTTATAAATATTTTGATTTAAATTAATTTTTTTCTTATTGATTTTTAAGAAAAAAACAAAAATAAGAAGTGAGTCGTAACACTTTCAAGTTACTACGAAAATACTTTATACAAACTATAAAGAATTTTTTATTACTTATACATTTAGTAGTATTAAAACTAACTATAATATATATCGTATACTGAATCTTTTTCATTTCCTTTACTAATGTACACTTATAAACAGATATTTTTAGTTGAATGTTGTACGTGATTTAAATTTAAAATTTAATTCGATTCATTGATATTTTCACTCTGTAAATATATTTTTTTATTAATTTTATTTACTTTAATTGTTGCCATAAAATTTGGTATATTAAATTTTTAATTTAATAAAAATGATATACGAATTTTGCAATATTCAATATTATATTCATCATTCAAAGATTTTATGCTATAAAATATTAAATTAACCAAACCACTCTTAAAATAAATAAATTTGATTTAATAAATTTATCAAATTAAATTTGATATATAAAAATTATTACTCCTATAATTTAACACTTATTAGTATAACAAGATTTTCATTCAAATTCGATATTATTAAATTACGAGTATAAAAAAAATAAAATGAAAAATTATTATATGCAAATATTTTCTAGGAAATGTCTCTAAAAATTCATGAATATTTTGAAACTTACTATATACGAGAGTATAATAATTTTTGGTAATTGCGATGAGGGATAAATTCAATCATCTTGTCTCATTAGCTGACAGAATCCCCAATATTATTATGATAAAATTTAATGTATAAAATATCTAAAATATATATTTGATCCTGAGGTTGAAAAATATATTCTCAAAAGTAAAGTATATGTCATATAAATAATAATAAAACTTTAAGGATAAATTTTTTTTTGGTATATCCAAGAGAAGCTTAATAAAGTTTTAAGAAAAAATTGTTTTATTTAGATTCGTATTTGGTTTCCGTCTATTTCGGAAATAAAACCTTTTTGTCCTAATATATTAAATTATCCTTTTTTCTAAAAAAAGAAAAAATATAATTGAAAGTTTATAAATTTTCAATTCAAATCCATAATATTAAATTGTCACTCAATAAAATAAAAATCTATGAAATATTTTTTTTTTACTTTTATTATTAAATTGTTAGTTTTTTGGGTTAGTTACTAATGAGAAGAAAATTAATAATGTAAAATTTAAAATAATAATTTTAAATTTATCAGTAAATTGAAATTGAGTAAGAATATTGTAGTTTGAAATTTATGAAAAAAGGATATATGTACTATAATACTTCTATATTGTCCTTTCGACAATATCCTTATTTTATAGGCACATATGAAACTGAAAGATAATTGCTGTTCAATTGAAACTTATTGGAAAATTTCAATTTTAATATTCATGTAAATTTTCTACATGTAATATCAGAAATAATTGCTAATATTTTATATCCATTGCCTATTTTATATTTTTGAAATATATTTCATTGAACGAATATTGTTTTTAGTCCTGGGCATATAACTAAGTCCATAAGAAAAACTCATACAATTAAATCTTCCTCTTTCAATCCTACAATATTTCTGATTGATCCTTTCAACTCATCAGTAATAATATTTATATACTTTCATTATAGACCAATTTCTCGTTTGGAATAATAAAAGATTTAAGGAAATGTTTCCACAATGAAAATAGCTATAGAATCTATTATTATTATTATTAGTGGAGAGAAATATACGAACGAAATTGGATGTGATGATGAAAGCCTATAATTTAATTCTAACAGATGAGATGAATATAAAATATTTTTTTAAATCCCAAAGACACAAAGAGATATTGTAATAATAATAATACTAACAAAAATTATTTTACGAATTCAAGACGCCATAAAAAATAATAATTATATTTGATCTTTAAAAAGGTGACATAAAAAGGATTCACCATAGATATACAATTTACACCTAGGAGGAGAATATAATTTGTGTTAATTTTGTTCGAAAAATAGAGAACAAAAAGAAAAAGGACACAAAAGATTATTGCTTTGATAAATAATATGAAATTCAGGAAGAATAAATTGTATATGTAATTTTGTCTGGTAAATTTTGATATCAATTTTTAAGGTACATTTAAATTTAGTTAACATTTACGATTTTTCAGTTTAAATATGTAGACTAAGAATTTAAAGTATCTACAAAATATTTAAGCTATAATTTTTTTTAATCAATATTATTTTTAAAGTCAAATATCTTTTTTATCTTCAAATCTAAATTACATATTTTTATATTTTATATATTTGTTACTAAACATTAATAATTCGTTGTTATTCTTAAATTTCCCAAATGTAATAAACCTTTTTCCACATTGATTGACTTAGATATTTTGTATTTTCATCACAAATCATCAAAAATTTAATCTGGTTCAATAATTTTTATGTTTGTTTCCCTTTATTATTATTTTTTGGTACTAAGAAAATTTAATCAACCAATAAACCAATCAAAATATTACATATATTATTAAGAAAAATTCAATTAAATTTAAACTAAAATTTACCTGAATGAAAATACTTTATAAATTTTTAAATTATGGTATACAAGTAATTCTTATATTAAATATTATTTATATATAATTCAAGTCCTTGATTTCAAATAATTCCATAGAAAATGATATATAAAAGATAGTCATATGATGTGATATTTGTACAAATATCGAAAATATCTTAAATAATTTTATAGTAATAATTAAATATTAATTTTTCAGTCACTTTCAAGCCTTAATTAAATTAAAACAAATTATTAAAATATAAATAATTATTCAATCAAAACATACACGAAGCAATTAATTATAAAAAAATAGCGCACATGAATGTAAAATGTCTGATAAAATAACATAAGGAAATCTTTAATTTTTTAAAACATATTGACAAAAATCAAAATTAATATAATTTATTAACTTAATTCAAAATTAATATAATTTATGCATAATTTATTTCTCATTTGGTTTATTTGTTTATACAATGTAAATATTTACTTAATGGAAATTTGAATCAATAAACAGAATAAGTTTTTTTTTTTTGGCAAACCATACAAAATAAATATTTACCTTTATATTATTATTCCAGGATCACCAAATTGGATAATTTGAATTTGTTTTATATTTAAGGATATTCACATTTTCGTAAGAACTAAATTAAAGTCAATAAAAATAAAAGAAAAAAAAGGATAAAGGTTGAAATTTGAACAAAATGTAGGCAAACAGAAAAAAAATTAGGTCACTTTATAAAAACTTTTTTATTTATTTATTTATTTATTTATTTTAGTGTTTTTATAGGCCAGTTAACCCTTTAAGGATTTTATCAGGCCCAAAATTTACATTTTATACATTTTTATAAATATATCAAAATAAAATTGTTCAAATTATAATGTTCATTTTTAGAATTTCTATTTTTACAATTATACATATTAAATTTTATATTACAGTTTAAATTCATATATTTCAAATAAGTCATATTTTTATTCATAATAACATTTAAATTAAACAACTTCCCAAAAATTACTATTTAAATTATTTTTATTTCATTTTATATAATTTTATATTTTATTATACAAGTTCAAATTTTTTAAAAAGCTTAAAATGTTTTTAATATTTTCAATTTCCTCATTCGCTAATGATTTCATCCCATTTATTTTATATTTATTTCTTTGCAAACAATATAAGTCACAATTTTCAAAAATATGTTTTATTGTTAGAATTTGACTGCACTGACATATTGGTGGTTCTTTTTTTTCTAATAGAAACTTATGGGTAAGAGAAGAATGTCCTATTCTAAGTCGGGTTAAGATAATAGAGTCTTTTCTATTTAAATAATCTATGTTTGTCCAGCCGGTAATATTTGTTTTAATTTCTTTTAATTTATTATTATTTATATTAATCCATTGCTCATTCCAGTATTTTTTTATATTTTGTAATATTAAATTCCTATAGTCTATATATATAAATTTATATGCATCATATATTGGTTCTAATATTGCTTCTTTAGCAAGTTTGTCTACATCTTCGTTATATGTTATGCCTATATGGCTTGGGATCCACATTAAAGTAAAATTTTTGTGAGAATTTTCGAATAAAATATTTTTAATATCTATTGCAATTGGGTGTATCGGATATAAATTAGATATGGCTTGAATAGCACTAAGAGAGTCTGAACAAATTAATATGTTATTATTTTCTATATTTTTGGTTGAAAATAATAAAGATTTGTATATGGCATATAATTCGGCTGAAAAGATAGTTGAGTATTGAAAAATATGAAACTTTTCACTGTGCTGTTTATATTTAAAAGCACATCCGGTTTTATTTTCATATATGGATCCATCAGTATATATATTTTCAAAGTCTTTATAAGTTGTATGAATTTTTTCATAAAATAATTGCAAATATATTTGTGGAGTTGTACTGTTTTTATTAAATTTTGTTAAAGTAAAATCTATTTTTAAATTTTTAACTAGCCAAGGCGGAAATTTGGAAAATTTTGCTGTATGGAATGGTAAATTAATGTTTATATTGTATATATCAAAACTATTTTTCACTCTAATATAAAAAGGTTGTACGTTTCTAGGTTTTATTTTTAATTTGTTATAGATATTTATATCTTTCATTTGGTTAACTAATGGATGATACTCAAAAGATAATATTTTTAAGCCATAAGAAATAAGCTGTTTTTCTCTTCGTAAATCTAAAGGTAACATACCAGAATCTACTATTATGCTTTTACTAGGACTAGTACGAAAAGCTCCAGTAGCTAAACGTAATCCAGAATTAAGAATTGTATCTAAAGACTGTAGTAAAGTTTTACTTGCAGAACCATAAATTTCTGAAGCATAATCCAGAATTGGAAGAATTATCATTTCGAGAATTCTTAATAATATTTTCCTATCCGAACCATATCGAGAATTAGACAACATTTTTAGTAGATTTAAGCTTCTAGTTGCTTTACCTTTGATTAATTTAATATGCTCTTTCCATATCAATTTATTGTCAAATATTACACCTAAAAATTTGTGTTGATTAACATATTGTATTAGTGTGTTATTTATATAAAGTTGAGGTTTAATAATACTTTTCCTTTTTCTGGTAAATATCATAGCCTTTGTTTTGCTAAATGAAAATCTAAACCCTGTACTTTCGCACCATATATTTAATTTATTTAAAGTATCTTGTAGATATTTTTGTATTTTGGTAAGATTCTTCATTGAAATAAAAATTATCAAATCATCTGCATATAACAGGGATTTAACAGGTGTTTTAATATGTTCAAATATGCTATTAATTATAATAGTAAATAAAGTGACGCTCATTACAGACCCTTGGGGTATTCCATTTTCAATTGTTTTTTCTTGTGATATCTGATTTCCTAAAATTGTACATATTTTTCTATTGCTTAAAAAATTAATAATAAATTGAAGCATATGCCCTTTAATTTCAAATTTAATTAAAATTTCTATTACTTTCCTTCTCCATACAGTATCATATGCCTTTTCCAAATCGAAAAAAATAGATACTAAATATTTTTTTGATGCAAAATTTTCCATAATTTCTGATTCTAAAAAAGCTAAATTGTCAAGAGTTCCTCTATGTTTCCGGAAACCAGATTGAAACGTATTGATTTTACCATTACGTTCAAGGTACCATATTAAACGTTTATTTACCATACGTTCCATTAACTTACAACAACAATTTGTAAGCGAAATTGGACGATAATTGCCTAAAATTTTTGGATCTCTTCCAGTTTTCAAAATTGGAACCAATAGCGCTTTTTGCCAATTTTCAGGAAAACTTCTATTTACCCAAATGTAATTAAAAAAATTAAGTAGGTATATTTTGTCAGTTAAAATTAAATATTTTAGCATATCATAATGTATGTTATCAGGGCCAGGTGTACTGCCTTTGCAGCTTGAAAGTGCATATTCTAACTCATCTAAAGAAAAATTTTTATTTAAATCTGAGTTTATATCATTTGGAATTAAAATAGGAGTATTTTCTACATCATTTTTAAATTTAAGAAAAGTTTCCGTATAATTTTGACTGGAAGATATTTCAGAGAAAGATGTATTAATTTTTTCACAAATTTCAGAAGTTGAATTTATGATTTGGTTATTGTCTACAATAGTAGTAATGCTATTCGATTTGGATTTTCCATGTAATTTTTTAATTTTATCAAACAGAATCGAGGATGGTGTAGAAGAATTTATGCTATTTATATAATTTTCAAAACTATTTTTTTTAAAAAATCTTATTAAACTTCTACACTTTCTTTTTTGAATAAGAAAATTTTTAAAATCATCTAATTTCATTGTTTTTACAAATTTTCTATATGCAATTTTTTTAATTTTAATTGATATTTTAATTTCTTGATTCCACCATGGTACTTTACGTTCATTTTTTTCATTAATTAATAATGGAATAGATTCAGAAGCCGAACTAATTATTTTGTTTTTAATATATTGTTCATATTCGTTAACATTTCTAAAATTATCATCTGAAATATTAAAATCAACTGATTTTTGATATTTCTCCCAATCAGCATTATTAATTAACCATTTTGGTCTCCTGTTTAATTGAATATTATTAGAAAGTACAGGTATAATAATTGGATAATGGTCACTATTATGTAAGTCTTTTTCAACATACCATTCAAAAAAGGTATGCAATGAAGGTGTTAATATAGTTAAGTCAATTGCACTAAATGTTTTATGAGAGTAACTAAAGAAGGTACTATAACCATTATTTAAAATATTCAAATTTTTATCTTCTATTATTTTCTCAATAATTTTACCTTTAGAATCTAAATTTTTGTCTCCCCATAATGGATTATGAGCATTGAAGTCACCAACCAACATGAAAGGACAATCAAATTGATTACAAATATTTTGTAAATCGGATAAATTTAAATTTTGTGAAGGTGGTACATATATATTACAAATAATAAATTTTGTAGGGTAATATAATTTAACTGCAATTGCTTGCAAATCAGTTTCTAAATTAAATTCCTCAGAATCAAAAATTTCATTAATAAATGTAGCAACACCACCATGAGCGATTGAGTCAGAAATTAAGTTTTTATAATAAATTTTATAATTTCTAATTTTTGGTTCTAAATTAAATTGAAATTTGGTTTCTTGTAAACAAAAAATAAATGAATTATACTTATTTTCTAGAAGTTTGAAATCATCATAGTGTTTAAAAAATCCATCTATGTTCCACTGTATGATATTGTAATTACTCATTAAAGTGTTTCCATAGAGGAATCTAGTGAGCAAGATTCCATTTCTTCTACTTCTGGTTGACCAGAGATAGTGTTGCTATTTCGTTTTTTCTTTTTCATTTCTGATTTAATTTCTTTTTGTTGTCTCTTTGATAATTTTTTTGGCAATATAGTAATTTTTTCTTTTAAGCGTGTCTCAATGTTTTTTGTGGCAATTTTCTCTAATAAATTATTGACCACGTTATGATTATTCTCACATGGTACTTGTTGTTGTAATTGAGTTGTTTTAATTAATTGCTCTTGTGAGATTGCAGGTATTTTAATTGTCTCTTTCTCTTCTGGTTGATTATTTTCATTTTTGCATGTACATTTACATTTACAACCGTTAATTTTCACAACACTAGCAAAATTAAATTCTAATGGATTGCGTATTTTATAACGTCTAATTGCTTCACGCATATCGACTTTTTCAATAACTTTTATTTTTTGTATTTCTTTTTCTTTAATAAATATTTTACAGGTTTTATTAAAAGCATCATGTTCTTGAAGACAATTGACACATTTTTTAGAATTTTCGCATTTATTTATTGGTTCTTCTTCATTTAAATGGTATTCTAATGAACAATTAGAACATTTTTTAGTTTTTTTGCATACAACAGCAATATGTCCAAATTGTAAACAATTCATACACCTGGTTGGAAGTGGTACATATGGACGAATAGTTACTCTCTGGTAGCCTACTAATAAATACTCTGGTAAATTACAAGAAGAAAAACTGAGAGTATATAATCCAGTTTCCTCTTTTTTGTTGTCAACATTTTTGGTAAAGCGGTGAATAGCAACTACTTTTTGTTCAGCACAGTTGCTTATAATTTCTTCATCAGTAAGATATTTAAACTCTGGGAAAAAAATTACTCCTTTAGCTTGATTAAGAGTATTATGTTCATTAACGATTACATGAATTGTATCGTTAAGTGAAGAGAGTTTTATTAAATTTTCCGCTTGTTTAATATTTTTAGTTAATATAAGTACCGTTCCATTTCTGCATTTGTTGCACGTATCTACTGGCCCAGCTACACTATCAATAGCTTTCTTTAAAAGAAATGGTGAGACATTTAACATTGTTTCATTATTATCAGTTCTACTCATAACTAAATATTTTGGACCAGGGGTGGTATTTGATAGTGTGTTGTTGTTGTTAAAATTTAATAAACCAGCTTGGTTTGGTTGACCGTTAGAATTTCTAGCGTCCCCCATTGCTGGAGTTAAAACGCTTTGGTTTTATCACTTATAACAATTTTTATTATTTGTTTTTTTCCACAAATTTAATATAAATTATAGTTTTTTAAATGTATAAAGAAAAGCACAAAAATTTAAAGTTTTATACTATTTTAAGTAAATTAATATCTGTATAGTTTTTGTTTAATATTAATTAACCGCACTTTATAATAGGAGGTCTTACTCTTGTAAGGAACGATGTGAGACTGAAAAACTTTTTTAATACATACTAATAGTACCCAATTTATTGAAGACCCAGAGAAAATTTTTATTTTTTTTTTGGAAATACATAAATGTTAATATAAATTTATAATATTAGTGAAAATTAGTGAAAATCAATAATTGACATTGCGAAATATTGATTTTTTATTGGCGCCAATAAACAAAAAAATATTTTCTTTACCACAATTTAAATTTACTGAAAAATGTTTAATGGCAAGGTCAAATTTTTATTATTACAATAATAAAAATTGTAGAATAATTTAAAGAAAATTTATTGAGATAATTATGGGAAAACTTATTTCAATGAATTTAATTGAAGGAAATTTGAACGATAGTAAATAATAAATGTTTATTTGTGAGGATTTTCTGTACCACTAAATGTTATCTATATGTTATATCACCATTTGCAATATTGAAATTTCAATACCAGTGTAATTTTATTTATTTACCAAATGTTTACTATATGCAAATATGTTTGTTTTATATAAAACGTTTGATATGGAAATCAAATCCAGTAAATGAAATATTTAATAAAATATTTTAAAGTATTGTTATTTGACTTAACCAAACAATCAACAAAATACTTTTAATGTTAAACGCCTTCATGGCATATTAAAGTGTTATAAAAATATTTTTTTATTTAAAATTAATCAGTCAGATGCATTCAAACCTTTTTAATGTTGAAATTGCAATAAATAAAATCAGTAATTATCTGAAGAAATTTCATTTCAATTTAATTATTTCATTTTCCAGACTGTACTAGAAACATTTAAAATTATATTTGAAATTCATATTTTTCTAATTTATATGTGTCATTCCCATTACATAAAATATAAAAAATTATTACCACAAAAATTCTAAGATCCCCTTTTTAAATCTCAAAATTCTTTTTGATTATATAATAAATAGGTTTCCGATTTCTATTCTGTCCTTTTTAGTAAATCTTTCATATAAATTTTTTACCCACAAATAAATTTATTCAATTTTGAAATAAATAATGTAAATTTGTTTTTACTTTTACATTAAACCCTTTTTTATAGATATGCTAATTTTTCTATGGTTTCAAAATCTTGGACAATTCTTTTCCCAAATAAATGTTTAATTTAATTTTTGTGTTCGTTTCCTTAAATATTTCCTTCTTGATTAAGTATAAATATAAAGAAAAGGTAAAACCAAGGTTTACAAAAAATAAATAAATATTTATTATTTTTTATTAGATTTTAATGGTAAATAAATTACTAGGATATAAAATTTATAGTGAATGGAAATTGGGAGGAAATTTTAGAAATAAAAATTTAAGGTCACATAAAAAAACTCATTTTGCTCTGGACTCTGAAAATTTTGGTAATTATAATTCTTCAATTTACATAGAAAATTAATTAATTAACAAAGAATTATTTATTTATAAAAAGCATAATTAGAATTTTTGATTTATTTCTTATTTTTTAATAAATTTTTATGTCTGTAATATGTAACATACAATTAAAAGTCTTAAGAAAATTACTTCAACTTTTATTATGATCATAAGAAAAATATTAATATACAAACCTAATAAAAGTTTCGTAATTTGGCGAAACGGATTTTTAATTTATTAACCAATTTTTAGCAACTATAATTAATTTTAAATTCAAATTTAAAATGTAATTAAAAATTTCTCCAGAATAATTAATTTTTTATATTAATAATTTATTTTCATAAATTATTTAAGCTTATTAAAAATTTGATTCATTTTTTACAAAAAAAAAAAACATCAATTTTCGATTAGTTCTATCAATTTTCGATTAGTTCTATCTAATTTTCGATTTAATCTCGTGGATATAATTAAATGGAATTATTAAAATTAAATGGACAATTTTTTTCAGTCAATGCATAATTTCATTCTGTATGATTAATAAATCAATTTCTTCCTCAAAAGTAGTAAATTTTTAAAAATATAATAATTTTTCTATCAATTGGGTATTTCATGAAAATATGTAGCATCTAAAAGAAAAACAAAAAATATTGAAAGTACTTTAAGTACTCGAAAAATTCTGAATTATTTATGGTATATGATGGAATTTTGAGACATTTTAACTAATTTGGTGCGACATCTTCGTTATATAAGTTAGCAGTTATCAGACGTAAGTACTCAAGCATCTACTGATAAATTGAAACAAGAAAAGTATTTTAAAATCTTATCTGCAATTGACACTAACATAATTGGATAAGTTATTGTAAATTTAATAGACAAAAAGTCTGAAAAACTTCGTCTGAAATATTATAAATATACTTTTGTTTTAGTAAAGATTACATAAACTTGAATTACGTTTATATAAAATTTAGATACTTTAAAATATCGTCAAGTTAAACTTTTTTTAGTAAATTAATCGATTTTCGTTGAATATGTCCTTAGGCTGTTTATTATTTCATGATTTCATCCTTGATTTTAGTTAAACCATTTTTAAATATTGTGAATTCTTCAATACACTTTTCGTAAATCGTAAAGTTCATAAATATATATTATTATTTTGAGAAGAAATGAAAATTCTGAGTGTCACAAAGATGCGTGAAGCGCATAAATTTCGAAAAATATGTAAATAAATCTTAAAGAATTTGATTTAAAGTTCATATATAATTTCTGTCTAGAAAAATATGAACTTAAATTCCAATTATCTTTGTAAAAGTAGAATAAAAATTAATTGAAATTATATTTATTTATTTTATTTACTAAATTTTATCCAAAAATTAAATTTGATTTAAATTAATTATGTTATAAAATGAAATTTCAATTAAAAAAATCAATTTTTTATACCCAAATCATAAATTTATTGAAACAAATTTAATTTTCGGAAAGAAAATTAAATTAACATTTTTATTATTTTGAAGAAAAAGTCAAATATGATAATGAAATTTAGTAATGATATGGTTTTGTAATTGAAGCTTGATTAAGGAAATTTTAAGTATTAATATAGATTTAATATTTAAATAGTAAATTAAATTGTCTTAATTTTATGATCTTGGATTGAAAATAATAATTTTATTGAATCAATTTCTGCTTTTAAAATTAATAAACTAATAATTTGAGACAAATTTTATTAATAGTATATAATTCAATTTCTAATTTACTTACTATGCAAGCTTCCCCATAGAAATAGTATATAACAGCCTGCACACACAATGTTAATTATTACCAGGCCACTGTTGGAGAAATGTTATTTTTAACAGATCACTGCTAATTACATAATTTCACATTATATATTATTTTCATGTCGATTTCGAAGAGAAATCTCTTAATATAAATATAAATATTTTGAATTTTATAATTAAAGTATAATATTCTTGCGGTTAATATGAAATAAGCATGAATATGTACTTATTACCGAATCAGAATCAATTTAACATTCATTGATGAATTTGATAAAAGAGAAAAGATATGTAGAAATTAAATAAAAGAAAATTATTAAAGACAATTGTTCCTAAAATTGTTAAGAAATATCCAACAGATAACAATATTAAATATGTCTTCTAATATAGAATCATTACTTAGGTCACTGTCCTTATTTCTCTAACTAAATCATTTGTATGTTCAATCAAAATTAATTACAATAAAAGTATTTAATAAAAATTTTTAGAACTGAAACGTTAAATCCAAAACTATGAATAAAATTTAAATTAGTTTTATTTGTTTACTTTGTAATTTCCCTTTGCAAATTAAATTTTAAATATGTGGCTTAATAAAAATGATGTATCACTTCCACATTTCTTCATGAATGGTAAATAATTTAAGAGCTTCTAATTTTATCTATACATATATACATTTTCAATTGTCAAATATTGAATTTCTTATGTTCTCATTAAAACAAAAACTCTATGTGGTTTTGATGTTTATAGGTAAATTTATCACATGTTTATATAAACAAAGTCTGTCTCTGTACATAAAAGATATTCAAATATTTTTAATTACTTATATTGTACAAATTTCCAGGCAATTTCTTTTTAATAAAATATTTGGATAACAAACTTTAAAAAAAAAAAGTGGGCCACGAAGCTTCACCCAATAAGCATAACATTCATTGATGCATGGCGGTGAATTGCCATAATTAAGGCAATTATTACTGAAACAAAATAATGTAGAATTTTTGAATCAGTTTTAAAACCATAATACATCACAATTCCTGTTAATATAAATATTTATAATTTAAAATAAAACTAAACTGATTTTCTAAAAATAGTTTTAATTACAAAATTTAACATTAATTTAAAAATTTTTTTTTATATTTTCAAATATAAGACATCACATTTACCCAATTTAAATACATAATGAAATATTTTCGAAATGTGAGATCGAATTTTGAATTATAAAAAATCCAAATTGTCTTTTGAATATAGTGGCACTATCGCTGTCGCTGTTACTGATTTCAAAAGTCAACTATGTTAAATGTTGGAATAATTACAAAAACTTACTATACTAATCGCTGTACCGCTGTACGCTGTCTTTAACTTCATATTAACAGTATATTTGCATCATCAAATAATACTGACATTGTACACAAAGGTAGTAATACTGCTGTCATCATATGTAAAAGACAATTTTTAAGTTCTTGGTTTCTCATATTTTTTAATTATTATTAATTTATGTAAAAACAAATTTTATTTTAATTAAAATTTTACTCTTTTTTTAATAAATTACAAAACAATTTTTATTATTATTATTAACACTGTTATAAACTAGTAATATCACTTTCTTGTTTTTTTTTTTAACAATTAAATTAATATAAATACTTTAAATTTACTATATACAAAAATTATTACTATATTTTAAAAATAATTATATTAACAACCATCTTTTGGCGGAAATATTACAGTTGTTTCAATTCATATTTGTAATATAATAAATACTGCATATGAAAATAATGAAATAGTATCCATAAAATACAAGTTAAATCCAATGACATAAATAAATGTACATGAATGCTTATACTGCATCTTAATGACCTAAATTTAAAATATAAAAAAAAAACAAATTTATTTATTTATTTCGATATATAAAAAAAAATATTTTACCTAAATCCTAAAAATATACATAGTGATAATATTAATGTTATAAAAAGGACTAAAACAATTTAAGTTATAGAAAAAAATTAATATCCTTATGCCTTTTATTAAATCTCTCCAAAAGAAAATTATACTATAACATTTTATTTTTATATCGCTACCACAGTCCTCAGTTAACCCAATTAACCCAGAAAAAAAATAGAAAATTATATCTATCCTAGCCATATGAACATTAACCCACTTTATCCGTTTATTATAATATCAATAAAAGTTTATATATTTATTATTTTTTTACCTCTAGGTCTTTGTAATCAATGCAACCAGTATAATTGGACCATTCATTATTGGTAGCTGGATGTCTATACCATTCACCATTTTCCAAGCACCTACACACCATAACCATAAAATTGATTATATGATAAAAAATTAAATAGGATAAAGTTTATTCAATTAATTTAAATTAAAATATTGTTAAAAATGATAAAAATTTATTTTAAAATTGAAATATTAAGTAAAATTTTAATTTCATTAAAATGTATAAAAAAAAATATAGAAAAAAGTTTTTATATAATTACGTTTTATGGGCAAATAAATTTTTAAATCCTTCAACAAAATCAGGACACAATTGATTGGCAACTGTACCAGCTTTTGTTTTTTGCCAACATAGATAAGCATCAAAAACTTTTGGACAATAAAGTTCAGTAATATTATTTTTACTATTATCAGAATTTTCTGATTCCTCAGATTCCCACCAATTAGCTGCAAGAGAAAGGCCGAAATTTTATAATAAAAAATTTAACTTTATGCATAACAAAAGTTTTAATTACTTTCGGTTGTTAACTTGTATTCATAGTCATCATGGGAATTTGTTGTATTTCTTGGCCAACCATAACATTCATATAAACGACGAGTTAATAAAGCCTTAAGCTCAGGATCAGTATTGTTCGGTATCATTTTTCAATTATTTAAATATCATTTGCCTTTTGATTTAAATCATTTATTGTTTAATATGACATCTTCAGGGGAAAATTGTAAATTTATTGGATATAAATTTCCTTTTGAGTGCTGCATTGAAATAGTTGTATGTGTAAGTTGTCTGAAAAAAGGTATATGAAATTATATTAAATATAATATTGGTAATACTACTACATATTATTATTATTTTTATTTTGATATTACGAATATATAAATTAATTAAGTTAAATTGATATTAACAATTCAAATTTTTCATTTTCCACAAAAAGGCGAAGAAAATTATGAATTTGATTTGGTAGAGAAGAAAATTTGATTTGAGAATAATAAATGGTTTTCAAAAAATTACTTAGCTTTTCATTACAAAATAGTTTTCAGTCTCTCTATTTCTTTCCATATATTTAAATGCTCTATACTACTACACTACGTGGACATTGTATATACATAATTTATTCATTAATTATTTTATTATAGGATTATGTAGATAGACTTTAATATGCTTAAATCATATATATCTATTTGTATGTCTTATACACGTGATCTAAGTACGAAAATTCTGAATTTATATTAATTGAGAATTAAAAGGTTATAAAAGTTTATGTTTAAAACCAAATGCTTAGTTCATTTTTATAACATTACGAGCACTTATTAGCTTTTAACAATAAAATTTATTTAATTATGTTTATTATACCAATAAATATGTTATTCCAACTTTAGATAAGTTTTGTAATTCCATTAAATTTTATATAAATTATAAATTAAAATAGAATTTTGTATCATTTCTTAATTATTAATACATATATGAAAAATTATCAAATTTACCATCTTAAATGGACTTTCAAAGGAAAATTAAATTTCTACATTTGTTTGTTTGGCTAATTTAAATTACAACCGTCCAACTATTAGAGGAGGCTTTACTATTGTTTTACATACTGGAATTCAGGAAATAAATCATGTTTTACTAAAACTACTTTTACTTGTTTTTAGATACTTAACATATCATTTTAATTATTTATGGCAAATCTAATATATATTAAATTTTTGGTTTTTTTTTTGGGAAAATATAATAAATTTGATATAAGTTTTTATTGACATTTTAATTGAACATATATGTAGCTACTGGAAAGCATTTCAGAATTATTGACATTAATATAATTTAAAGATGATATTACATATTTATCTATATAATTTACCATTAAAATTATCGTGTTTTGTGTATAACAAATTTTATACATTATCGTATATTTACAATTAATAAAATATTTTTTTTATATCAAATTAATTGTAAGTAATCAATAAGAATTTAACAAAAAAAATTATTTTTTAGGCTTTTTTTAAATAATCGACTGTAGATGCATATTTTGAGTATATGTTATACCCTCTAGTGGCAGAAATTAAAATTTTAATAACTGTGATTTTTTACTACTACCTACTACCTTTCATATGCGACATTAAACCTAATTTTTGGGGTTAATTGACTATTGGAAATCGCATTTTAAAAATTAACATTTTATATATTTTAGTATTCAACGCCTCTAATTTGAAAAACGGTTACTGGAATCATGTTCTACTCTTAAACACCTTTCCAACGAGTGGTCAAACTTTATTTTTGGTGCACATTTACTATATCAAATTAAATTTTTATTCGGAAAAAGATGTTTTGGCAAAATGCGAATAGCGCCGTCTACCGTCCGAATTTTAAAATTCTATCAATTACATCTGGTTCTAAATAAATAAAGCTTTCCATCGGTGGATCTATCATAAACTTCCATGTACAGTAACTATATGAAATAACTGGTTTTTATTGTTTACATCGAACAGACAGACGGACGGACAGAAAAGCGTTAACATCCATAATTAAAGTTATTGCCTCGTATCATAATAAACATTAAATTTCCCACGAAATTATACAAATTATCATAATTTAAATGTCAAATATACTATTATAAATTTACGAATATTTAATGTAATATACCATTTACAACAAATTATTAATGATTTATGACGGTTGGTCAGGAGTTTTATTTTGTATAAAGTTCCTTAAGAAGGTCCTTATTTGTAGAAATAAAAAAATCAAAAGAAAATATTTAAATAATTTTATATTTGATTTATTTGAACATTTTAATAACTGGAGAAATATACGTTTTGTTTTAAATTTAAGTTAAATTTTGAATGTTTCCTTTTTATGTTTCTCAAGTGGTATTCAAATGAATCCTCTTGGTGATTTACTTATATATAAAAAATTAAAATTACAATTTTTATTTATACTTTTTATATTCAAAATTAAATTTGAATTAAATGGTCTGTCAACTAATTTTTAAATAATAATTTTATAATAACATTATATATTTTTAGACATTTTCCAAAATAATTGAACTAAATTAAATTGTAAATTGATATATATGTATATAATATATACATATATAAAATTCGGTGGAATGACAATATAGCAATCTATTTCTATCTATCAAAAAAATGTAATGTACTGTCGAAGTTTTCTTTTATTTTTCTGTTCATTCTTTCATTTTGTTACATACACACGAGCCTGTATATGCGGACTTGACAGCCAGTATATATAATTTTTTGTATTTATCTGTTAAACTTATGTTTCTGCTTGAGGTTTATCTATAAATAAATTAGTATAAATTTATGTATTTTTTTTACGTAAGGGAATATAATTATATTATAAAAAATAATTTGTATTAATTTCATAGAAAATTAATAATAATTCAATGATAAATAATTCTATTTTTTTGATTTATAAAAATAATTATTTAATTTCGAGAAAATTTTAGCATACCAAAGATTTGTAATATCTCTTTAATTATACTAAAACTATTCCAAAATTAATTTATTAAACATTATGCTGCAAGTGTCTCTCGGCTGTTTACAACACAATCTCAACACAAACTAAAAGTAAATTTTTTTTAAGTAGACAAATTTATCAAGCACTAAGTAATATTATTCCATAAAGTATTCTATATCACAAAAATCCTCTCTAAGCAACTATATTAACCTGTAATTATTATTTTTAGTATTTGTACGTGTAGAAAACTTACCAAGGTGTAAAACTTTTGAACATTTTTCAGTATTTTTTTTTTAAATTATGTTTCTTTACAGAGTCCTTTTTGAAACTATAGTAAGTTTTGATAATAAATTAGAAAAAAGTTTTACCAGAGTTTTCCTTCTTTATAAACACAAATAAATTAATGCCCATTTTTAATGTTCTCAACAACGTCAGAACTTTTAATGCTAATTGAAATTCTTAAAATTCAATGCACATATTCTTGGGAAAATTATGAAAAACAAAATAATTGTTGAGATAGCATATTACTTATTATTATTTTGAACATTTAACAAGTTAGAAGATAATAATTTTCTTATTCTTATGACCTTTCAGTTTTATTTTTATCTTTTTATAACTAAAAAATTTGTAATAAATTTCTGTTATATAAAAGTATAATTAATCATTAACTTAATGTACATTATAAATTAACTTTAGTTGGTGTGAAAGTTCAATTGAAATATTATCAGTACAATTATTTTGAAGTATACCCTCTAACAAAAATTTCAACACTATTCAACAATTTTGTTCATGAAAGGTTAAAAGGATATTAAACACTTGTTTTTTTTGTTGGAAAGATTGATTTAAGGAAATTGTTTGGAATAATTTTTAACCTCTGTCAAGGAAAATTTTTTTGTATTTAATATTATCCAGAAGCGCAAAGTACAAAACTTAATCGAAATTTTTCCAGACATTTTATTAATTTTTTCAAAATAAATTCTTGCAATATTTTGATAAAACATATTTTCTTTACGATATTAAAATTTATTATTTTTATTTTTAGTGGGAAAGTTTGCAATTTAAAATATAAGAAAATAAAATTTTTCATTTTTATGTTCTTATTTTTTTTTTAATATTGCAAGATTGCAGATTTATTTAATATTTTTTTATCAAAAATATTGTAGAAGGGTTTTTTTTTTGGTATTAGAAAATAGTAATCCACAATTCTTTAAGATTTTAGGGAGAATTTTTAATGTTTAAATATTTTTAAGTACAAAAATTATACAAACTAAAAATGTTGAATTTCAGAGAAATATATATACATTATTTATGTGATCAAGAAAAACTTGATAAGAATTTAGTTTATGTGTGGTAAAGAATATGTCTGATATTTTTAATTTTAAACTAAATTTAGAATTAATTAAAAGTTTTTTAAAGCAATTAGGAAAAGAATTTAATTTCTGTTCAAAATCCCGTATACAAAAATAAATTGATTAATTTTAGACTGATTAAATATACTTTCACCTTCATTTATATTTGAATTAAATATTTACGATAGCAAAAATTAAATCTATAAAGTTAATAATAAATTGATTTTCAAGTTTACTATAAATATATTTAATGATTATAAACAAATTTAGTTTTGGGATTTTGAATTTCTCAGTGTTTATTATAGTAGTTTATTGACCATTACTACATTTTGTTTATAATTTTAAATTAAATTTAAATTTTATAAAGTAATTATTGGTATATGAAAAAAATTACCTATGGTTAAGTTAATATTTATTGATTATGAGTATTGTATATAAAATCAATCGTAATATTGTAATTTCCGAAAATTTCCTGCCATAAATGGACAATCGAAAGCGTAAATTATGTACTACAAATCAGTGTGAACTGCATAATTTTTATAATTAAAATAATTAAAAAAAAAATAAACCAAAGTTAAACTAAACAAAAATTAAAATTAAAATTTATTTTCATCATAAAAGTATTTTTTTTTGTTGAAAATTGAATTTAATCTGTTAAAAGTACAAGGGTTAAGAGTCAAAATCATTTGAAAATTTCTTCTTTAAATTTATATAAATAATCTTTTTGATGTATGGATAATAATACCTGAATTTCGTATGTTTAACAAATATTCGTGCTTATATTAATTTAATTGGATTTCATTTTTTAATTATTTTGGCTCATCTTTTAAGCTTCTTAAATGTACTATAAATATAAATTATAATATATTTAAAGTTGTTGTGAAAGAAAATGTTAAATTATTAAAATTAATAAATTTATATTTATTTACAGATTGATAAATTTAGGAATACTACACTACACTACTAAAAGGATATATTAACGAAAATAGAAACAATATCAAAAATTATATGAAAATAACCAAATTTTGTGGTTATAAGTGAAATATTAAAACATGTTGTACGTGATTATCTTCTTATTTCTTTTTTGGATAGAAAATATTCTATTTTATTTATTAATACTTCTGGCAAATTTGTCAAATATGAAATATTGAAGAATAATATTATATTTTTGGGAATATTTTTATGATAAAAATTGTAAAAAATTCTGGTCTTATTAATGGAAATGTGATAATTTTGTTACAGTTTTCTATAGTTTAGTATTTTAGAGACTTTCGTTAGTCTTATATATTTTTACTCTTAAGGATAATTATTGGATAAAGTAGAGAAATTAATTCTACACCAATGAGGACAAAAATTAATTAAATATTCCTCAAAAGATAAAAAAAAATAAAAATATTAAAAAAAATTTACAATCATATTTCAAATTATTCCATTATTTAGCATAATTTTATATAATTGCATAATTTTAGGTGCTTGAACTTTAATTATACTATATTATACAATGATAATTATATTCTAAAAATTAATTTTTATAAACTTTGTGCTTTCATTATAATTAAATATAATTAAATCATTTTCACTACAAATTACACCCTTAAGCTTTAAACACAAAATGCCTCTTTTTACATTATTCAGTTAATTCAGTTAGTTTATAATAATGAACCGCACACATAAATTTCCCAAAAAAGAAAATTATATATTTACTTATTTAAAAGTGTTTCTCTTTTTAAGGGAGCATAAAAGAATGAAATTTATAATTTCAAACCATATAATTTTTTAACACCGCAAAAATTTATAAATTAACATTTTCATTGTATATTAAAGAAAAATAATGAAAATAATATTTAATTATTTATTTATTAAAAAATTAATATACAATTATTTCAAGTAAAATAATATTATAGAAAATTAATTATATTTAAATGTTCACCAGGCATAATTTACGTATAATTTGTGACATAAAGTAATTTTGTTAACTAATTTATAAATTTAAATGTGTAAATAATTAATAATCATTTGAAAATTATTTTGTTTTTTATTGCAAGTAAAATATTTCACAAATTTCACTTAATTTGATAGATCACATTTTTTAATATTTTTTTGGTTTTTGAACCCAGCAAACGTAGAACTACTTCTACAAGTACTACAAGAGTACGCCGGAAAAGTACTTTTCTTCCAGTGAAAAAAGATAGAGACTTGGGCAAAAATTCACTACTTTACTATGACGCGTCTCTATATATATATGAATTTTTTTACGTATTACTCATAGAGTTATATTCAAGCACGCAAAATTTTTATTTGTGTTAGTAACTACTTCCCGAACCGGAATCTTATATCCATACTAGACTTCGCCGGCGTACCGCCTTGGTGGACCGAATACGGTAAGTTTGCGATTCGCCTGGCCCAAGTACTTTAGAATGAAAAACGGAACGCCACAACGAACCGAATTCGTATCGCTTTTGCGAACCGGAAAAGAACCGCCCAGGCGTGCCGCCGGCGTATCGCCTCGGCGAAATGAAAACGAATCGCCTTTGGTTAGAATCGATTCTTATTATTCCAGCAATTAAAATTTTATTTAAATTTTAAAATATTAAGAATAATTTTTTAAATAATATAGTATAAAAATTTAATAATTTAAAACAAAAATCGAGTTTCATTTAAAATTTTAATTGCTGAAATAATAAGAATCGATTCTAACCAAAGTTTTTTTTTAACTAA
This sequence comes from Empis stercorea, assembly GCA_949752835.1. NCBI lineage: Eukaryota > Metazoa > Arthropoda > Insecta > Diptera > Empididae > Empis > Empis stercorea. The sequence goes on from OX457087.1 coordinate 13,909,911, forward strand.
ATTCATAAATATTTTATTTTTTTTTATATAAATATTAACAAAGTAAGAAGTTATTTAAAAATATAAGATTTTGTTTTAAAAATTTTATATATTAATAATAACTACGTCTAAAATTATGCATATGTTAAACTACAGAATTTACTTTATATTTATACAACTATAAAATATTTATTTATTTATAACTAAAATAATACTTCCAACTAAACAAAAATACATTTACTTTTTTGAATAAATTTTTTTAATAATATTTACCACAAAATTATGCCTTTTTTTATGAACTTCCAAAAAACAATTGAAAAAAAATATAAATAATAAAAAGTTTTTTAAAAATACTTTCCCTTAAAGAAATATTCAACTAAAAAGTAATAAACAAGCAAATAATACCACATCAATGTACTTTCCCGTTGAGTTTTAGCCACTGTCAGCAATAGTAAGGGTAAGCAGACCTCCTTATAAATGGCATTAATTCTGATAAGGTCTACTTTCCCTTACTATTACTGACAGTGGCTCAAACTCAACGGGAAAGTACATTGATGTGGTATTATTTGCTTGTTTATTACTTTTTAGTTGAATATTTCTTTAATGGAAAGTATTTATAAAAAACTTTTTTTTATTTATATTTTTTATTTTACACTTTTTAGTCGGTCAAATATTTATTCATTTGACCGACTAAAAATATTTAAATACTTTGACAACTTAGGAATGATTTGTTTGAGCTCATCATGGCCCACGATTTGGAATTCCACATGTGGCCGATGTTTTGGGCCTTCCATGGCCGCCGGTGCCCCACATGTTTTTTTGTATAATTGGCTCCACATGACCCAGGGTACTGCTCGGACTACTCTTCAAGACCTTTCATTTGATGCCCCACATGATTTTTTTATGATGGGCCCCCACATGAAACAGGTTTTGGGCCCTAACATCAACTACGAAACCCAACGGACTGCGCAACGGGATGTATTCTTCAATACCTTTTATTTGATACCTCTCATGTCTCTTTGCATTATGGGTCCCACCAGACCCAGTGTACCTCTCGGAGTACTCAACAAGATGTCCTCTTCAAGACCTTTCATTTGATACCCCACATGATTTTTTGTATTACAGGGCCCAACATTGCCCCCGTTTTGGTCCCGACATGACCGACGGCGCCCCCGGACTACCCAACAATGTGATGCACTCGTCAAGACCTTTCATTTGATACCCCACATGTTTTTTTGTATTATGGACCCCACATTGCCCCCGTTTTGGGCCTGACATGACCCACGGCGCCCCCAGACTACCGCTCAATGAGTTGTACTCGTCAAGACCTTTCATTTGATACCCCACATGTTTTTTTGTATTATAGGGCCCAACATTGCCCCCGTTTTGAGCCCTACATGACCCATGGCGCCCCGGGCTACCGCTCAATGAGATGTACTCGTCAAGACCTTTCATTTGATACCCCACATGATTTTTTGTATTATGGAGCCCCACATTGTCCCGATTTGAGCCCGACATGACCCACGGCGCCCCCCGGACTACAGTCCAATGAGATGTACTCGTCAAGACCTTTCATTTGATACCCCACATGGTTTTTTTGGTACATTCAAAAATTAAACGGCCCTCCGAGCTCCCTTCCCCGCATCAAAAAAATTTATATGGTACCAAGCCTTTGATGGCACGAGCTCAACTTCCAGATTTGAGCTCAATCGGTCAAGCCGTTTAAGAGTTATGGCCAGGTGAGGAGATATATATATATACATATATATATATATATATACTGGAAGTGTGAATTCATAAAAGGGAAAGTAAAATGGCGTTAAAAACGGAATGGCGTTTATATTTAAAAAGTGGTGCCATAGCGTTTCGTTTTCATTTCGACGGCGGTACAAAATTTATATGTCAAGTAAAACATCAAAAAGGTTGCACATATAAATATTCAAATGCACACCGTGTTTGCATAAATTAAGTGACAGAAAATGTTATACACAATTTTCGAATGAAATAGGAAATTTAATTTTTAATAATTGATCCTATAGTCTATATGTATATAGTATCCATACTCTAGGATATTTTATTAGCATACATTTAGATTTATTTATTACGTTATGATAGAAGGACATTAGTTTATATATTTTTATTTAGCTTTTCAAAAATGAATATCCTTCCTGCGACTCACAATTATTAATGATAGACAACTTTTAGAGACTAACTAAATTTTTGATTTTTTACATTAGGCAAATTTAATTTTTAGAAATATTTTTGATAATACACATTTAAACATTTTCATATTTAGTTACTATATCTATCTTTTAAGGATACTGTAACTTTTCCCCTTTTATAGATACATTAATTATGAAAGATTAAATTTATTTGTATTAAAGAATGTTTTATTTTCAAAGTCTTTATGTATAATGTTATGCTAAAAAAAATCTTTTCTTTTAAACATTTTTGTTTTGCTATTTCTTATATATATTTTTTTATGGTAAAAACTTTTATGAAACATTAAAATTTACTGGTATAATCTTTTCGACCTCTCATGGGAAAATGTATAAATAATATATTATAATTTAATTCTTTATAATAATAAATTATTATAAATATATATATGTATTATGTATATTTAAAACAACTTCGTTATACAAGAATATATTAGAAGCCTTAAGGCTACAATAATCTATTTACAAAATAGATATAAAGATTTCATTTCTATAAATATAATAATAAAAATTTGAATCAATTATTTTATATATTTAATATATAGTAACTTTATATTATTCTAGATTTCGTATATCAAATTTGTTATTTTACGATTCTGTATTATCGATCCCAAAAGAATATTTTTCTATAAATAATTTAAGTAAATTTACTGAACTACTATAGACTATCAAAATAGCAAAAATTGTATAATTAATATACGTGACTCAGAAAATTGATCACGAATTCTTGTATGGCAATAAAGTATTAACTTTTTAATAACAAAAAACCAAATATTATTAATTTGTTTTTTATTAATAATAAGTATACTGTTATAAACTACACTATGAATTATAAATATTCTATCTTCTATAAGTATTATTTTACTTCTTAATTCTGTTCAATTTAAAGAAAAAACTCAACGTGATCAATTTTGTGTCTTGATAAAAAAATTAAAGTCTGGTAAGTAAATTCATTTAATTCTATATCTTAATCGGTTATAATTATTATTTTTATAATTTTTTGGATAATTTTAGTCATGGTGAATATAAAAAATAAATTGGCTGAAAGTACAATTCGCCAGGTAAAAGAATTTTTAGGTAATGGGAAATCACACCAAGAAATAGCCAAAACTCTAAAAATATCGGTAGGTGTGATCAGCAAGATCCGGAAAAGTGCACCTGAACTTCCGAAATTATGTGCAGCTGGAAGAAAAAAAAATTAAATGCCCAGCACGAACGGCTGATCTGATAGTACGAAATATACGATCATCGAAAAATGAAACCGCACCAGAAGCTGCAAGGGAGATGAATTTCTGTCCGCCGGACCCTTCGAAGTGCTGGCCTCCACGGTAGAGCCAAAGTTAAAAACCTAAGCTGACGCAAAGGCATATAAATTTAAGATTCAATTTTGCTAAAAAATTTCAAAATTGGACATTAGCCGATTAGGAAAAAGTAAGTGCAATAATTACTAAATTCTATTTTTAAAAATTTTATTTTTTGGTTTTTAAATTCAATTTTACTCTAATTTAAGGTAATTTGGTCTGATGAGACCAAAATAAATAGAATTGGTTCTTGGGGAAAATCTGGTTGGACTTGGAGAAAAGCTGGTGTAAATTTTGAATAACGAAATATACAACCATGCATTAAATTTGGCAGTGGCTCTGTGATGATTTGGGGTTGTATGATGTCCAGTGGTGTTGGTGTGGCATACATCATAAATGGAAGGATGACGTCCAGTTTCTACATTGACATTCTACGGAATGAACTCAATTATTCAATGGAGAAACTGGGATTTTTAACACCCGAGATAACGATCCCAAACATACAGCCAGAGCCACCAAATTATGGCTGGATGAAAATGGGTTCAGAGTACTGGATTGGCCACCGAATTAACCCAGACCTGAACCCAATTGAACATTTGTGGGTAGCTCTTAAGAGGAATTTAATAGAAATTCAAGAAGATGGTGAAACCATTGAAAATCTAAAAGAAATACCTTGATAGTATGGGAGAAAATTTCGGAGAATACTTGCAGGACATTAGTGGAAAGCTTGCCACGGCGTATCGAAGCTGTATTAAAGGCTAAAGGTGGTTATACCAAATATTGATGAAGCCTCACAAAATTGATCACAGTAAGTCGTTGAATATTTTGTATTACATTTTAAATAATAGATAATTTTTTTTTTACAGATTTTATTATGTAGAAAATAAAATTAAAGAATACAAATTTTTTTAACAAAATAAATTCTGAATAATTATAACTGAAACTGACGTAATAATGTATATGGTTTTTATGGTAACTTTAATATTTTATTTATAATCAGAAGAGAATTTACTATACATACTTATATTTTCAAAACAACTTTTATTAATTAAATTAAAAATTCAGACATGAAATTATTGAAAAAAATATATAACTTTTTTTTGAATTTCATATGTGCCATATTTACCAGAGAATTTCTAATTATTGTACAAAAGTTTCAATGATCTGTAGAAAATAGTACTATTAAAATGTAATCAAATATTAAAATTATTATGTGATCAAAATTATATTAAAATTAAATTAAGACCTTTGACTATATAATATATGGACTGCTAATCGCTTATAATTTCCTTTGCTGTCAAAGAAAAAAATACTATTATGACTGGTAGCGCATAGCACCAGAGATGGCCAATAAAAGAACTAAAGTTATGGAATTCTGAATTAAATCCAGTAGAATTCTCAAGTAAAATCTATGGAATTCTCATAAATGACTTAGTTGTTTTATTGGCCGTCAAAAAGGCGAGCGTCGCCAAAGGCAATTCGGAATAGTTAGTTCCTTTTTTCGCCATCTCTGGTGGTATGCGCATAGTCGGTCATAGCTACAGCAATAAAGTTGGTTACTAGCAGTCCATATATTATATAGTCAAAGATTAAAACTGAATATTTTTATTATCACTTGCTGAAAAGTAAAATTAGAATAAATCTACATTACAATACAAATATTGGTTTGTATATATAATTTTCATGAAATACTATGTTAACCAATATAATATTTTGATAATATTAAAAGTAAATTATCGTTAAGACTATTTACGAGTATTACTTTGTTAAATGCAAAATTACTAAAATGTTTTATGCAATTTTTGTTAAAACCAAGAATGTATAATAGAAAATATCGAATAAAATGGAAAAGCTCATAGCAAATATATTTAAAGAAATAAGTATAATTTAATAAAAACTTTAAATATATTTAAAGAAATAAGTATAATTTAATAGAAATTTAATTTAAATATTTTTATAGAATTTCTTTAGTATACCAATATTCAATTTCTCTTAGAGGCCATTTGAGAAAATTGATTATAAAATATGTAAAAAAAGTATATAATTTGTTATCAATTTCAAGTGAAAAGCTTCTAAAGTCAAAGTGATCTTTGAAAAAATATGAGTTACATTTATTATTACAGTAATTCTAATTTCTATAATTTTCTTATGTACTTCCGTCACAGTTCCCATTTATTTAATTAGAATAAATTAAAATCGCCTACCTCTTAATAGACTATATTTTAGACTTTAAGCTCGCCCACATTTAAACTTTAAAGTAAGTATAATTTATTAAATTAAAAATATGAAAATTTAATTAGTAAATATAAATAATAGATGTAAGTTAAAATATTTAAATTATAAAAAATTGTCGTAATATAATAAGAGAAGAACTCTGAAATGAAAATTTTTATAAAAAAAAATAGTTTCTCTTAGAAAATTTATAATAATCTTTTTAATAATAAACACCTGGAAAGTCTTAAATTTTTTAACAGTTTTTTCAAAGTTAATTATAATAAACATTTTGCATCTAAACACAATTTCGCATTAGTGTTTATTGTCTTTGGTATATTTAAATTTTTGTCATGAATACTAAAAATTTTCTTTAGAAATTTTACTTCTCTAGTTATCAACATTTTCTAGAATTTCCTCACGTTTTTTACTAATTTATCATAAAAAAATTATTGAATTAAATTATTTTTTTTTCACTTAAAGTCTAAAAGGAAGATGAAATATTATTTATCTTGTATAATTTTAAAAATTACAATTTTGGTTAAAAAAAAAGTTTTCTTGTACCAAACCAAAACAGTTTTTACTATGTAGTATATTTATGAATTTATATTTTCTAATTTGAATATTTTCTTTGTCATAAGAAAAGTGAGTTTTACTTTTTTTGTTTTAAAAAAATTATCAAAAGTAAAAAATATGCAAATTTTTGCTAAAAAAAAATTAAAATTATTAAGGGTTTTTAGATTTATCTTGAGATTTAATAGTACTTCTCAGAAAGAATTTTAAAACATTTATAAGGATAATTGAAAATTTTGAAGTAAAATCCTAAAGGAATATATATTTATTGAATTTTGAGTTTAAGATTTTGAAGAAATATTAAATTATATTTTAAATGTAAAATGATATAAAATTAACTAAAAATTGAAAAAGTGATTTAGCAGTTCATGTGGTCCTAACGATTTAGTAGGAAATATATACTATGTAGCAGTTCATGAGGTCCAGGTTTCCATGTCGTTCAATATTGATTCAATTTTAAATGAATATTAGAAGTAGAATTTTTAGTACGTACTATTATAATTCAAGATTATTGGAAAAATACTAGAGATCAATTCGATCAATTCGACAGCAACATTGATTCAATCATTTTGTACAATTATTAGTTTCTTTTGCAATAGATTAAATCCATGGATCGAAATATATATAAAATGATCCATATTGTACCAGTATGTGGAGGGAATTTCTATGACACCCTTATAAAGCAGTTGAAGATGATAAAAATTGAAAAATTTGTTAATAAAATTTAATATTTCGGTCATTTTAATTAAGTCCACGCATATTTTGTGCTCACATTTCTTATGTGCATATAGTCTCGACATAGTCTCGACAGGGATTTTCTCTGGTACCTCTGTATGGATTGGGCTGATATTTGGTAAACACAATCATTATAGTGTTCTATAGCTAACAATGCCAGTGCTCCTCCATTTGCTCTACTTGGAAGATGGTTATATGTTGAAAACGTGATTTCTGATATTTTGTGGGAAATAATGGAGGAGCACTGGCATTGTTAGCTATAAGACACTATAATGATTGTGTTTACCAAATATCAGCCCAATCCATACAGAGGTACCAGAGAAAATCCCAGATGAAAGTATGGCCATTCATCATTTCATCCAGATCACATTTGCTCTACTTGGAAGATGGTTATATGTTGAAAACGTGATTTCTGATATTTTGTGGGAAATAATGGAGGAGCACTGGCATTGTTAGCTATAAAACACTATAATGATTGTGTTTACCAAATATCAGCCCAATCCATACAGAGGTACCAGAGAAAATCCCAGATGAAAGTATGGCCATTCATCATTTCATCCAGATCACTAATTTGAATGTATTTACCAACTTTTAGCACAATCCATCCCAAGGTGCTAGAGAAAATCCCAGATGAAAATTTGGGCATACCTAATTTCATCCAGGATAATATACATACATACATTATATTGATATTTCATTGATAAAAATTTTAATACTTACATTTTCATTCAAAATACGCGACTATATACTTGCGTATCCCAAATATATGAAAAACGTTTCATTCTTTCGATATCACCGAATAACAAAAAACTGCAGTGATAATACAGTCTTCCATTAAACGTAATTGCGATTTGCAGAATAGCAAAAATTGAAATACGACAGTATTTGAAATACGTCGTTTTGTAGAATAACCCCCAATATTTTTATAGAATTCCGATAATTGTGCCGGTGATTATGAAAGTGGTCTAAGTCATATATTTTGCGTTTCGAGATATTTAAGGATTTGTGTTTGGATAAATTGAAAAATACATATGATTTTGATAAACGAACCAAAAACTAAGCCAAGTTAACGGTTCGCTTTCTACGCATTCTCTATGATTGTGCGTCAGTTCACAATGTTATAGTATTCTTTACGCAAAATAAGCAAAAAATGATTTTTTTCGGATTCTTGACTTAGATCACTTTCATAATCAACGGCACAATTATTGTAATTTAACATAACGATAAAAAAAATTCAAATTTTCTTTAGTTATGCTGAGACTTTTATTTGAACTTTCTTAAACAATGTTTTAAATTTTTTATACAGAAAAATAAATAATTTTTTGAAATTAAGGCTGTGTGCCAAAGGGTTTAAATTTGTCGTTTAAAATTAAATTATGACTGATGAAATTAAATTACGACACTAGCGTGGTGAATATAGAAAGTCAAAATTTAACGACCTTCCAGTAGCCCGTTTCTGTAACTGAATCGAGAAATACTCGATTAATTGTGACGTCACACATTCTCTACCAGGTATTCTCTATCAAAATGTTTTTAGTGTTTCTGTAACTTTCAAAATTCACCAATCGAGAATTTAATGGTGAGTATCTAAAATAAAAACGAAATAGGGGAAATGAAATCCGTATTTATTTATTTTGACATATTGTATTATTGTATACTATTATTATTATTATTGAGTGCGTTCACTTAACGACATAATGTTACATTATGCCACATAATGTAAAAAAAAATCGTTCCCTTAGCATTATGTTATGCTATGTGACAAATTTTTTTGACAAAAAAAACATAGAAAAGCGTTCACTTAACGACTATGCTATGTTGTTTATGTAACATAATCGAAAGATGCTTTGTAGGGTATAATAATTCAACATAATGACAGTTTACAAAAATTCAGAATAATTTTGAATTTTGAAGAAAATAAACGGAATAATTTTGAATTTTTTTTTGTGTATTATGTGTAATTATTTGATTTATCTATTATAAGGATTATTTTGTTTTAAAGGATATAAGATAATTTTACACAAAAATGGTTGTGTTGTTGAATATTATTTTTTACTTTGACATTTATCACATAATTCAACAAAACAGCGTTCACTTAATTTTTCAAACATATCATAGCATAGTGTAATATATCTTCTGTCTCTTTCTTTTTGAAATTTCTGGCATTATGTAACATTATGTCGTTAAGTAAACGCACTCAATATTATGTACTCCTAATAGCCTCTACAAACTGGGCGCCTATAACATGATATAGAGCTATAACATGATATATACATGTTAATGTTATAGACTAATATTTCCATATAAAAAATGTGTCAATCTATATTACCTCTATAACATGATAAAGCGTATATCACCTAATTTTTGAGGGATTGACATAATAAAATTTCGATACTTTTGTAATATTTCGATGTTATCGGTAATATTTTCAGGAATTTTTGCAACCCTAGACAGCAATTGTCAATTTATTGTTATTTTTATTATTTTATTTGAACTTTGAAAAATAATTGTCGAGTGTATATTTATTACCTAGCGTTCCCATTGAAATTTTTAGTTTTTAGTTTTACAGGATTGTATGAAAAAAAACTTGACGAAAAATAAGAAAAAGAAAAAATTAAAATCAATTTAACTTTTTCATAATTTTTTTCATAAAAATTCAATGGGAACGCGATTGTAAAAATTATGCGAAAAAACTATGTAAAATTCAATGGGAACGCACTGTTATACTATATTTATTTTTTGCATATATTTGCTCTTTGAATAAAATAAAAAATTTTCAGAAATTATATACGTCAAAATATATCAAGTATTTTCAGTCTGAATTCGTTTTTCATAACATGTTATAGATGTGATATACAGGTGTTATAGGCGCCCAGTTTGTAGAGGCTATAATAATATTATCAAAAATATTATTTTAGAAATTCCCCTATTTTAATTTTACATCAAAGATTACAATAAAAATTATTAATAAGAGCTCTACCTAAACACCGGCGTACGGCGTTGGCGTATATACGTAGATACGCTGATACGCCAGCGTATCCCGAAATAATATGCCACATTTATATACATTAACATTTTTTTGATCAATGTTTCTTTTTGCTAAATTTCAAAAATCAAATTAAAAATATTTATACGCCCGTCAAAATTGGAAATTCCAATTCTCGGCGTACGTACGTTTTTCGGGTGCTCCAATACAAAATGTATGTACCAATATCGTTTTTGACAAACGCCATACGCCGTACGCCGGTGTTTAGGTTGAGCTCTAAATATTAATAATTTGTTCGCCAACTCGATTCTCCTTTAATGAAAAGGTAGTGAGAAATACTCGATTATTTTTAACGTCAAACTCTATTCCCCACAGATACAGAAACACTACAATAGAGAATGACGTCATAATGACGTGTAATCGAATATTATCAGTAGAGAAACGTTCTCTATTGGGTTACAGAAACGGGCTACAGATTTTTTATTTACGAGCCCTATCTCATATGTATTGATACATTCCAATATTTTATGTTTTTTTTAATGTTTTATACTAGAATTATTAATAAAAATAAATTTATTTTTTTACAAGAAATTAAAGAAATATTAATAATAATAAAAAAGGATTAAAAAAAATGTTATATCAATTATAAAGTATTGTAATGGATCAATACATATGAGATAGGGCTCGTACATATTTATAATTTTATTTTTAAAAAAATTTAAAAAATTTTAATTTTTTTTAAAATATAAGGCTGTGTGCCAAAGAGTTTAAATTTTAAATTTTGACACAAAAAATTAAATTTTTTTTGCTGGTGAGTTTTTTTAATATTTACTATCAAGTTTGCTGTGCCAATTGGTTTAATTTTTAAAAAAAGATGGATGACATTTTTCTTTTTTTTTTGCTCTCTAATTTTTTTAAAAAAATTAAAAAAATTTTTGAAATTATAATTTATAATTGATATAACATTTTTTTTAATCCTTTTTTATTATTATTAATATTTCTTTAATTTCTTGTAAAAAAATAAATTTATTTTTATTAATAATTTTATTATAAAACATTAAAAAAATCATAAAATATGGGAATGTATCAATACATATGAGATAGGCCTCGTAAATAAAAAATCCGATATATGAATATTAAATAAATCAAAATTTAATCTGAAGTGTCAAATTTAATGAGGTCTGGAAGGTCGTTAAATTTTGACTTTTTATATCTGGGTTATGTGTTGTTGTTGTTTTTCGTATAAAAATGAAAACCTTGACCCAGACCCGTTTGAAAAAAACACAGCTAATATATATATATATGTAATAAATATTTTGATTTTTTTTTAAGAAATAAAAAAATGTTTTTTTTATTTTTGTTTATATCTAAAAAATCCTAAACAAAAATTTATTTACCTATATCCTTTTTAATAAATGTTACTTATAAATTAATTTTCATATTTTATAAAATGAATACGCGTTTTTTTTAAACCACAATATACACTTTTTTCACAACTTTCACCTAAATTTTATAATTAGCCAAAAAAGTAAATTAAAACCCCAAAAAACTAATTAAGTATTATTATAGTTTGTCGATATTCTAAAGAACTCAACAGCCTTGGCACTTCTAACACAAAAAAAATATTTATTTAATTATTTAACAAACTGGAAAATTTCAAATTTTTTAAATAATTAATAATTTTACTTTTAAGTTATTGACAATTAACACTATTAAGTTATTGCCAAATTTATGATTGCTTTTAAGTATTTTATAATATGATTAAATAAATTGTTATCACTACTTCAGGTAATAACAGAAATAAATTATTCACAATTTTTTGTTTACTAACAAATCCAAACATTTTGAACTTATCTTTAATATTTTTATTTACAGAAAAAATTAGACAATTTTTTTATTAATTGAAACTAAAATATATTTTTTTTTACAATTTAATGTCCCAATAAAATTTCTTTAATCAAGACCAAAAATTCCTTATCTCTGCATCAAAAATGTAGGAAACACTTTGACGACTTGATATCAACTGGTTGATTTTTTTTTAAATAAATTGGAATGTTATTTAGGGAATTTTTAAAGATACAATATTGATGCTGAGCTGGGGAAATATTGAACTTAAAAGTATATAGTGGATTCTGTTAACCGAAATCAACTGAAAGATACACAAATGTTAATAAGCTTTCAACAAAGAGCTTTTTTATGTTAAATTGCTTAACAGAACCTGAACAGAATCTAAACAGAACTTGTAAAAAAAAAGTAAATATATACTACAAATATTGAAGACGATTTTGGGTTTGTAATTGCGAATTATTTATTATTACGTAATAATTTCTTATTTATTATTGAACTTTTTTTTTCCTTTTTTTACAACGTTTTTTTTTTGGATATAAACTTCATAAATTTTGGCAAAGGAAAGAAGGCCACCAAAAAAATATAACATTAAATATAATTATTATTATTAAGAATTGATGATTTTTTCAAGGATAGAATTTATGTTATTTTTATATTATTTTACTTACTATGTTTTATTATGTTTCGTTAAAACCTACTTAAAAATATTATATTGATATTTTTATGATTTTACTTACATAAAGTAAAAATTATTAGACTAAACTAATGCATAATTAATTTTGATTATAATTTTATAATACTAATAAGATTTTATTAGTATTATAATTTACTGTTAGTAAATTCTCTGTTAAATTTGAATTTTCTTGAATAACGCGATCGATTGAATTATGATTTTGAGAATTTTTGGTATACATTAAATTTGCCCTTTATTACCTTTGACGAGATATCTGGAAAATCATCATGAGGTTCAGAATAAGAAAACCTTCGGATCGTATAACATGTAGAATATCGTTATCGGCGTCCTGGAGTCCACAATAACTCTTACAGGATATAGTAATGGTAATATTTTTGAATATAGAAATATTTAAATTATCACTAAATTTCTATTATTTTAAAGAACTGTAAGAAATCTTTTGGGAATAAGAAAATGTCAATGACTTTTTTTTGTCTAAATTGAATTTATCTGGAAAACAAAATTATTTTCTGTAAAAAAAATCATTGAAATTTACACTTTTATTTACTTGATAGCCAATTTTATATAAAAAATATTTTATTATAAAAGTTTTAAGAAAATAATTTTTAAGATATAATTGTATTTGGGAAATTTTATCTCAATTTTGATAAAATATTAAATAACGATATAGAAGAACTGTTGAAAATTGTTATATAATTTAAAAGTTGTTTTCACATTTAAAATTTATTACTAGTCCTTCTGTTTTATAATAAATTCGTGTATTCACTAAGTTTGTCTTCAAAACTCTATTAATATAATATAATAATAAAATAAATTTGAAATAACAATTCTTGTGGTTATCATAAAATAATTATACATTTACAACATTTGGAATTTTATTTGGAGAAATAATTTTCTATGAATTATTATACTTGTTTGCCAATCATTTACTATTTACATATAAAATATGTTGTGACCAATCCTTTTTCATTACAGAGTATTTTGTTTAGGTAAAAAAAAATGTTTTCTTGATAAAATCTAAATATAATCCTTTGAAATTCATGGAAAAATTTTGTATTTTTAGTCAGTCGCGATCCTTGGAGATTAAGAAAAATTATGTATGTAAATGTAATGTAATATATGCAATATTACACAAAATTACGTGGGGTTTTTAAATATATATTTTTAAATTGAGAATTTTTAAGTTGATTTTTACTATTCATGGTTATAAAGTTTGAAAGATTTTCATTTTGTAAGATTACAAATATTTCTGGTAACTGATCAGAATATTATTATTTTTAATTTAAAGATTTTAAATAAATAATATTCGAAAACAGATTTCGTTGTTGATAATTGTAAATGTAATACCAATTTTTATATAAGTATTATCCTAATTTCTTTCTATCTAATTTTCCCATTATTAATAATGTTAAAAAAGCGGAATAACTTCTAAAATTTTTTTATCCCAAATAGTAGTCCTTTATACTATAAATTCGCGTCAGTCTTGTCCAATACCATAACATGGTCTATTGCTGTCATAAGCAATATAATAATTATTTTATAAACAAACTAGAAATTTTTTTTTAAACCATTCCTTCAGGCCTGTACGGAGGTCGAGTGAAATGAAATTTTCATACAAATTTAACATCGTGAAATCAGAAATGAAAATTTACGCTTATGATTTCGCTCTGGTGGTACGCAGTTCGCGTGAAAAAGTTGTGATAAAAAATGATTTTTTTTTTTATAACAGATGGCGCGCAAAAACTCTACAATTATTTTTCATCGTGAAATAATGTTCAGAACATTATTTCACGATGAAATTTTGACATTTGATAGTTGATCAAATTTTATTTACAAAATATTTTTCACAACTTTTTCACGGCTATTTCACAGGAGAGTTTGTAGAGCTTTGGAGATCGCGTTAAAATTTCATTTCACTTGACCTCCGTACAGGCCTTTAGATAGAATTTGTTTTACAAAACAAATGCTCATTCAACTTCAATATTTCTTGTATAAAGGATACATATTTTAATTATATTATGAAAATTAAATATTCTCAGTGCATAATATTATTTTTTTTGCACAAGCCTTATGCTTAGTTAATTATTTTCTTTGACACAATATCTTAAGGAACATTATTGTTTCTAGAAAATTAATGTGAAGGATACAAATACAAATTAGACAAGATTATAAATAAGTAAAGGAACTAAAACTAAAATAAACATTATATCCGATAAATTCACATTAGTAAATATATAAATTTAAAGCTTTATGATTATTAATTTAAAATTTATCTAACTATTTATTAATAAATTAAATTTTAATTATAATTTTCCTTAATTATTAAAGAAAATAGAAACAAAACATTTTATAATTTAATATATTTTTCATTAATAATAAACAAAACAGCAAAAGGAAGATTAGAATTTTGTTAAAAAAAATTCCTGTACATATAACAAAAAAAAAACATATAATTGTCCAGAAAATAACATTTGAGCCGTTTATTTTGAAAGTGCCATAAGTCACCTTTATGTTATTTTGAGATATTTAAAGGTTTGCATTCAATGTGTTTAAAAATATGTGTGCTTAGAATGGAAATTTCTCTAATAATTGTTACCTGTTGACTTATATTTTGCTCAGAAAAATATAATTTAGTAAATACAGTAAAGTATCGGTATTTTTCATTACGGTAAAGTGACTTAAGCCACTTTCAAAATCAATAGTTTATTAAAAAGAAGGAATTATGTTGTTTTTGTGCAATTTGTTTTATTTGAGTTAGGTGTATATGTATATCAGTAGTATGAAGTTTTGTGTATATCAGTAGTATAGAAAAGAAAGTAATTCACATTCCAAGGAAGTTGTTTCTTCGTGTGATGAAATAATTCGCAAAGTTATTTTTCTAGGGTTAACACAATTCATATTGTAGAGAAAATTTATACACAACAAATGTAAATTGCCAACAAATATTTATGTATATAAAGAGAAGAAAATTTGCCTGAATCACTGTCTGATAAAACATAATAAAAAACTTATTCGAATCTGCTCGGATACTCAAATAATATCTACACTCACTATTTTAAAACTAGAATGTATTTTTTATTTAAAAAGGTATAACATATCTTGGCCTAATATTATTTATAGATCTTTATTCTACTATCGAAGAATGTAAATTGAAAATACATATAAACTGAATAATATGAAAAATTATTTTTGTATTAAACGGGGAGTTCCCAAAGTATTAAAAATTTATTATATTTTTTGATACAAAATCTGTTATCAATTTATTGCACTTGTAATAGATCTACTTGGTTTTCATATCTAAAGATTTTACTACAAAACATATGGATTATCCCTAAATTTTTTCCTCGCATACTTATGCCACTTATTTTTATGACTTATGCCACTTTCAAAATAAATATTTTTGCAATATTGTTTACCAGTAAAATTTCTATGGATGAAATAATACAGAATTTTGAAAGAAATTAAAAAAAAACAATAAAACATGAAAATATCATACGTATTTGAAATCATAATAGCTTTAACTCATTTTTCGCAAAAAGTGAGTTATGCCACTTTCAAAATAAACGGCTCATTTATGTACATACATAAAAAATAAATATTTTCCGGTGTGTGTATATGACAAATTTACATAACTAGATTCAGAGTTTTTCATTTGTTGTATAAATACCATAACATTAAATTCAGAATTTTATAACGAACATAGAAATTTTTGAAGAGGGTAAGCATATAAAAACGACATCATAAGCAAATCATAAAAATGTATACATATAGTCTTGCATTTTCCTAAGGATATTATGATATTTCGCATATCCTTCCTGATAAATAAAGTATAATTTTATTTTTGAAATAAGAAATTTAAGGAAAATATTTTGAAACAAAAAAAAATTAAGTATTTAAAAGGAAAAATTTAATATTTTTGATATTTTATCAAAATTTAAGATAATAGAAAGAAGTTTTAGATTATGACACTATGAATTTATGCTATTTAATTGATAAAAATTTTAAATTTAAATTTTCTTATGTTTGTTAAAAATATAAATATCACAAACACATAATTTCATCAATAGTTAAAAATCACTAAATTTTTATGATCAAAATTTTGAAGAGGAAATGTTTTTTTTTTACGATGGTAAATTAAATTTCTTTTACCTATATAAATAATTAAGTAAACTTTTAATATCATATTTCACTTATCAGTAATTTCTAAATAAGAATGTCAAATAATTCAATAAAAAGTTTTAAAAAATTTTTTTCAGTTCTTATTTATTTCAAAAAAATTGAATTTACAAAAGTAAAAATTTATTAATTTCATTTATTTTTATAAGTATATTATATACGAGTGTAGACCATGATAGTGTGTGGCGTAAGCCGCATCGAACAACAGATAGCAGCAGAATTAAGTAATTATGACATGATCTAATATTCATATAGATATGGTATTCATATAGCTTAATATTTATGTATTATTTATGTACATATTGTTATATAATTTAATATAATTTAATGATGGATAGTGTGGTGGTGCAGCATAGCTGGGACAAGCTCCTAGCTCCCTTAACTTCTGCAGTAGAGCTCACTTAACTTCTAAGTAGGTGCTCAGAATAAGAAATCCTTCTGATCGTATAATATGTAGAATATCGTTATCGACGTCCTGGAGTCCACAATAACTCTTACAGGATATAGTAATGGTAATGGTAATATTTTTTAATATACAAATATTTAAATTATCATTAAATTTCTATTATTTTAAAGAACTGTAAGAAATCTTTTGGGAATAAGAAAATGTCAATGTCTTTTTTTTGTCTAAATTGAATTTATCTGGAAAACAAAATTATTTTCTGTAAAAAAAAAACATTGAAATGTACACTTTTATTTACTTGATGGCCAATTTTATATAAAAAATATTTTATTATAAAAGTTTTAAGAAAGTAATTTTTAAGATATAATTGTATTTGGGAAACATTATTAATTCATGAAAAGAAATCATTGTGTTCCCAATTTTCAATTTTTAGAATTCTTGCGATTATTGTCTCAATCTCAAACGTATTCTTTCATCATGAAATTAATTTTTTATTAAGGAAGTTTTTATTTTAAGGATATTTAAAGATATATAAAGTATTATAATATATAATCTGTACGAATTAGAGGTAGTTAATGAATTGTATCAATAAAAAAATATTTACCTTAATTTTCACCAATTTTGATATAACTTAAATTTAAATATAAATATAAAAATAAATAATAGAAACAAAATTGTTCCCATATTTTTGACAAAAAGTTCACAAAATTGTTCCCATATTTATTGACAAAAAGTTCTCAAAAAGTTCACCAAATTTTTCCCCTATTTGTTGACAAAAAGTTATGAAAAAGTTCACCAAATTGTTGACATATTTGTTGACAAAGAGTTCTCAAAACTTTCACAAAATTGTTCCACTATTTGTTGACAAAAAGTTCTCAAAAAGTTCACCAAATTGTTGACATATTTGTTGACAAAAAGTTATGAAAAATTTCACAAAATTGTTCCCCTATTTGTTGACAAAAAGTTCACCAAATCGTCACCAAATTGTTGACATATTTGTCGACAAAAATGTCGCCTGAGATGTGACAAATGAGGTAAACCCCATTGACATTTTTTCAACAAATTTTGTCACAAATTTCTGTCGACAATACACAATTTTTTGTCAACAATTTGTGACAAAATGTTGACATCTGGTTACTCGGGAAACTATTAAAAATTAATTGAGAATAGCAAAATTTAAAATATGAATATTATTTATGATGGAAACAAAATAATGGACCATAAAAATTTTTATTTAACATATAAATTAGCAATAATGATATAATCTGTTGTCCTGGAAAATATTAAATTATTAAACTGATAAACTTTATGTCTTTTTCTTATTTAAAGAGAATAATATAATTTTCTGAACTTAGTCAATTATGTTTACTGTCTGTGAATTAATGTGAAATTACCATTTTTCAATATAGTCGAATAATTGTGATTCTGCCTAAAAGATTAAGTCCAATACATGTAAAAGTTTTTAGCATAATATGAATTATTAATATGAAATTTATATCAGGACCGATATATCGTATACAACAAGTAAAACATAATCCAAATAAAGGAAATTTAATATTGTATAGAATTCAATTCAGTTTTGTAATGTCGATAAATTTTAATGTGGTACGTATGTAAGTACATTTATCTTTCAATTATACGAAATATTATAATTAAATATTGAACTTTATTAGTATTTTCTCTATTAGGACAGAGACATAATAGCTTAATTGCATTTCAAATTTAAAAACAAATTTATTATTTTCAGTTTTTTTCACATATCCTTTTTGACATCCTTTTATATAAGAATTTAGAAAAATATGTCTTTCAGGTACTTTAAAAATTAATCAAATAAATTTGTCATTAATATTTATAGATATTTAAAAATGTATAAAAATTTTTCTCAGAATATTCTTCCATAGTCTGATGATTTATATTCATTAATATTTTATGGTAATACATATATTATTATATACAAAAAATTTATATGTTTAAAAGTTCAAGAGACAAATTTCTTTTTTTACCAAAATTTTTTTTCGTTATTTCCCTTAGTACTTCAACATTTAAATTCATTCCATTTAAATGACTTCTTAAGAGTAATCTAAAAAAAGAAGGAAAAGAAAATTTAAATAACAAACATTATTATTTTATGTGAATTTAAGTGGAATAAGGATCTTAGTATTCTATACAAGAAAATTTGTCGCATTAAATTGGTAAATTTATAAAATATGTACATAAAAAAAATATATATTTTAGTTAAATTTCGAATATATAACTTAAATACTTTTTAAGAGACAGTAAATTGAATCAAAAACGTTCTGCGGTTTAATTTAAGTTTAATCCTTTTTTCAATAATTTCCAAAATCAGAAATAAAAATTAAAAAAAAAAAATCACGAATTTGTGTACAAATATTTTTTTTGGTGACAAATGTTTTCAAATAAATGTTGTTACATTTTATAAAATCGCTTTTCATTGTAAAATAAATTCAATGATAAAAAAATTGAAAATAACCCAAGGATATACAAAATGATTACCTAAAATTTTTTTACAAATATTTGTGTTTTTTTTTTTAACTTTAGCGTTTTATTCTTTTTCCATTTTTGAATAATTTAGAATTTATTATTTGGAATTTTACGATATTATCCGATTTAGTTAAATTCTAATTTTTAGTTAAGTTTTGTTAAACGGGATCTGTGCTAAAGATAGATACAGATCGCAAAATCAAAATTTACATAAATTTTAAATTTTATGACATCTCGGTTGAAGAATGTCTATAAATAAAATTTCTGATCCATTAAGTTTGATGCATATAAAGAAGACTGAAGTCAAACATTATCTATATACTAATATTGTTCCTGTATAGTCAGTTGAATGCAATATGATAGTTTTTTTCAAGGATATTCAAGTTATTATTTAAGGATGTATAGATTATTTTACTGGCACTCGTTTAAAAATGAAACTTTTCAAGAATAAGGTTAATCTTTTTTTAGTTGAGAATCAGTTGTGGTTGGTTTTCAGTTATACAATTTGAATTTATTTATAAATGAAATAATTTTGAGAATATATTTTGAATTTCGAGGAATCTAAGTTCTTCCAATAATCAGATTAGCATAAGAATAATCTAAAACTTTCTATGGAACTTTTGTAAATAAATTTTACCTTTAATACTAAAACAGAGGAATTTGTAGTATATAACATTTGATATATGAGGCATTCACGGGACGTGATGGCAGAGAAGCTGCCTGATCTAGTCCGGGGATGGCGTGTTTGGTTCGTATAGTCACTACACCTGCAACATGTCCAACCGGCGTGGAGCTGCCGCTCCCTTGTACCAGAACACTCCAAAATCTCAAGTGCATTTTGTGCACCCTCTGACTGCAAGTCCGCCGACGTGATGGCAGAGAAGCTGCCTGATCCAGTCCGGGCTGAAATGCAGTGCTCAGAAGGACCACTCCTACCACTTGTCCAACCGGCGTGAGTGCGCAGCGCGCGGGGGCGGTGGGCGGTGGGCCCCGTGAGGGGGCGTCCGGCAGGGGGAGGGGAGTCCGCAGGGCTCCTGACGAGAGGCGGCCCCATATATAATATATAATATAAAATACTAAAGTATATCTATATTAATATAATATATACAACATTAGTATATATAACATAGTAAACTATGATATATACTATATATATAGAATATACTAAAGTATATAATATGATCAATTCATAGTACAGAATGTACCAGAATTTACCATATGGCAAAAGTAGTTGGGGCCGTGAGGCCAGGTTATCGCAGGTCGCCGACAGGGACCAGTCCAACTGCTCATCTACCTAGTTGTGTGTCTAGAGGCAGGTCGCCGACAGGCAGGTGGACACGTCCACCTTCAGTTGCTCTAGTTTCTTTACATCATTCATAGATTTCATCTATACATCATATATGCATTATATACTTTGTAGTATATAACATTTGATATATGAGGCATTCAGGGGACGTGATGGCAGAGAAGCTGCCTGATCTAGTCCGGGGATGGCGTGTTTGGTTCGTAGTCACTACACCAGCAACATGTCCAACCGGCGTGGAGCTGCCGCTCCCTTGTACCAGAACACTCCAAAATCTCAAGTGCATTTTGTGCACCCTCTGACTGCAAGTCCGCCGACGTGATGGCAGAGAAGCTGCCTGATCCAGTCCGGGCTGAAATGCAGTGCTCAGAAGGACCACTCCTACCACTTGTCCAACCGGCGTGCGTGTGTAGCGCGCGGGGGTGCGGTGGGCCCCGTGAGGGGGCGTCCGGCAGGGGGAGGGGAGTCCGCAGGGCTCCTGACGAGAGGCGGCCTTCCCGGGTTACTACCCATTGAGATGTACTGTTGAAGACCTTTCATTTGATACCCCACATGGTTTTTGGTAAGATGGGGCCCAACATTGCCCCCGTTTTAGCCATACATGACACACGGCGCCCCAAGAAATACACCTCATTGAGATATACACTTCAAAACATTTTATTTGATACCCCACATGATTTTTGTGTGGTGGGGTCCAACATTGCTCCCGTTTTGGGTCCCGGCATGCTTTTTTAGGTACATTTAAAAATTTAAGCGGCCCTCCGTGCCCCCTTCCCCCTCATCAAAAAGATGAGGGGGAAGGGGGCACAAATTTATAGGGCACCAAACTTCCAAATTTGAGCTCAATCGGTCAAGCCGTTTAAGAGTTATGGCCAGGTGAGGAGATACCGAAATACCGACATACTGGAAGTGTTAATTTATAAAAGGGTAAGTAATAAATATACTGGAAGTGTGAATTCATAGAAGGGAAAGTAATAAATTTTACATTTTTTGTAAAATTTTTAATTTTCTGTTAAATTTTGCATTTTGCAATATATTTTACATTTCTTTTAAAATTTTACATTTTCTGTTAAATTTGCATTTTCTGTTAAATTTACTTCTTCAATTAAATTTTACAATTTCTGTTAAATTTACATCTGCTATTAAATTTTACAATTTCTGTTAAATTTTACATTTTTCTGTTAAATTTGACACTTTCTATTATATTTTCATTTTTCTGTTAAATTTTACATTTTCTGTTAAATTCCACATTTTCTGTTAAATTTTACATTTTCTGTTAAATTTACATTTTCTGTTAATTTCAACATTTAACATTTTCATTTTCTGTTAACTGGTCTTGGGCCCGTTTGACCTAAGATGTACTCTTCATGACCTTCCATATGATACCCAACCTTATTTTTTTTTTATTTTAGGCCCCACTTGACCCACGATGCCGAATGGACCACCCAACGATATGTACTCTTCAAGACCTTTCATTTGATACCCCACATGATTTTTGTATGATGGAGCCCCACATTGGCCCCGTTTTAGGCATGACATGACCCACGGCGCCCCCCGGGCTACCGTTCAATGCGATGTATTTGTCAAGACCTTTCATTTGATACCCACATGATTTTTTGTATTATGGAGCCCAACATTGCCCCCGTTTTGGACCCGACATGACCCGTGGCGCACCCCGGGTTACCGCTCAATGAGATGTACTCGTCAAGACCTTTCATTTGATACCCACATTTTAGCCCCTACATGACACACGGCGCCCCACGAAATACACCCCATTCAGATGTACACTTCAAAACCTTACATTTGATACCCCTCACGATTTTTTGTAATATGGGGTCCAACATGGCCCCCGTTTTGGGCCCCGGCATGACCCTCGTCGCCCCCCGACTACCCCCATTGAGATGTACTCTTCAAGACCTTTCATTTGATACTCCACATGATTTTTGTATGATGGAGCCCCACATTGGCCCCGTTTTAGGCATGACATGACCCACGGCGCCCCCCGGTCTACCGTTCAATGCGATGTACTCGTCAAGACCTTTCATTTGATACCCACATTTTAGCCCCTACATGACACACGGCGCCCCACGAAATACACCCCATTCAGATGTACACTTCAAAACCTTTCATTTGATACCCCACATGATTTTTTGTATTATGGAGCCCAACATTGCCCTCGTTTTAGGCATGACATGACCCACGGCGCCCCCCGGGCTACCGTTCAATGCGATGTACTTGTCAAGACCTTTCATTTGATACCCACATGATTTTTTGTATTATGGAGCCCAACATTGCCCCCGTTTTGGACCCGACATGACCCGTGGCGCACCCCGGGTTAGCGCTCAATGAGATGTACTCGTCAAGACCTTTCATTTGATACCCCACATGATTTTTGTATTATGGGGCCCCACATTGCCCCGATTTGCGCCCGACATGACCCACGGCGCCCCCCGGACCACCGTCCAATGAGATGTACTCGTCAAGACCTTTCATGTGATACCCCACATGGTTTTTTTGGTACATTCAAAAATTAAACAGCCCTCCGCGCCCCCTTCCCAGTCATCAAAAAGGTTTACCATTTATATGGTACCAAGCCATTGATGGCATGAGCTCAACTTCCAAATTTGAGCTCAATCGGTCAAGCCGTTTAAGAGTTATGGCCAGGTGAGGAGATATATATATATATATATATATATATATATATATACTGGAAGTGTGTATTCATAAAAGGGAAAGTAAAAAGGAAAAAGTTTTGTTTATGTAAATGTGAACTAATAAGTTTTGTAAAAGCCAATAACACTTGTTCAATATTATATTATTGATTATTGTATTATAAAAGAAAATTCTTTTTCGGTAAATTAAACTAAAGGAAAACTTTTATTTTCCCTCAAACGAATATTTTATTTTAATATTTTACTTTTGCGGTATTCAAAGAAAGAAGAATTTTTTGGTATTTCAACAATGGTTACACAATAAAAACCTTAAAAAACAGGATTTTTATTTCAAGAAATCAAAAAAATTATTTTGATCAATATTGCGGAAAAGGATATTTGGAAATATTTGGAAAATGATTTTTAGTTTCATTCTCAAATTTTAGTAAAAAAAATTTGGGCGAGAAATTTTGATTTTTAATTTTATGGTATGGTATACAAAATATAAATTTGATTTAAATTAACTAAAAATTTAAACGAGTCTTATGATAATCTTATGGTTGTTGTGACTCAAAAAATCTAGTTTTAACTAAATTATTAATGGACAGCTATTTTGAAGAGTCAAGTTTTGAAGGTCAATAAAATTATGTTTATAAAAATAGATTTATGATAGTCTCCGTATACAAATCAATTTATGATATCCGTCAAAAAAATAATATAGAAAATATTTTCCTCCTAAATAAAAAATTCAATTATTTAATTTGGAATTCTTTATAAAATATAATTTCAATAATGTTCAATGAACCTCCGCAAAATTTATAATTTTATTAAATATTTTATGGAATTTAGAAAATTTACAAATAATAGGTATTTCTCCTACTCATAGAAAATCTAAAAATATAAACAATTCTATAAACAAAATTAATATTTCAATAAACAAAGGCATACAAAATATATTTTCAATAAAAAAAATATTAACAAGGATTTTTCTTAATTTCGTTGGTATAGAAGACAAAAAAATATATATTTATATCGTCAAATATTTATATTTTATTAATCAATAAATAAATATTACTTTACTTAAATTATTATATACAAAGTATATTCAAATAATTTTTAATTTAAAGTATATTCAATGTTGTAATGGTAAATTAAAATTAGACGAAATTTCTATATACAAAAGTTACTATAAAAAAAATGTAAATAAAGAAAAGGTTTTTAAAAATACTTTCCCTTTTATGAATTCACACTATCAGTATATGTACATATATATCTCGGTATGTCGGTTTGGCGGTATGTCGGTATCTACTCACCTGGCCATAACTTTAAGTAGACCTCCTTATAAATTGCATTAATTCTGATAAGGTCTACTTTCCCTTACGCTTACTATTGCTGACAGTTCCTCAAACTCAACTGGAAAGTACATTGCTGTGGTATTATTTGCTTGTTGATTACTTTTTATAGTATTATTTGCCTGGTTATTACTTTTTAGTTGAATATTTCTTTAAGGGAAAGCATTTTTAAAAACTTTTTTTTTATTTATATTTTTTATTTTACATCTTTTTAGTCGGTCAAATATTTATTCCTTTGACCGACTAAAAATATTTAAATACTTTGACAACTTGGAAATGATTTGTTTGAGCTCTTCATGGTCCACGATTTGGAATTCCACATGTGGCCGATGTTTTAAGCCTTCCGTGGCTCCAAGTGCCCCACATATTTTTTTGTATAATTGGGTACTCCTCGCACTACTCTTGAAGACCTTTCATTTGATACCCCACATGATTTGTTGTACTATGGAGCCCAACATTGCCCCCGTTTTGGGCCCGACATGACCCACGGCGCCCCCGTACTACCGTCCAATGAGATGTACTCGTCAAGACCTTTCATTTGATACCCCACATGTTTTTTTTGTACATTTAAAAATTTTAGCGGCCCTCCGTTCCGTGCCCTCTTCCCAACTCATCATAAAGGCCCTAAATTTATAGGGCACCAATTATCTGATGACACGAGCTCAATTTCCAAATTTGAGCTCAATCGGTCAAGCCGTTTAATTATGGCCATGTGAGGAGATACCGACATACCGACATACATATGTATATATATATACTGGGAGTGTGAATTCATAAAAACGAAAGTAAAATTACTTAAATTTCTGTTTTAATTTGAATTTTTCATTTAGTATTTATATTTAATCGATATATTAAATTCATTATTAAATATTCAAATATGTAATGAAAAAAACTACGTCATTCGACTTTAAATGATCATACGTAGAATTTTGAATGTACCTAAATACAAGTTCATTTATTATGTACACATTTTTTTTATATTTTACATGTTTTTTTCCACATTTTTGTATATTTTAATACCCCAATAGCTAATAAATATAACATGAATATAAGTATTAACCCAATAGCAATAAAGGCTTACACTTACACACTGTGTGTGATACAATTAACCTTGTCAGCAAAGTCCACTCACAAGACTAATTCAATTTTTCTCTCTCCTGTTTAAATTACTTTAAGGAAAAATAGTATAATAAATTTCATTTTCTTTTCATAATCCTTATAAGTCCTTGTATATTAATTTTTGTATTTAGTCACATTCGAAATTACCAACCAAATTTGTGATATTTAAAAAATCGACGACCTTCTTTGAAGTTCTAAATTTAATTATTAAAAAAAAGCTTTGTAAAAAAGTATGTCTAAATTTAGCCTTTAACTTTTCTTATAACTTTTTGTTATCCGGAAAACTTTCTGTTTTCTTAAAACTTTCTAAACTTCTACACCTTTTTGTTTATTTCGCTATTACGTTTTTTAATTTGTGAATAACTTCAAAAAATATTAATTAATTTCATTTTTTTTAATATTATTGATCGAAAAATGTTTGAAAAGTTTCCTGTACAAAGTTTTGTTTATGGTTAATTTCTGTTTTATTAATATTCAGCCTTTTGGGCAAATTTCTAATAAATTAAACAACAAATTTAATAAACAATTTCTTATATAGCCTTTCACTTTTAATAATTTCAGTATAAAAAACCCAAAGAATAAATTTTACTAAAGGATATGAAAGCAATTAAAAAGTGTTTCAAAAGGGAAATTTTGATTGAAATTTTTTTTTTATTGAATTTCATTGATTTGATTATGTTCAATTTTATTAATTTTCATAATTTCGTATCCGCATTAAAATCTTTTAATTTTGGTATTGTTTTGGTATAAATTGGATTTTCGTCAGATTTGAAAAAGGATAATTTAATTTTTCATTATAAAATTATGACAATTTAAGAGAAAACGAAGACGGAAATAATAAAATTAAATAAATTGTCAATTTATCGAAAATAATTAATATTGTAATTTGTTGTGGAATCGGACAAGAGCCTACTACACTATATAGGTGCCATAGTCATAGAGGCACATCCCATTATAGCAAAGACGTTTTAAAATTCTAAAATGAATATGGTATCAATTTGGTTCCAAAAGAGGCCAATCCTCCAAACTGTCCCGAATTGCGGCCAACTGAAAGGTATTGGGCTCTAATTAAAAGAAAATTGAAAATGACTAGAAAACGAGTACTGGAGATCGAAAATTTTAAAAATAAATATAAAAAATGCAGCTAATTCTCAGAATGAAGCAGATGTAAAAAGGCTGATGAAAGGACTTAAATCAAAAGTTATTAAATTTTATAGGAAATAATATTATAAAGTTTTTTTTTAATTTTATGTTAAAAATACAAATATTTTATGAATTAAAAAAGTCTTTTAGTATAAATTTGTATTATTTTATTATTTAACTGTAAAAATGTATGGTCGGTTTTTTTCTAGGACAGTATTTATTATCTATTCCTATATAAAAATTGTCACAGCTTTAACATCAATACTGTATAGTAATAGTGTGTATACTTTCAAAATAAAAAGGTGCCAAGTTGGAAGAGTGCTTCATATCCCCTTTTAGATAAACCTAGGATTTAATAAAAACAAAGAATGAAGTAAAAGTTATAATATTTTATAAAACTACGTTTTTTTACAATTTAAAAGTAAATATATTTTACGTTCTTATATGAAACTTATGATGTTATATATCGTACAAGTTATTCGAATGGTAAAAATGATAAAAATTTTATCTATAACGTAGGGTTGAATTTATGATATAAGACAATACTCGAATACTCGAGTACTCGGATGCAACACCTTCGCGGGGGACTGGATTGAAGAAATGAGAAATTATTTTCTTAAAAATACTATTTCACACCTTATGCGAAAAATTTATTTCCATTATTATATCACATAGAAATATTACACTTCAAAATGTATTATATAGTTATGAAAATTTAATATTTGGAACATGAAATGACTATAAAATAACCCACATTTTATATATAACCACTCAACTTACAAATTAGGTGCAATAGGTCAGTGCTTACCCAATTCAGTCACATTTTAACCCGCTGCTCTGTTTAGGTGAAAAAAAAGTTATTTGTTTTCGTAAACTTTGACTTTTTGTCCACAAAACATAAAAATTCCCATTAAAATAAATAAATTTTGTCGTACAAACGATAATAGTTTTTTTTCCATTAATTTTTTTACGAAACACACAAAAGTGTTAAATTCGTGGATATACAAATTTAATGTTAATCTTAAGAAACATTTAAATAAATAATTTAAAATGTTTTTGCATACCATTTTCACATTTTCTGTAAAAAATTTACAATAATAAATTCGATTCTATAATTTGACAACAGAGAAAAATAAATTAAAAAAAAAAGAAAATAAAAGAAAATTTTCACCGAATCCTTAAAGGATTTTTATCAAAGTCAAAGTAGATTTATGTACATAGATTCATTCCAATTTTTGTGATGTGAATTTTGTCACTGAAACAAACGTGTATTTATTTTAATAGAAAAAAATTAAGAAATATTTAAGTTACAACTATGTAATTTGAATTAAAATGGGATAAGTGCGAAAATTAGTAGGATATTGCAGTGTTATTAATCTGAAAATTATTATTTAATACGAAAATGTTGATTTAGTGTACCAATTTCATAATTTTATGGTCTGTAGAACTTTTCCGATTGACATTTCGTTATGGAATAATATTATATTATAATTTTCATCTTCTAAGAAAATTAAGAAATTTAATATCGACAAATAAATAATGGAGATAAACATCCTAACTATGAATTTTATATCATTTTCAGATAATTTGAACATATAGAAGAAATTGACTAAACTTTTCTTTATACCAATTTTAATCTTATAAACTAAACAAATAAATTGACAAATAATAAATTATGTTAAGCGAATACAAAATACTTTATATAACTATAAATAAACTCGAACTGACATCCCTTGTATAACATACACTAATATAATACTATACTATACACAATTTCTACTAACTTTAACTCGAGAGAAAGTTTTTATATTAAAGGTATTAACTAAAATAAAAATTATTGATTATTCTATTTTATACACGAATAAACTTATTATTATAAGATTAAATAAGAATAATAAAAAAAAAATGTTTGAAAGATCAATTTCATGAAATTGTTAAATTGTTATGTTCAATTAATGAATAAAAAAATGAGAACTTCAAATAAACTTTATCCATTTTTATGTATGTTCTTCTAAATTTTTTATTGATATCTTAATTTATACTTAAAAACTTTATGTAAGTATAGTAACTTATTTTGGGTATAATCTTCGAATATCTTTTATAATTCAACGAAATTAATTGAATTAGAAAACTTTTTGTTAAACAGTGTGTTTTTTTAATCGTATACCATTCTTTTTCTTGTTTAATGTATTTTAATTATTTATTAATAGTTAATTAAAAAGTATTTACCTTACAATGATAATTTTATTTCATACCATAATATGCGTTGGAAAATCTCTAAATAGAAATATAGAAAAATCAATAAGATATTTTCCTACTGTTAAAACCACATATGCCTAAGATAATTTCTTTATTGGAATTTGTAAAACATTATAATAAAATCCTTGACATTTTGTCCTTGAAAATTGGGAAAAAAAAATTTAAAATTTCTAAATATAAAATTTATTTAAGGACATAATTTTTTTTTTACTTTCATTTTGGAATTTTGGACTCAAAAGAACATATTTATATTTAAATTTTATACAGTTAACATTAAAAATTATGTCTTCTTGAAAAAAAACATCCTTTTGAACATCCTATAAATTTACTTTTCTTTTGTAAGTCCCAGAAGGACACACTTTTCTTGTAATAATGTTCTTGTGTGTTCAGTTTTTGGAATCCTCTTTTTATATAATATCAGCCAAAAATGACTATACTATATATATTGATTTTTCGTTCGTCCTTGACATAAGTTTGTTTTTGATGCCAAGTAACTTTCAGTAATGCGAGAAATTTATTTAAACTTAATTTTAATATGATATGAAAATGTGTCTATACTTCAAAGTAAGGATAATCGTTTTAGAAAGTGATTTTCATGATGGCTGGTGGCACCAAATTTTGTATAAAATTTGGACTGAATTGTGACTCAAATTCTTTATGTATGTAAAGTTTTAACATTTCTTCCTATTCATTGATGATATTCAATGAAAATGAGGTGCTAAACAAAAATCATGTATTACAATTTCGTAAATTTAATGTCAAAGTATTTGATTTTTTTTTCTTATACTTTTGTTAATTAAATATATAATTAATTTCTTGTTGGTAATAATAATTGTGGTTAAAATAATTCAGGATAAACGATTCAATCAGACGGTATACGAAACTAGACAAATACAAATAACCAAATCGAAATCCTATTACTTTCTTAATTAACTAAACAAACAAAATTTTGTGTTTTAAGGTTCAAACTTTTAAATTATTATAAATAAAGGATTTTTTTCATAAAGGATAATATATTAAAATTTATATGATTAAGTTTATAAAAGTTTAAAAAGTTTTAAAACATTTCTGTTCAAATATTTTAATAAACGTAAATTGAAATCTAATATTCAGATCATTTCAAACTTATTAAAGTTATACATTTATAGAAATTGAATTAAATTTTTTACAAAACTTTACAAAACTGATTTAAAATTTTTATAGTAATTTAATTTTCAATTTTTTTATTTAAATTTCATAAATTAAATATAATATTTTACATTTTAATTTAATTTAAATTAATTGAAAATAAAATTATGAATTACGAGTTTGTTGTGAAAAGTGTTTCTTTTATTATGTTAAAAAAAATACAAAAAGTTTTATAAAATATATTTTGTAACCTTAAATTTGTGGTAAATTGTGAAAGTTAGTGAACTTTTCATTTTATACATAATGAATTTTTTTTTTGATATTTTTATTAATATAAAAAATTATTGTGGTTATTGAAATATCTAAGGAATACACATATGTATGTATATGTATGTATTATGTTATAGTAATAATCAAATATATTTAATTACTTATCATACGAAAACATATTTACATTTTCTTTTCTAAACAAAATTTTTTAATTAAGATTTTTCATTAAACACTTGAACTTAATGTAAAGTGAAATGTTTGTATACAATAATTGGAATATCTTCAAAATTAATATACCAGGGAAATAATAATAATTATTGAACTAAAATGCTAAAAATTATATTAGCAAGATATAAAACTCTTGTGATCCTTGTAATAAGATATTTTAAGTCTTGGCTTTGATTGTATACTTAAAATAGCACTAAATGAATTGTAAAGAGTAAATATTTATATATTTTGTCTGGAATTTATTTGATTATCCTTTTTTTTATAATTCTATTGAAGCTCTTGTATTAATTTTTCATTTCTTTAAAAGAAATATCGATTTTATTTATAAATTGAAAATTTTCTCGGAATATTGTAAATGATCAAATACGCAATTCAGTTTTTATAAAATATTTAGAATTAAATTAATGAAAATAAATAAAAAATCAATATAATTTATTGTTGAAGTTAATAATTTAAATAATTCACACCAAAAATGAAATTTATTTTACCTAAGTTTTTTTAAATTCAATAATTATTTTAATATCTATTTATTGATTAGAGAAAAAAAATTATTATTAAATAACCATGAACATAAAAATTATTGTAAAGGATCTAAGTAATATGTATTTGACAAATTTTTGATAATTTTTTATGACCTTACTGAAGCAGAATAGGTGAAGCAGAATATAAAATTGGATTTAATATTTTTCGAAATCAAAGTTGAAATTTGCCCAAATTAAAGTCATTAAACACACAAAAAATCCTTCAAATTTGTTATTCCTGAAAATAATTACATATTACAAAGGTTTCTTTTCGTCCTTTCTTTTTTTTTTTTTGATTTCTAA
This sequence comes from Empis stercorea, assembly GCA_949752835.1. NCBI lineage: Eukaryota > Metazoa > Arthropoda > Insecta > Diptera > Empididae > Empis > Empis stercorea. The sequence goes on from OX457087.1 coordinate 13,941,815, forward strand.
ATGTTAACACATATTTTCTCAAGAGAAAATAGATTACATCGAAACATTTTTATATTATGTCTACATGGATCAAATATATAATTATTATTTATATGTTGTATAAATTGTATTTATATGTTGTATTTTGTAGGGATTCACCTAAATAAATTTTATTTTTATGCCAATCTATGTGTTAGTCTTTGGGAAAAAGTTTTTGTTTGTTTAAGAATTAACAGAGTTTTTATTTGCCCTCATCTATTACACTTAAATTAAACTTTATCACTTCTTGTATAATAATAAATCTTTATATTTTATTGATCAAACAATAAATTTAAGAAAAACATTTTTTGTTTGCGTTAAAAGGTTTCATCCTTAAATTTTTTAAGGAAATGCACTCTACCTACATCGTTTTTTTACTAATTTACGTAGGGTAGCGCAGCGTAAGTGTAGATCCTAAATCAAAGCGTATGGCGTACGATAATTACCAAAACTATGTATGTACAGGTCATAATTTAACCCATAGCTAAATATCCTAAAAAAAACGCAGCTTATGTATGAATAAGGTATAATCACATAATTGTTGCTAATATTATATGATTATATCTGTATCATATTTAAAAATTTAAAATTGATTTCTTTAACTTGTCTTAAGAAATATAGCCTACAATCTCGTTCTGTAATCGGAAAGCAAAAATTAACATAGTGCAAAAACGATAAATCAAACAGGAAATTATAATTTTTTCAAATTACAAATTGGACATTTATTTCCTTATGATTTTAATTTCCTAATTAATTTAAAATCAATAGAAAATTTAATTTAATTCCTTTTTTGATTTCATTTTATTTATCAAATGGACATTTGATTTATCCAAAATAATAAATTATGATGGGAATAATTTAATATTAAGATAATTTAATATTAAATTAATAATTTAATAATATTTAATGAATATTATGTACATTAATTTCTATCAATAAATATAAATTAAAATTATGTATAAAGTATTATCCTTAATAACATAATTTTGGTGTATAATGAAATTATAATTTCCTTTGGCAAAATATACAATTTAAAAGTTAATGTTCTAAAGGACCTATAATAGAATTTGGGTAACATAATTTTGTATATTAAATGATTGTATGAATATGTAATTATTAAAAAAAATATACTTTTATATATTTTATTAAACTTTTTCAAAAATTACAAATGATTGAATTTGCATATTTATTTATTAATTTTCCTTCTAGTAGTTATACTTTATCTACAATGAAAAATCTAAAAAAAAACGTTAAATTAAAATATTTGCTTAACAAAATATTGTTAAAACTTTTAGAAATTTTTATAGTAAATTGTAGCCAATTCTCATTCTCAGTTAGTTAAAATTTAATTGGAATTACAATAATTTTATTTTCTATAAACTATTTTTGAAATTAAAAGTTAACATTACATGTAACATATAAAAACAAAATGCTGAAAATGAAATTGAATCAGCTTGAAAATATAAGTAAAACTTTTATTTTAATTATTATAATATTTTTGTTTCTAACGTAAATTGTTTTGATTCAATTTAAACTTTAAAGTTTTTTGTTATCATAATTTTATCTTCTCGAGTGTTTAGTTTAAATTTATTAAACAAAATATTTAAAATATTTTATGTATATTAAGTTCTATCATCAAGCTACGATACGATAAAAAACTAAATTTTATTTGATGATATTTTTGTCCTTGTGAATTTCTACTTCAAATTTTTTGTGTTAAAAAGATTTCAATTGATTCGAAACTTAGGTCTACAAAATTAATAGCATAAAATTTTATGTAAATATTACCAAAAAAAATGAAAATAAATATGTATTTTGTAAATTATGACAAGGGAAATCCATTTAAGCATTTAATAAGCCATTTGGTTTATTGTAACACATTTTTTTGTAATTACAAGTAAACAATTAAAATTTTATTATTTACAAGGATGTTTTTAGTCCTTCTTTCTTTAAATTAGAATCTAAAAATCATATTTTCATTCGAAATATTGTAATATTAAAAAGGAAATGATTATAAATTATAATTCCGAACATGAATTCGCATAATCCTCTTATTTATCCAGTTTAAGATATACGAAAAAAAACTTTTACAAAAGGTGATGGTTTAAATAAAATATCAAGGTGTAATGATTTTAAATATTGATGAAATGTAAATATTTTTAACTTATTTACAGTATTATTTTTGATAGAAAAGTAGTAGAAAAGTTTTAGAAAAGCAAATAACTTTGCTGCAGAAGGAAAGAATAATATTTCAGAAACAATTTGAAATTTTCTAATTTTTCTATAGGCCACTTATAATAATAATATTCATTAATTCATTTTCCAATATAATTATAAATAAGAATTATTAGTATTCACAAAATAGGACATAATATAGGACTTATCTGTTAAAATAATTACTCACTTCCGATAGGGTTATTTAGTGAGTCTACAACATTTAGAGAGTATACATTTTCAGTTTATCTGTGTAACTTATTTGTCATTCATTAGATTAGAAATAATTCTTAAAGAAATTATTATATAGTTTTGGTAATTATCTTTAACATTTCTGAAATATATCGAATTTTTTCTATTTAATAATGAATTTATTCTTTAATAATTTATGCTCTTATAATTTGTTATATTTCCTTTAAAATTTTGTATAGAAATATGTTATAGAGTTTTTCATAAATTAATGAATATTATGTACATTAATATCTATCAATAAATATAAAATTAATATTATGTATAAAGTATGTAAAATTCATTACGAATATTATCAGGAACAACACGTTTCCTATCATCACATTATTTTGTTATTTTTTTTTTAATTTTGAATATATTATCAGTTTATCAAATAAAAAATTTGTCTTAACATACATTCAAGGATTTACATTTTTTGATAACGAGTTTTTTGACTTCGTTAAAACTTTTTAATTATATAATTTTATTATATTTAAATTTTTACTTGAAATTAAATATTGTACAATATTTTTTTTTATTTTTTAATAGAAACTTTGTTTTCATTTTTTTGTTAATCAAGATCCTTGCTATTATTTTATAACCATGTAATTTATATTTAATATAGTCTATAAAACTCAATTATTATCATAAAATCTATTTTCATCTTATATATAGTTTCCTTTAATGTACATTAAATGTATAATAAACTGAACTATAAGCTTCCCAATTTCATATATGTAATTGCATCCAAAAAAAATTATATTGTCAGAGTTATAAATAAATTGTAGATATGCCCATGATGATATTTTCTATTCAAGGAAAACTGTATATCGGTTTTAGGTTAATTAGCTTTTATATGCAAAGTTATAAAAATGAATATAGTATTTACATAAAAAAAGCCTTTACGATATCATACAATATAATTTTTCGAAATTTTGTTGAATTCCCATTGCCAAAACGATGATAGTCAGTTAGATAAATTAACAAAAATATTTTATGTGATTTTTATGGTGACAAGAAGTGAGTTTTTATTTTATTTTATTATATTTGTTTACTATATAAAATAATTTTAGATGATAACTAATTTTACGGTTTTTTTATCAAGGAATTTTGGACAAAATATAAAATAATTATCTACAAATTAGAGAAATTTTTTGGAGGTTTTTTAATATCCACAGTCTAGCAAACAGAGAGATACTTACCAAACAGTCCACAAAATGAATTAGAATTAGAAACAAGTAAGGACTGGGCAAGTGACCCAGATACCACTGCGGCCTGTAGTAGACTTATTGTGGTGCCATTAGGTTCTTAGAGCTCACTAGAAAAGCTCAGACTATTGATAATTAGAGTAATAAAGTTATATACATTTCATTGGAAGAAATATTTTTATAATTTCAAATAAGTATATCAAATTACTTAACATCCATTTTAAATTAATTTCTTTCCTTCTGTAAAATATGTTTTTCAAAGAGCTTTTTCTTTCATTAAACCAATTAAACACATAAAATTTTCTTAACCTAATTTTGAAATTTAGTAAATTATGATTATCCTTTTTTTATTTACAAAATTATGATATTAAATTTTTTTAAGTAATCTAACGATAACCAAAAATATAATTAAGAAACATCAGTTATATATGAGTAAGCATATGTAAACTTCATTGAACAAATATAATTAATATTCAATGTGACAATGATAATGCACTTAAATATTTATCATCAGTTTTCATAGTTTGCCCTTAAATAATTAATTATTATATAGAGTTTCTCTCTGTAACTGAAAGAATTCCATATGAAAAAAAAAAAAATTATATCCCATCAAGGACTAATTAAATTTTCTGGAATATCATCAAATGACGAATATAATTTTGAACAAATTCTCATTTTGTAAAGATTTGTTTAAGCATAACTAAAAAGTTTATAAAATAATTTTCTCATACCAAAAAAAATTTCCATTAGAAATGAAAATTATTTGTATCTGACAAGTGGTGGTAAATATAGAATTTATTATTTTACGGATATAAATTTTAATACTGACCCTTTAAATTTTAAATGTTCTCCCATAAATACAAACAAAAAAAACATAATTGAATTTAATTAAACCCAAATCAAACTTTTCCTTTCAAATTATTAAAATATAATTATTTTAAACTTGGAATAATTTATATTATGTATTATTATATTAAAATTAAAAGCCAAAAATTCAAATTAAAAATAATTTTTGTTGAGTGTTTTTTGATGCGAAACTTTTCGTTTGCATTTCTCGTTTTGTTAATTTACAGGAAACATTTTTATTTTAATTAAAATTTTTTGGAATTAGGAAAAAAATAATCAAATTATGTAGATTATATTTGGAGTTATTCTACAAAACGGAGTATTATTGAAATACGTTTATTTATGCGTTTCACTTTCGAATTATTTTGCTATTATGGAAAACGATCGAAGAACATTATCGAAAGTATTGGAAAACTTAAATTATGACATTTTATGTAATTTTTTTTTTGTTTAATAACGAAGACGAAGTAGGTTGTTTTCAATTTACATACATAATATATACGTATATATGTATATTTATACCAGTTGCTCACAAAAGTATCCGGCCACCCTACTTTTGGTTAAAAAAAATTAATGTTTTTCAGTTCATTTTCAATTAACATCAATTTCTTTTCAGAAATTTTTTTTCTACACCACACCATGGTGGGAATTGTCAAAAATCTGTGGTGTAGGAAAGTGTAAGGTGTGAAAAAAACATACTTTTATTACACCCCGACAAAATTCTTTATAATTTTAAATTGTTATATGTACTTTTTTTCATAATTTGTGATTAAAACATTATTTAATTGACGAATAGTATATATTTCCACCTTAAAAAGTAAAAAAAAAATTAATTAAATCTCCACTTTCTACACTTTCAAATTTGAGGGTGTAGAAAAGTGTACACTTTTTCTAGGCGCCGATTTAAAAAAAGTGTAGAAAGTGTAGAAAGTGTAGTCAAAAGAACGCAAAAATTTTCTACACCATGGAGGATGTAAGAAAGTGTAGGAAAGTGTAAGAAAGTGTGTCTGAAAAGAAATTGATGTAAGTATTTTTTTTAATATTTGCTATAATACGCCTTTACTAATGCAGTTTATAATACTAGAAAAACATATGAGAAAAATGAATTAATTATCAGAAAAACTTACACAGCTGTCCGAACTCATAAAAAAATTCACACTAAAAAAAATTCACACTAAAGTATCCGGCCACTAAGTGTGTATGCGTACGGGGGACTTCCCAAAAATATGTTAAGTTACCAAATAGTTTCCACATAGTGCGTGATTCGAGAGAAAATTGCATTTCCGAATTATGTACTTAATTGTTTGGTTGTCGATTTTTTCTGAAGTATATTTATTTTTGATATTTCTATGATTGGATTATAAATTACAAGAATAAATAATGTTAAAAAAAAATTAATTATTTGTTTTCTGATATATAAAACTTAATGTCTAACATTAATTCTATTGAATAAAAAAAGTGGCCGGATACTTTTGTGAGCAACTGTATATAAATTCGTGTTATTACGTTTTCCATATATTTGTGATTCGCAAGTATATAGTCGCATATTTTGAATGAAAGTGTAAGAATTACAATTTTTATTAATGAAATATGGGATTTTCTCTGGCACCCCTGGTTTACCAAATATAAGCCCAATCCATCCAGGGGTGCCAGAGAAAATCCCAAATGAAAATATGGGTATACCTAATTTCATCCAGGATAATATAAATACATACATATATTAATATTCCATTAATAAAAATTGTAATACTTACATTTTCATTCAAAATACGCGAATATATTTGCGTATCCCAAAGATATGGAAAACGTTTCATTCTTTCGATATCACCGTATTCCAGAATAACAAAAAAACTGCAGTGATAATACAGTCTTCCATTAAACGTAATTGCGATTTGCAGAATAGCAAAAAACGAAATACGACCGTGATGAAAGGCCATATTTTCATCTGGGAATTTTTTCATCTGGGATTAAAGGCCATATTTTCATCTGGGATCATAGCAAAATAATTCGAAAGTGAAACGCAGAAATGAACGTATTTCAAATACGCCGTTTTGTAGAATAATCCCCATTATTTTTCTTGTAATATTCGCGATTATACATTATACCGATGTTATTCTCTCTATATGCTATTTTGTTGATCTGTACATAATTAGTTAATTTATCTCGATTTATGTAATTATTCATTTAAGAAAAATTTAAGCTTTTGTGTATACATTTTCTTTAAATTATTTGTATGGCACATCAACTACCCATTAAAAATACATTAACTTTGTTATAATCAAATAATATTTTATTATACAAACAAAGGAATATCCTTTTCAAGAATGAATATATATACAATATGATATTCATATTGACATGCCAATTTCATCATTCCCATATATCCATTATACAGAAAATATCTTAAAGGAAACCATAAAATCTAAACCATTTTTGATTATAAAATGGTATCATAAATGAACTGAACTTCCGATGAATATTTATGATTTTTAGATATCAGAAATATTATAAATGTGCTGCATAAAACTTAATTTCTTGAGATACGAAAATGTATATTTGACTGCAAATTTAAAAGTGGTAGCATTTAAATTCTGTTTCGATATATTTTTAACTAATGCAGTTTTAATATTTTATTAAATCTGAATTACAACAAAAATACAAATTAAATTTTTAACCGGATATCATAATTTAATTTAACGAATTAATTTTAATATTTCCAATAATAAATAATTTTACAAATTTCCATGATATTTTCCGGTTGGTGAAAATAATAAATTTATGAGCAAAAGGTATATTCATAAAATATAAGCCATAGTAAAGTAGTAAAGTAAAGACTGCATCGTCATGATCTAATTTTAAATTTGAAAAATTTGTTCTCTTTATATTGCTTATAAAAAAAATTTTGTACATAAAAGAGACATAAAACATAAACATTATAATAGTAATAAAACAAACCATATATTGTATATCCTGTTTTTATGTACCATGTTTACAATTTACCGGATCTGCAAAATCCTTTTACCATTTACGAGATTTCTAAAGGTTCTAATAAAATTTTATAATATTGTATACAACATAATAAGCCTTCCAGAATCATTACATAAAATCATAAAAAAAAATACATACTTTAGTGGTAAAAATAAAATCGAACCTCAATAAAAAGTCGGTTATACATTAAATTAATTTGTTAAAGAAAATTTACCTTTTTTTTGTGGTCATAATGGCGGTGGTTGTGGTTTTATTTTTTATTTTGGTGGTTTTAATTTTCAATCTCTGGTAATATAAAAAGAATTGCATGTAAAATTATTGTGAAAAAAATTTTGTTTGACATTTTAATAATTATTTTATTTTAACCCAAATTGTCAATTCAATAACTAAAGACAATTTAATATATATTAGGAATAAAATATTATATAATTAATTAAAATGCTTTTTTAATTACGAGTATAGCCAATATTTATGCCCAGGAATTAATTAATTTTAAAAAAATAATTCAAGTGAATTGAAAAAAGGTTGTGTACATATAAATAAAAGTTTAAATTTTGAAACAACTAATTAAAAATATAAATAAAACAAGTTTTTTAAAAATACTTTCCCTTAAAGAAATATTCAACTAAAAAGTAATAAACAAGCAAATAATACCACATCAATGTACTTTCCCGTTGAAATTGAGCAACTGTCAACAATAGTAAGGGAAAGTAGACCTTATCAGAATTAATGCCATTTATAAGGAGGTCTGCTTACCCTTACTATTGCTGACAGTGGCTAAAACTCAACGGGAAAGTACATTGATGTGGTATTATTTGCTAGTTTATTACTTTTTAGTTGAATATTTCTTTAAGGGAAAGTATTTTTAAAAAACTTTTTTTATTTATATTTTTTATTTTACACTTTTTAGTCGGTCAAATATTTATTCATTTAACCGACTAAAAATATTTAATTACTTTGACAACTTGGGTATGATTTGTTTGAGCTACTCATGGCCCACGATTCGGAATTCCACATGTGGCTGATGTTTTTTGTATAATCGGCTCCACATGACCCAGGGTACTGCTCGGACTACGCTTCAAGACCTTTTATTTGATGCCCCATCGATTTTTTTATAATGGGCCCACATGACCTACTTTTGGGCCCCCGTATAATCGAATGTGCCCCACGGACTTCCCTCATTGAGATGTACTCTTCAAGACCTTTCATTTGATTCCGCACATGATTTTTTGTATGCTGGAGCCCCACATTGCCCCCGTTTTGGACCCGAGATGACTCACGACGTCCTCCGGTTTACTACCCATTGAGATGTACTGTTGAAGACCTTTCAAGATGGGGCCCAACATTGCCCCCGTTTTAGCGCTACATGACACACGGCGCCCCAAGAAATACACCCCATTGAGATATACACTTCAAAACATTTTATTTGATACCCCACATTATTTTTGTGTGGTGGGGTCCAACATTGCTCCCGTTTTGGGTCCCGGCATGCTTTTTTAGGTACATTTAAAAATTTAAGTGGCCCTCCGTGCCCCCTTCCCCATCATCAAAAAGACCCCAAATTAATAGGGCCCCAAACTTCCAAATTTGAGCTCAATCCGTCAAGCCGTTTAAGAGTTATGGCCAGGTGAGGAGATACCGAAATACCGACATACTGGAAGTGTTAATTCATAAAAGGGCAAGTAATAAATATACCGGAAGTGTGAATTCATAGAAGGGAAAGTAATAAATTTTACATTTTTTGTAAAATTTTTAATTTTCTGTTAAATTTTGCATTTTGCAAAATATTTTACATTTCTTTTAAAATTTTACATTTTCTGTTAAATTTGCATTTTCTGTTAAATTTACTGCTTCTGTTAAAATTTACATCTGCTATTAAATTTTACAATTTCTGTTAAATTTTACATTTTTCTGTTAAATTTGACACTTTCTATTAAATCTTAATTTTTCTGTTAAATTCCACATTTTCTGTTAAATTCCACATTTTCTGTTAAATTTTACATTTTCTGTTATATTTACATTTTCTGTTAATTTCAACATTTAACATTTTCATGTTCTGTTAGCTGGTCTTGGGCCCGTTAACTGGTCTTGGGCCCGTTTGACCTAAGATGTACTCTTCATGATCTTCCATATGATACCCAACATGATTTTTTTTTATTTTAGGCCCCACTTGACCCACGGTGCCCAATGGACCACCCAACGATATGTACTCTTCAAGACCTTTCATTTGATACCCCACATGATTTTTGTATGATGAAGCCCCACATTGCCCCCATTTTAGCCCCTACATGACACACGGCGCCCCACGAAATACACCCTATTGAGATGTACACTTCAAAACCTTAAATTTGATACCCCTCACGATTTTTTGTAATATGGGGTCCAACATGGCCCCCGTTTTGGGCCCCGGCATGACCCTCGTCGCCCCCCGACTACCCCCATTGAGATGTACTCTTGGAGACCTTTCATTTGATACCCCACATGATTTTTTGTATTATGGAGCCCAACATTGCCCCCGTTTTAGGCATGACATGACCCACGGCGCCCCCCAGTCTACCGTTCAATGAGATGTACTCGTCAAGACCTTTCATTTGATACCCCACATGATTTTTTGTATTATGGAGCCCAACATTGCCCCCGTTTTGGACCCGACATGACCCAGGGCGCCCCCCGGACTACCGCTCAATGAGATGTACTCGTCAAGACCTTTCATTTGATACCCCACATGATTTTTTGTATTATGGGGCCCCACATTGCCCCGATTTGCGCCCGACATGACCCACGGCGCCCCCCGGACCACCATCCAATGAGATGTACTCGTCAAGACCTTTCATTTGATACCCCACATGGTTTTTTTGGTACATTCAAAAATTAAACAGCCCTCCGCGCCCCCTTCCCATAATCAAAAATTTATATGGTACCAAGCCATTGATGGCACGAGCTCAACTTCCAAATTTGAGCTCAATCGGTCAAGCCGTTTAAGAGTTATGGCCAGGTGATATATATATATATATATATATATATATATATATATATATATAAATAAATATACCTATAATACTGGAAGTGTAAATTCATAAAAGGGAAAGTAAAATAAACAAAATTAAATTTTGAAAATTGGTGGTATTGAAATGTGGCGAAACACATTATTTTAATTATGTATATATACATTTTACTAAAATACATTTTAAAATTATTTATTTTTCTTAAATCCTAAATCAATTGATTAGTATAAACAAATAATATAGATTTCCAAAGATAAAATGAATAATTTGATAATAGTTATACTTTTGTGTTATGTGCATAAACTGGAAAATATGGTACATGGGTATATTACATAAATTGTAAATTTCTATATTGTTTGTGATGTAATTATAAATATTAATAGGGTTTTTCATTGGGATTGATAAAAAAATTTATCTAAATGCTGTCCAATAGAACATGATAGCAAAATCATTTTTTTTGTCATAAAACTTGACGTTTATGAATATAAAAAATAATTATAATAATTATTATAAAAAAAAATGATCTGAATAGGAAAAACGTGATCTGAATAGGAAAATTTACAATGTACATAATTCAAATTGACAATAATTAAGAGCTATATATTTAAAATTATAAATAATATTGTTAATAAACCACTTTATTCGCTTTCCAATAAAATACTTAATTATCATTAGATAAATTATTCACTTTGCATAATAAAAATGAATAATTAAAGTTTTAATTTAATCATATATAAATTATTCAATTAAATTTTATTACAGTATCGTAATGGAATTTCGCATCTAATCAAATTTATAAAAGAAAATGCAAATTTTCCTTCTTTCTCTAGATATATTATTAAATAATTAAATTTACTTCTCGTTAATTATAATTATCAATAATATTTCATAGTCTTCTATGCAAACAGCAAGATCTCTTAAGAAACTATTAACCTTTTAATTATGTATGTTTGTAAAGTATTTAACGTGTGAAAAATTTACCAAAGTTTAAAACTTTTTCAGTATTTTTCAACATCATCAGAAACTTTTAATGCTAATTGAAATTCTTTAAATTTAATTGCACATTCTTGGTAATTTTGAAAAACAAAGTAATGAGGTTACATATATTATTTTAATATAAAATTTCAGTGCAATAATTCTTTACAGTTCAGTTGAATTTTAAAGGTTTTATTTACATATATTTCCAAAAACAATTTTTTTTCAAGAATTATATTAATCAATTATAATCATGACTTAAAAGTACAATTTACATTTATATTAGCTCAGTTAGAGCCAAAGTACAATTGAAATATTAGCAGTCCAAGTGTAATAAGTAAAATTCTAAAAAAATTATTGATGCAAAAGTTCGAGGAATATTAAACACTTTTTGGAAAAATTAATTTAAGGAGAATAATTATTTTTAACCACTGGCAAAAAATCTTTATTATTATATATTCTTTGGTAATATGTTCTTTACGATATTTAAATTTTTCCTTTCCTTTTTAAAAAATTAGCAATAAATATAAAAAATCAAAATTTTGCAATATTGATGCGAATTTATTTTGTGTATTTTACAAAATTTCAGGAAAGTTTTTTTATTAAAAGAAAACCCAATTTAATAATTTTAATTAATTTAATAATCTTTCACTTTAAAACATTTTGAATATTTTTATGGGTAAAATAAAGAAAACAACATTTAAATTGAATAATTTAGTATATATAAGATTTTTGGTATAATATTAAATTTAATAAAATTGTTTCATACCAAATGATTAAATTAATAAAAATTGACCATTGGAAGTTTATGATAGACTCAAAGTATATAAAAGAATTTCATACAAAAATGAAAAACAAAAATATAAAATAAATATTTTATGTGGGTCAGAAAATCATAAATTAAATATTGTTAAATACAACATTTCCTTCTTAGATGATTTTACAAAAATAATATTATTATTGATATTTGTAATGTACTTGATGTTGTTCATTCGGAAGCGTTAAACTTTTAAGTGAATTTTTATATATAGTAAGTTCAATAAATTTTTATCTGCAAAAATATTTATAGAATAAATTAAATTGATTAAAAAAATAAACTTTACTATATTATGAGAGCTTTGTGTGGTGATTTTTGTAGTATTTTTATACTGAATTTACGATTCCAAAATAAAACTATACATAAATATTAAATTTAATTTGATGAACACTAAGAGTTTACTATAAAAATAATTTAATGATTATGGTTGTTCAATTTTTATAAATATATTTGTTGAAATTGGAAATTCGTATTTTTATGATTTTTATATAAAATTTAAATTTATATACATACATATACAAAAACTATAAATTTCTTGTTTGTTTATGTATTTTAAAAATAAGTATATAAAATGAAATTTGTTGTAATGAAAATATAAATGTTCTAGGAAAAATTCGTTGAATAATATTATTTAATTTACAACAGTTTTCAAAAATTTATATTCATTTGAACTATTGCAAATATAAATTTTATCTGTAAATTTTAAAATAAATAATTTCTACAAAATAAATTTATTATATCATAATATAAATTTATCAAAAATCGTCTAATTTTTTGAATTTCAACTTAAAAATTGAAAATTCGTATTGGAGTTTGTTTTAATTTAGATAGTGTGAACAGTAAACAATTATATTTATCTTAAGAACTAAATATGAAATAACTAGTGGGTACATTAAATTTTAAGTAAAATAAACAAAATAGAAAACTCTAATCAAATAAACTTTGAGAAAATCCTGATTTTGGCTAATTCTAACTTTGGTAAATACAATTGTTATTATTATATAATCAAATTTTGAAACAGTGATCTCTAAATCTATATAAGAAGCTTTATTTATTTTCTTAATATTTTTAAGTATCTCCTACTTAGTTTGTGCTAATTATTTTGGATCAATTCTTAAGCTCCTTTACATATTATTCAATTTGTTAGCAAATAAATCATTCTGAATGAAAAAAAGAATTATTTGAGGTATTCAATTTTATACTATATTATAATATCCTTTTCGTTATGTATATCTTTTAAAGCTTGATCAATTCCAAGGATTTCTTTTAATATACAATTTTTTTTAATGTAATCGAAAATATTACAATAAAAATTTGAAAGTGCCGAACCTTTTATGTTGTAAAGTAACCCCTCACAAAAAACATGATGAACGTGATGTTATGACATAATCTTGTTACACAAAAAATATGTATTTTTAGATTTTTTTCTGATAAGATAAAAATTTTTTTTTTTTTATTTATTTTTCTTTAAATTCAATTTTTTTAATACAGATTTCTGGAAAATTTGTCAAAATATTTAGATACACGCAGAAAAAAAACATGTTTGTACCATGATTACTGCCAACTTTTTTTTTCTCTGAAATAATTATACGATCACTCAAGTTCAGGGTAAATAGGCATTTGACCTAATATTGGACTTTGATTTTCCTTTAATATAATTAAAGGAAAATCAAAGGCACGTTTTGTAATATACGTGGGCTTTACATAAAATTAAAACCTAAAGTTGATGAGTTGATTCGTGTACTTGAGATTAAACGGTCGTTGTTTTGTAATTGCGTTTGATATATATATATAATTAAAAAATATACCATTTTATATAATTAAAAATATACCATTTTGTTACTCTAAAATCAATGTTTTAATTAAAGTTTTTTTATATAAAAGATTTAAAAGGATCATTTAATATTATCGTAAGTATTTATGCTATGATAAAAACATAACATCAGTTTTAATTTTGAAATTTAAATAAATAATTTTATTACTTTCCCTTTTATGAATTCACACTTCCAGTATATACGAGGGTAACACAGAAAATTTCGTGCCTAGAATAGTTCTACCGTATTATTTCAATAAACTTTATTCTAATAATAAAATATGTAATTTTATGGAAAATTCTTTCATTTGATTAGAAAAATTATTTGGTATTTACTTTTAAAACGATTGGGAACTTTGCGTATTTCTTAAAAAAAATGGATTTGACAAGAGAACATTTCTGTGCAGTAATTTTTTATAATTTTAAAAGAGGGTTGACACGAAAACGGTGTTTGGAAGAGCTAGTAAGTATTTTTGGCGAAAAGGCACCATCTATAACAACAATAAAAAATTGGTTTAATGAATTTGACCGTGGACGTAATACTATTGCTGATGAATCTCGAGAGGGTCGACCAAAAACAGCTGTCACTCAAGAAAATGTAGCTGCCGTTCGTCGTATGATTGAAGAAGATAATCGAGTAACCTATAATGTTGTATCTGCATTCTTGGGCATAGGCAAGAAATCAGTACAAACGATTTTACATGAGCATTTGAATGTAAGAAAATTGTGTGCTCGTTGGATTCCACATAATTTAACACCGGCTCAAAAAGCGGCACGTGTCGACTGGTGCGAGAAAACTCTGAAACGGTTCAAAAGAGAGACGTCAAATTTAGTATATAATATCGTCACAGGTGATGAATCGTGGATTTATGCTTTTGATCCGGAAACAAAGCGACAATCGAGGCAATGGGTCTTTGGAAATGAAGATAACCCGACAAAAGTTAGACGAGGACGGAGCGTCGGAAAAAAAATGGTAGCTACTTTTTTCTCAATTACCGGTCACATAGCAACAATTCCACTAGATGATAGAAGAACCGTAAATGCAAAATGGTATAGTCACGTTTCTTTGCCAGAAGTGATTAAAAAGGTGCGGGAAAAGCGACGCAAGGGACAGATAGTTTTGCATCATGTCAAGGCACCAGCGCATACAGCTGTGGAAACAATTTCATTTTTAACCCCAAAGAAAGTAAATTTAATGGGTCATCCGCCCTACAGCCCAGACCTGGCACCCTGCGATTTCTAGCTATTTGCTGAAATTAATAAAATGATGCGTGGTACTCGTTTTAACACGGCCGAAGAAGCGGTAACTGAGTATGAAAATTAAATTTCTATAGTGCCTCCGGAAAAGTGGAAAAATAGCTTTAAGGACTGGTTTGAGCGAATGACCAAATGTATTAAATGTAAAGGGGAATACTTCGAAAAACTATAAATAAAATATTTTTTCGAAATAATTTTGTTTTATTTGCTAGGCACGAAATTTTCTGTGTGACCCTCGTATGTATGTCGGTATGTCGGTATGTCGGGATCTCCTCACCTGGCCATAACTCTTATGTCGGGCCCAAATTGGGGGCAATGTGGGGCCCCATAATACAAAAAATCATGTGGGGTATCAAATGAAAGGTCTTGACGAGTATATCTCATTGAGCGGTAGTCGGGGGGCGCCGTGGGTCCTGTCGGGCTCAAAACGGGGGCAATGATGGGCCCTATAATACAAAAAATCATATGGGGTATCAAATGAAAGGTCTTGACGAGTACATCTCATTGAGCGGTAGTCTGGGGGCGCCGCGGGTCATGTCAGGCCCAAAACGGGGGCAATGTTGGGTTCATAATACAAAAAAACATGTGGGGTATCAAACGAAAGGTCTTGAAGAGGACATCTTGTTGAGTACTCCGAAAGGGAGTCTGGGTCTTGTGGGGCGCATAACGCGAAAAGACATGAGAGGTATCAAATAAAAGGTATTGAAGAATACATCTTGTTGCGCAGTCCGTTGGGCTTCGTAATTCAGGTTAGGGCCCAAAACCTGTGTCATGTGGGGGCCATCATAAAAAAATCATGTGGGGCATCAAATGAAAGGTCTTGAAGAGTAGTCCGAGCAGTAGCCTGGGTCATGTGGAGCCAATTATACAAAAAAACATGTGGGGCACTGGGGGCCATGCAAGGCCCAAAACATCGGCCACATGTGGAATTCCAAATCGTGGGCCATGATGAGCTCAAACAAATCATTCCTAAGTTGTCAAAGTATTTAAATATTTTTAGTCGGTCAAATGAATAAATATTTGACCGACTAAAAAGTGTAAAATAAAAAATATAAATAAAAAAAAGTTTTTTATAAATACTTTCCATTAAAGAAATATTCAACTAAAAAGTAATAAACAAGCAAATAATACCACATCAATGTACTTTCCCGTTGAGTTTGAGCCACTGTCAGTAATAGTAAGGGAAAGTAGACCTTATCAGAATTAATGCAATTTATAAGGAGGTCTACTTACCCTTACTATTACTGACAGTGGCTCAAACTCAACGGGAAAGTACATTGATGTGGTATTATTTGCTTGTTTATTACTTTTTAGTTGAATATTTCTTTAATGGAAAGTATTTATAAAAAACTTTTTTTTATTTATATTTTCTTTTTAGATTTCAAATTAGAATTTTTAACGCTTAAATTTAATAAACTCGAATAACTTTTTAATAATATTTGTTAATTGAATTTTTCGAATATATAAAAATTCTAAATTTACTCTCATTTTTACATATTAATATTCATTGCATAATATTATTACTTGAAAATTTCTTATTAAAAACTTAATGAAATATTTTAAATTGTATTTGGTATAATTTCATTTTTATAATAATCATAAAATTTTCTTTTCCAGAATTAAATAACAATATTAAATTAATTTTTATATACGGTATAGAACATTAAAAATTATTATATATTTCAATGTGGTTTATAAAAATCTAATTCGTTACTACTTTATTCAAAGTATAATACATATCCCAAATAGTATTTTAAGCCTTAATTCAATTTTCTTATAAAACCATTATATTTTTATATATCATTAAATTTCTGGATATATTGTGGTTAAGTGTAAAATTTGTTGGTATTATAATATTACAAATAATAATAATTTAAACCACATAAAATTTTGTGATAATGTTTTTGAATAATATTTGTTCAGGTAAAATTTTATAGATATAAAATACCAAAAAATAAAAAAGTATCATTTTGAAAATCATATAATTTTCGTGGTTTTTAAGTTTTATTTGAATTGTTCATACAATATACTACACACAATCAAAATGGGTTAGTTAAGATAATATGCAAAGATTTTCCTATTTATTTTCTTTATTTGATTATGTTATGTTGTCTTTGTTTTATATTATATTTGGGGAGAAAAGGATCAGAGAGCATATTTTCTGGTTTTTATAAATATTTATATACATTATAGTGAAGCAAAGTATATTTATTTAAATTTTGCATAAGATTTTACTATGTAGTTTAATATAATCTTTTAAAGGACCATTTAAAAGGAGCAGAAAAATTTAGATAATTTTTATTTTTATGAACCTTATTAGAAATATATTTAAAAATTTCGTTAATGTCACACTTTGAAAATTATGTGTTTTTAAAGAACCAGTTCTAGATGTTAAGCATTAATATTGTATTGAAAATTTGGTTTCATATTGTGATTAATTTATTAATTGACTTTCGTTTTGTATTCACAACATACTATATTACCAAATTTCAATGATATTTCGAATAATATTTTAGTTAATGAAATACCCAGTTTTTCTTGTTTTGAAATCCATAAATGGAAAGTGCTATGGAAATGGAAATGGAAATTTTCATGGCTAGAGACGGCCTCTTAAGCATTAATAGTCCGGTAAGGTTGTTTTGCCGACAATAATCTGCGAAAGAGTTGATTCAATCTGCAAAATAGTATAGTTACTATATAATTAACAATTTCATTTATTTAAAAAACTCAATTAAATTTAGCAATTTCAAGTAATTGAAGAAGTACATCACAAAGTAAAAATTTGTAAATTTTTAATAATTGTTTATCTCCTACTTAATTTAAAATTTTCTATGAATTATTAATTAATTAATTAAAAAAATAAACAAAAACATAATCTATTACTTATTTATTTTTCATTTGTAAAAACAACGGAGATGATACATAAATAAAAACGTAGGTAGATGTTATATTTTGAGGATAAAAAAATTTCCTGTAAATACGAAAAACAAAAACATTGTTACATAAATAGATTCAAAGGAAGTAAGAATCTTTATTGTTATATTGTGAAAATAAGGAAACCAAAATGTTTAAACATATCTTTCAGAACGTGATTTACAAAAACAAAACATGATAAACGAATTATTAAAATATAAGGTTTTGCATTTTTACAAGGATAAATTCTTCGGAATTGTGATATCATATCAAAAATAAATAAAGAAATAAATAGGAAATAACAACGATAAGGATATTTTTAAATAAGAAATTAAAAAAAAAATTACTTCACAAATATTTACATACAAAAAAAAAGTAATTTCACAAGAAATTTGAATTTTATTAAATTAAAGTACAGCAGGTAAAAAATTTATATATTTAAGACTTTTTGTAGGATTGAAAAAGGATAATTAAATTTGGCATAATGAGAAAATGTTTCTAATTGATAGAGTGGAATTTGAAGTTTAATTTTGCTATAATTGTCCTTAGAAAGGATATAATATCTGCATTGTTTAGTATTAAAAAATTATTTTTAGTATCTTTTTTGTCTATATACCCAAAATGGCCACGCTAATATGATCTCTACTAGAAAATGACAGAAAATAAGTGTTTTTTTTGTGGTTTACTTTCTTCTAGACTAATTAGTATATTGATTGGCCCAAGATATTACGTAAAGTGGTCTTTTAAATTATATTGTCCATTAAACTAACAAATAATTATCCAACAATTTTCATAAATATTATTTGAAAATTACTCCAGTTTTTACCCAGAAGGATTTATCCCTTTTAACAATATCATATAAAATAATAATTATCTATTTATCTAAAAAATATTAGTTACATTTTTAACACTTTAGAGACGGGTAGAAAATTACTGCACAACACATAAAAGACGGGCATATCTTTGCAATATTGTATAAAAATGTGAGAAATAACAAACTTGTGTAACTTGTAGTACAATAATTAACATATAATCCATTTTTTTTTACCAATGGCACTTTTCAAAACATGACCCTTTTTAAGAGCAACACCACAAAATTTACTCATCAAACTTGTCAAATTTTGATTCAGAGTACAAAAAGGTATTAATACCCGCCCCGTCTTTATCGATTTTTTAAATAAACGGGAATTAAATAAACTGGTTCTTAAAATGTTAAAGTTGATAATCAAATTTTTTGTAGAGACCATTATACAAATTTTAATTAGGTATTAATTTTAATTATAATTTCACAAAAAAAGTTGCACAATATGCAAATAGGAAAATAATATTTCAAAAATTTTAATACTGCAAGGATAATTACAAAAACAAAACCAGGGACTAATATAAACAATTATCAATGTAAATGAAAAAAACTATACAGAACATATGCCAATTACTGCAAAAATTAATATAAATGTAAACAATGAATATGAGAAGATAAATCTATTGCCAAAAATGATTTGGAAAGAAAACTATAAACATCAATATCAAGAAAAAATGACAGAAAAAAGTATAGAAATAAAAACTGAAAATATAGCTGTAGAGGAAATTAGTAGAAGTTTAAAAAACTGTATTATAGCTTCAATAGTAAGAAAATCTAACAATAATATAACATTTCGAGAAGAGTGGTTTGATTGGCATTGCTGGAAAGCAAGAAAAGCGTCATTTAAATACCTCAGAATGTACAAAAAAAATGAAATAGAAGAATATAGAAAGTTGTATATAAAAATAAATCGAGAATTTAAAGAATTATGCGTACAAAAAAAAAACAAATATAACAATAATCTTGCGATAAGTTTAATAAAAGCAAAAGATTCTACAAGTATATGGAAAATTATCAATAAACTAAAGGGATTTGTCCCCGTTTTGGGCAGAAAAATATGTGCGCAAGAATTAGCAAACTATTTTTCCATACAACTGAATCCACCTAATTCATCACTATCTATTCAGTTTGCAGAAACATATATAGAGTCAGATATTCTAGATCCAGATTTCACTATACAAGAACTAATGATGGTACTAAACAAAATGAAAAATAATAAAGCACCGGGAGAGGATAGAATTCCAGTAGAATTTCTGAAAAATGCGCCAATGGAATATAAAGAGAAATTATTAAACTTTTTCAATATTATATATAAAAATGCTACAATACCAATAGACTTCCAAAAATCAATTATTTACCCAATATATAAAAAAGGAGATCCAAATGACACATCAAGCTATAGAGCAATAGCATTCTCTAACTCCATTGCTAAAGTTTTCTGCTCGTTGCTGTTAAGACGCCTGAATGAATTTATTAATAAAAAACAATTACTGTCAAAATATCAAGCAGGATTTAGGGAAAAGTATGGAACAAATGACCAAATATATGTCTTAACGAATGTTATAAAACTGCGACAAATAAGAAATAAAAAAGTATACGCATTTTTTATAGACTTAAAATCTGCTTTCGATTGTATTGATAGAAACGCATTGATATATAAGCTAGATGTAAAGGGAATCTCACATAAATTTAAGATGATGTTGAAAGCAATATACGCAAAAACTATTGTAAAAGTCTGGAATGGCTTAGCAGTATCGGATGAATTTCTGACCACGATGGGACTCAAACAAGGATGTATTATAAGTCCAACTCTATTTACAATGTTCATTGATGATATCGTAGAAATACTACCAGGAGGCGTACAAATATTAGAATTATTAATAAAAATATTAATGTATGCTGATGATATGGTGATATTAGCTGAAACACCGGAATCATTACAGTTAATGATTAATAAGCTCAGCCAATATTTTAAAAAATGGAATTTGTTAATAAATCCAAATAAATCTAAAATTATGGTTTTTAAATCGGGCGGAAGATTAGCAAAAAATGAAAAATGGTATTATGATGGAACGAAAATAGATATCGTTAACGAATATAAGTATTTAGGAGTGATTTTAACACCAAAAATTAGTATGTATAAACATCTAGAAGAAAGGTATAGCCAAGCAACAGCAGCGATAAATGGTACATGGAAAAATTTATTAGGAAATAGTAATGTGCCGCACTCTGTTAAGTATAAAATATTTATGTCAGTTATAAGATCGGTAATGTGTTATGCAGCACAAACTTGGGGATACATAAAATATGAATATGTGGAAAAAATACAAAAATATTTTCTAAAAAGCGTTTTCAAATTACCAAACTATTGTCCTGACTACATCCTTTACGTGGAAACTGGTCTTGCACCACTTTATCTTTATACCCTAAAGCTAAATGTGGACTATGTAATTAAAACTATGGGTGAAGATAAAGAAAAATTAACATATAAAATTTCAAATATAATACACCGTAAAAAAGAGTTGCATATTAAACATTGGATACAGCTAGCAGAAGAACACGATTTAGATATGAACTGGAATCAATTTAATGGAGAAATATGGAAAAATAATATATATAAACTAATCAGTAAAATAGATGAAGATTTTAGGAAAGAATATCTGTATAAGGCGAAAACATCAAATTATAGAAACTTTTACATAAACATGAAGCACGAACATGGAGAAAATAGCTATTTCAATGATAATTATACAACGTCTGAAATTGCTGCAATTTTTAAAATGAGAGGAGAATTATTATTTCTAAATTATACGCCACATATAAGTACGGAAACTTCAACGTGCACAATGTGTAATCTGCAGAAAGAGGAAAATATTTTCCATTTTTTAACAGAATGTCCAATACTAGGGGAATTAAGAAAAATTTATTTTAATAAGAATGTGTTGAGTCATGATGAAGGAATGGAAATCTTAAACGGTATAAACTGGAAAGTATTAGCAGGCTACACAGTGGAGGCATATAAATATAGGAAATTAATACAGGATGAGTACAGATAAAAATAACCATCATAATAATAATAAAAATTATAAAAAAAAAAAAAAAAATATTAGAAGTAGTAATAAATAATATAATAAATATAAATATAAATAATGATAATAATCATCATAATAATAATAATAATAATAATAATGATAATAAAACATAAATAATAAAACATAAATAATAAATAAATCTAATAATTAAAACATGTATGATTTACATTAAAAACTATATAATAATTACAGAAAAAGCAGACGGCTATATAAGCCAATGGTTTCTTTGTATTTTTTTAAATAATAATTAATTAAAACATGTAATTTGTAAATAATATTAATAATTTTAATAAAAAAATACTTTTGAATTGAATTGAAAATTGAATAAACAATTAAAAGTTTATACAATAGTAAAAAATCTTCCAAGTTGGAAGAGTGCTTCATATCCCCTTTTAGATAAACCTAGGATTTAATAAAAACAAAGAATTAAGTAAAAGTTATAATATTTTATAAAACTATGTTTTTTCAGAATTTAAAAGTAAATATATTTTATGTTCTTGTATGAAACGTTTATTACAAGTTATTCGAATGGTAAAAATGATCAAATTCTTATCTATAATGTAGGGTTGAAGTTATGATATAATATTATAATATTTAATATTATATTTATTATTATTGTAATATTATATATACTTATATATATATAAAAAATATAATATTTAATATATATATACATACATATATATATTATATATATATATATATATAATATATATATATATATATATATATATATATATATATATATATATATATGAGCCGTTTATTTTGAAAGTGGTTTAAGTCCATTTTATATTATATGGAGATGTGTTTGCATTTGGATGGTTTGAAAAATACTGGTATATGTTAATACGCTTGTTTTATGTTTTTTAAAAATTAAATTGATGTAAGTTTATAATTTGATCGTTTTAAAAGTTTTACTTAAAAGAAATTAATATCTCTGATAATATATTTATATTATATCTCCATATAATATAAAATGGTAATGGACGTGGTTTAAAAGTGGTTTAAACTTTCAAAATAAACGGCTCATATAATATTACAGCTTTTTAATTTATATATGCATTTATGTACCTATATATTAATTTTTAAAATTACTACATGACAATATAACATAATATGCATAATATGATTTAATAGAACCAGATTTTATGATAATTGAATTTTTAGTATTTAAAATGATCATAAGATATGCCACATTTCAGATAGGTTTTTGAATCTTATAAATTAGGTTCAAAATTTGAATCATTCAAAATTTTTATCTTCTTCCATTTTTAATAGGGTTGAGAAGGTATGTTTGTGAAATAGGATGCAACACCTCCGCGGGGGACTGGATTGAAGAAATGAGAAATTGTTTTCTTAAAAATACTATTTCACACCTTATGCGAAAAATTTATTTCCATTCTTATCACATAGAAATATTACACTTCAAAATTTATTATATAGTTATGAAAATTGAATATTTGGAACATGAAATGACTATAAAACAAGCCACATTTTATTTATAACCATTCAACTTACAAATTAGGTGCAATAGGTTAGTGCTTACCCAATTCACTCAGATTTTAACCCGCTGCTCTGTTTAGGTGGAGGAGGAGGTATACATAAGGAACAAACTACATCGGAGGGTTAATTTAAAAAAAAATAGTTTTTTAATAATAAAATTTTACACGTGAATTTATAAATTTTATTTAAATCTTCGTTTTCATTAAATCCTAGGTGGATCAAAAGGACTTCCAACTTGGCAGATTTTTCTTTGTATATCAATTTGTATATGTCAGTTGAGAATTTGGACTGAGTTTAAGTTACCAATGAATAAAAACAAATTAACATTGTTATACTAATTTTTAAATTTTGGAATTACTATAGCAGAAAAGGTTGGAATTTTGGTTTCAAATATTTCAAGCAAAGCTAATATCTAATCTAAGACCTTTGCGAAAAATTTGAATTTCACGAACAACATAATACATATATAAAATTAAAAGTTATAATTTTTTCAAAACTATTAATGTTGTACAATTTTAAATTATTACCAAGTTTCAATAAATAAATACTAGAAATTGTATATATGGAATTTAATATTAATTTTTAAAATGTCGAGATTTTTACAACCGTAAAATGAAGATGGTTGAAGGTATAGGTCTCGTTTTTATGTACAAGGTGTAGAATAGTGTTATTAAGAAACTAATTTTTCATTTTTTTGATATAGTCTGCCGCATAGGGGATATTGCTTATTTCATTAATACACCCCCTCCTCTACTTTAATGAGATGGTGGTTTATAATTTTAAGTGATTTCGCAAGGCTTGAAATGATGGTACCTGGCATAGAAGTTAGAAAGTCGTACATAAAATCTGGGCCATTTTATAGCCATTTTGAATTTTAAAAATTTAACTTTGAAAATATCGAAATTCAAATACAACTAACATAAACAGGGTTCAGGGGATGGGGTTGATTTTTTCATATAAGGTGTAAAATTTCGTTGTTAAAACAGTATTTTTCCATTTTTTTAAATTAGCGCCCCGCGGAAGGCATGGAGCTTGTTTCCTAAATATACCCCCTCCTCCACCCAAAAAGAGTAGAAGGATAAAATTTGGAGTGATTTGGATTACAACGAACCTAGTGAACCCAATTTATAAGTTTCAAGTTAATATCTAAACTGTGGCTTATTTTATAGTCATTTTAAGTTCCAAAAATTAAATTTTCATATATTCTGTAATAAATTTTGTAATATAACATTTCTTAGGGATCAAGAATAGAGGGGGTTGCAGTTACGGAAACAAATTTTTCGCGAGAGGTGCAAAATAGTATTTAAAAAAAACTAATTTCTTAGTTTTTTAATCCAGTCCCCCGAGGAGTCGTTGCCTCTTGTTTTATAAATATAGTTCCTCAGCTATGTGAAAGGAGAAAGGGGTGAAAATTTTGAATGACTGCGAAAGGTACTAATCTATTATACCTAACTTACAAGATACAAGGCCCTATCTTAAATGCGACATATCTTATGACCATTTTTAATAAAAACAAACACAATTTTAATAGCCCTTTTAAAAGTCTTTCACTTTAAAGTGAAGGTGGGGTAGAGGTATGGGGCTAATTTTTATGGAGAAGGTGCAAAATAGTATATTTAAGAAACTCGTTTCTCACTTCTTTAATAAATTTCCCCGCTGAGGGGTTGCAACTTGTTTCATATATAAGCCCTTCATCCACTTAAAAAAGGCGGGGGGTATTTTTTTTAATATGGAATGGAAAGGCACTTACGTGTTGTACCTATTTTAGAAGTAATAGTGTTTTACGTAAAACCTTACTGGTTTCATAGGCATATCAATTTTCAAAAATGTATCTTTAATATTACCATAA
The DNA here is from genome assembly GCA_949752835.1 of Empis stercorea. Lineage (NCBI taxonomy): Eukaryota > Metazoa > Arthropoda > Insecta > Diptera > Empididae > Empis > Empis stercorea. The sequence continues at coordinate 13,967,406 of OX457087.1, forward strand.
AATAATGGGGCGGGGGAGCCAGGGCTCTAAATTTTTGTTATGTTCTTTGTATAATGTCTGTTCATAAACCTGTGAAACAGAGTAAAGATCCGACTATATTAAGGTGTGTTTTTTAACGTGCACAAAAATTATGCATTTTTAACGCTCCATGAAGGGGGTTTGCAGGGATATAATTCTAAAAAGGATATCATAAACATAAAATTCCATCCTTTATTTACGTTTCCGCAAATTTTTTATTGAATTGAATATGTTTTAGAACTATTTCTAAGTGATTAAAAAAGTCTATTTTTGCTTTGCGTACGGCGTACGACGTACGACGTACGGCGTACGGCGGACACGAAATTTTTTTTTGCTGATTCTGGTTCCCTGACATCTAAAACGTAAGAAAAAATTTAAAATTCCGAAAAATTTTTTTTCGAAATTTGCTCTGCACCACAAAGCTTCATATATAAAGATATGAAGCAATAGTAGAGGAGATGTGCGAGTTCTGGCCTATAGTTTAAGAAATCCCCTAATTTGCTATGTGCGACAGACAAAACCTTCGTTTTGCGAAATGTGCTAATGGAATATGCTAAATGGACGTGGTTATGTGTTTGTGTATTTTGAGAGTATATGTGTGTTGGTGTGGGTGAATTTTGAGAGGATTTATGTGATGGTGTGTGAATTTTGAGAGGATTTGTGTGATGGTGTGTGTATTTTGATAGAAACTGTGTGTTAGTGTTAGTGTGTGTATTTTGAGATTATTTGTATGTATTAGTATGAATTTGTGAGAGATAAGGTTTGCGAAATGTGCTGATGGAATTTGCTAAATGTGTGTGATTGGCTGCTGGGGTTTTTGCAAGTATTTAAGTGTGTGAGTGTGTTAATTGACCGAGGAGAACAATTGTGCCTGAGAGAGACAAAAGTTGTGGCTGAGATTTTTTTTGATTAGAAATTTATATAAATACTTGACCCATTTCGAAATTGTGGACATAATTAAAAATATATCAAGTGATTATAGAATGGCTTTAATTAAAATAAATGAGTTAAGTGAAACTCTTAATCATATAAAATCGCTAACGACATCAGAAGAATCCATATCATCAACTACATGCATTTTTTGGATCAATAAATGTGATAACATTATTAGCGAATTTTATCAATTAATTGAAATAGTTGTTGCACCCGGCACAAGAAGACATATAGAGAGTGAAATCGGAAAGACGTTATCATATCAACATATTTTAAACACGAAGTTGCACACTGGTGGAGAGTACAGCGGAATTCATATTAATGGAGCTGTTGAATGGAATATAGTCAACTCAGCTTTTAATTCAAGAATTCAGACAGGAGTGATCACAAACTTACTGCATAAGGATCCAAAGAATTTTTTACAAGATGCTAAAGTTACATTTAGATTAAATATTGAAAATATCTTGAGGAGGCATTATAATGTGAAGATAAATACTGCCTTTTGTGGACAGTTTATAATGAAGCAGAGAGAAGAAGAAGTCCGAGACATTAAATATATATGTACTAAAATACTTAATTTAGATAGGAATTCAAATCCAGACGAATGGTTTGAAAATAATATTACACAATCAATTCTTACTCAACTTGAGGAATTTCAGGAGAGAAATAGTGGATGGGCTCTGCTATCAATTATTAATTTAACATTAAACATTAATAAACATACACTTCTATATGCATCTTCATATATTAAATTACCAAAACAAATAGAAGATAAAAAGGCGTGTATTAACATCAAAAATCGTGATAACGCATGTTTTGCATGGTCTATAGTATCAGCGCTTTATCCATGTGTTAGAGGTGATAACTCACCAACTTCATATCCACACTACACACAAGTATTAAATTTAAATGGAATTACCTTTCCTGTGACGATTAAACAAATTCCTATATTTGAGAAGCAAAACAGTGAAATTTCTGTAAATGTTTTCACTTTGACGCGTAATAAAAAATATGGATTTAGAACAGTTACAGCATATCAAACTAAAAATAAGACAGCTCCAAAACATATTAATTTGTTGTTATTTAAGGATGTATATGAATTTAGTGAAAATTCTTCTGAGGAAGATGACGATGATGATGATGATGAGTCAGTAGCCAATATGTACCATTATTGTTGGATAAAGAATCTTTCAAGATTGGTATCATCTCAGTTGTCAAGAGGGAAACGAACGAAGTATATATGTAATTGCTGCCTTCAATATTTTGTTAGCATGGAAAAGTTGCGGATACATGGAATATACTGTGGGAAAATGAACACGTGTAAGATCAATCTACCTAGTGAAGAGAATAAAAACGTAAGTTTTAAGAATTATAAATATAAGATTAAAAGTCCGTTTGTTATTTATGCGGCCTTAGAATGTACATTCAATCCCTCTAATGCTAGGAATATAATTCAGGATCATATACCCTTTAGTATAGGATATTTTGTTAAATGTAGTTATGATGAAACATTATCATTTTTTAAATCTTATCGTGGTATGGATTGTATCGTGTGGTTTGTGCGCGAACTAAAACAATTTGTTGAAGATTTAGAGACGGTGTTTTTATGTTCATTACCAATGGATCTGCTATCTAATCAACAAAAAACTGATTATCAATTAGCAACAATATGTCACATTTGTGAAAATATTTTTGAAGATGTTGACCCCGAAAATATTAAGGTAAGAGATCATTGCCATCTCACTGGTCAATATCGTGGTGCTGCACACTCAAAGTGTAATATTAACTTTAAAGATCACCACATTGTACCAATAATTTTTCATAATCCTAGTGGTTATGACTCACATTTCATAATAAAAAATCTAGCAAAAGATTTTCCGGGTGAAATACAAGTATTACCAATCAATAAGGAAAAGTATATTTCTTTCACAAAAAATGTGTCAGATAATTTAATAAAATTACGTTTTATAGACTCATATCAATTTATGAGTAAAAGTTTAGCGGGTTTAGCCTCTAATTTAGAAAATTTTCCGGAATTAAAATCACAATTTCAGAATTTACAAAATTCAAAACTTCGTCTTTTAACCCGAAAGGGTGTTTATCCATATGATTACATTAATTCATTTGATAAATTTTCTGATACAATGCTTCCAAATATATCTGAATTTTATAATAAATTAAATGATTCACATATATCAGAAGAAGATTACTTACATGCCCAACATGTGTGGGTAGAATTTGATATAAAGAATTTGGGTGAATATTTCGATTTATACTTGAAAACAGATATCTTACTTTTAGCAGACGTATTTGAACAATTCAGGATTCGGTGTATTCAAGAATATGCACTTGATCCAACACATTATTACACTCTACCCGGATATACTTGGGATGCGATGTTGAAATATACCAAGATAAATTTAGAGCTACTTACAGACATAGATATGGTGCTGTTTGTTGAAAGGGGTATTAGAGGTGGGCTAAGTCAATGTTCGAAAAGATACTCAAAAGCAAACCATAAATATATGCAAGAATACGATCCCAACATAATAACTAATTTCATTATGTACTTTGATATAAACAATCAGTATGGGTGGGCAATGTCTCAATATTTACCATACGGTGATTTCTGTTGGATTGAAGGTCGTGGGTTTGATGTTAATACAATTAGTGATAGCTCGCCAATTGGATACATTCTAGAAGTTGATTTACAATATCCAGATGAAATTCATGATTTACATCAAGATTTACCATTTTGTTCAGAAAAAGCTACACCACCTAACTCTAAACACCTAAAATTATTAGCTACACAGAAAGATAAATCTCGCTATGTAATTCATTATCAAAGTTTAAAGTATGCTCTCAAAAATGGTCTGAAACTAAAACAAATTCATAGAATACTGCAATTTAGTCAATCACAGTGGCTTAAACAATATATTGATTTAAATACACGGTTAAGAACAAACGCAAAAAATGATTTTGAAAAAGATCTATTCAAACTGATGATTAATGCAATATTTGGGAAGACTATGGAGAATGTTAGAAAATATAGTGTTGTGAAGCTAAAAACAAAGTGGGATGGTAGATATGGAGCTAATTCACTTATTTCATCACCAAACTTCAAAAATTCTACTATATTTGATGAAAATTTTGTAGCAATAGAAATTAATAAGGGTCAAATAATGTTCAATAAACCACTCTATGTCGGTATGTCAATTCTAGATATATCTAAAATTAAACTTTATGAATTTCATTATGAATACATGAAACCAATATTCAAAGAAAAATGTACTGCATTGTATACTGACACAGATAGTTTAATTTATGAGATATCATGTGACGACATTTATAGTATATTAAGAGTAGATTGTCACAAATATTTTGATACCAGCGATTATTCTCCATCGAATATATGGGGAATCCCTTTAGTTAATAAAAAAGTTTTGGGCTTAATGAAAGATGAACTGTGTGGTAAAATTATTAGCGAATTTGTAGGTCTTAGATCAAAAATGTATGCAATTAGAGTTGATGGTGTGGATAAAATAAAAAAATCAAAGCGGGTAAAAAGACATATAGTTGCTAATGAAATAACTGTTGATGATTACTTAGACTGCTTAAATATTGAACAAAATAAAATGATCACACAAAATCTAATTCGATCAAAATCTCATAATGTATACACTATAAAAAAAAACAAAATCGCATTGAATCCATACGATGATAAGAGAGCAGTAATTGTAAACTCACATAATACTTTACCTTGGGGGCATTATAGCTTAAGAACTAACAATTAATGTAGATAAATAAATTTGGTTTATTATTATTATTATATTATAAATTTTGTGTGAACATTAATTTTCTTATAGTATACTGATTGTATTTAAGTAAAACATATATGTACATACTATGAAATAATTTAATTTAAGTAAAACATATTTGACATATACTATGAAATAAAAGAGTTTGATTTATAAGAATTAAAGTAAAGATGTGATTGTATAGAATAAAAAAAATATTTTTGTAATATACAGATTGTATTTAAGTAAAACATACACTTTTGAAATAATTTAATCTATTGAATAATAATGTTTTTAAATTAAGTAAAACACATACATACTATGAAATAAAAGAGTTTGATTTATAAGAACTAAAGTAAAGATGTGAATATATTGGAATTAATAAATAAATAAAAAGAAATATTTTAAAATACCAAATTTTTTGTTTTATTTATTAAAAAAAACTTATATATATATATTGTTTTTTAATTGCTACATAAACATAATCGATAACGATTTTCTTTGTTTAACTTTTTTTCGTTTAAATTAGTTTCCTAAATTCACTTGTAAATGGATTGTACTCAATTATACGATCATGCAGCAATGCAGCAGTAGACAATATGCTGATGTATTTCTAGGTATATTTTCAGACGTTTTAAATTTTATTTTATTTTATAACCAAAACAAGGTTTACAAATTAATAAACTAAAATTAAAATTAATTTACAAAATTTACAAAATTCTTAAATTACTTTATACATTTTAAAAATTTAATAGTTAATATAATATATATTTCTTAATTACTTTATACAATAAAAATATTACATACTAAATATTACTTTTTATTATTTAGAAATTTAAAAGTAAATTATGTTATTGCATTTATTTTTTATACATGTTTTAGTAATATTATTATAATTTAGTGAAGGGATTGATAGGATAGGGCTGCTTTTAGATTTTTCTTATATGAGAATTTTGAAAGTTCAGGAAAGAATTGGTTATTGTGTTTATTGTAAACCATACAACATCGATTTATTGGTTCATTTTTACCATATTCTGTGCTATGGCTATATTCGACCAGGAGTCTAGTTTCTCCTTTCTCTAATGAAGCCAACGTCAATTTCGCCTTTTAGAACGTCAAAAGTGAAAGCGGATGTCAGGAAAGTTCTTCTCGTTGAAAGTGTCATGAGATCTAGTAATTTTAGTCTTTCGGAATATGGTGGTAGGGAATCGAAATTTCTGGGATTGTGAAGATCTCTGAGTGCGAAAAGCAAAAATTGTTTTTGGATTGATTCTAGTTTGCTCGAATAGACTTGGAAAGTTGGGTCCCAGATTTGGCAAGCATATTCTAATATTGGGCGTACAAGTGAGCAATATAAGCTCTTTGTGACCCATATATTATTAAATTCTCGGGCTCTTCTTTTTATAAAACCAAGTAGCTTGTTTGCTTGACTGAAAATCTTATCATAGTGGTAATTAAAGTTGAGCTTAGTATCCAATGTAATTCCAAGATCTGTAATTTTATCAACCCGATGCAGATTGGTATTGTTTAGACTATAATTATGCATAGAATAGGATTTCTTACGAGTAAAGGTTATAACATGACATTTTGCGATATTGAGATGTAGTTTGTTGTTTCTACACCATTCTTCAATGGCAATAAGTTTTGATTGTAGAAAAGCTGCGTCAGTAGAAGAGTTTATAGGATGATAGATTTTAAGGTCGTCAGCATAAAAAAGGTGAGCAATATCTGACAACTTGTCAGATAAGTCTGAAATAAAAATATTGAATAAAAGTGGGCCCAGGTGGCTACCTTGAGGAACGCCTGATAGTACGTCTATTTTATATGAAAAATAGCCTTGAAATTTTACAAACTGCGTTCTATTTGTAAGGTATGATTTGATCCAGTTATGTAGTGACCCTGATATACCTTTTTTTGTAAGCTTCTCAATTAAGATTTGGTGATCTACCATATCGAAAGCTTTGCTGAAATCTGTGTAAATAGCATCAATTTGGTGTCCCTTTTCCATTCGACAGATAATGTCCGACACTATTACCATCAGATTTGTTGTGGTTGATCTACGCTTTCTAAAACCATGTTGTTGGTCGTTAAGAGTTGGGTTGATAATTGCAGATAGTTTGTCGCAAACGATTTTTTCAAAAATTTTTGGAATAGATGAGAGTATTGCTATTCCTCTATAATTATCAATAACTTTTTTGTCCCCACTTTTGAAAATAGGTATAAGATGAGAAGATTTCCATGATGATGGGAAGTTACCTATAGATAAGGATTTATTAAATATAAAATGTAAAGGCGATGATAGTTGATATGCACAGGCGGAAAGAAAAACAGGGGGAATAGAGTCAGGCCCAGGACCTTTATTTGAATCAACCATCAGAAGGGCATTAATTATCTCTTTCTTAGTTATCGATATGTGGTCAATAACAGGTTGTATGTTTGGAATGTCTGTACTGTTCTGTGGAGTAATATTAGTGTCTTTATGGAATACTTCTCGGAAACGGTCCGCGAACATATCACAGATTGTTTGTGGGCATGATGAAATTATATTATTTCTGGACATGGTTGCAGGGTATCCCGAAGTTTTGCGTTTAGTATTTACAAATTCATAAAATTTCTTCGGGTCACGAATAATATTAATTCCCATATTTTGAACATATTTATCATATGAATCTCGAGATTTCTGAGAAAATTCAGAAGCAATTCTATGATATTTTTGTTCTAGTTCTGGGCTGATAATTATCTTACTTTTAATTTTTTTATAAAGTTTGTTCCTTTGATTACGCAAGATTCTCAGATCTTTGTCCAGCCATGGTTCAGAAGAATTTATTGAGTTGATAGAATGTTTGACCTTAGGTGGTATTAGTGGATCTATGAAAGTGGCACTGTTGACAGTGACACTGGGTGATTTATCTTTTACACTATTAGGATCATTTAGTGTCTCGCCTTGTACAAAATTTATTGTATCTTTCATTAGAGAATTTTCTTCAGAATTAATACTCAGTTTGGATTTACTAGATTCGACGCACGGGCTGATATAGGGTTCGACGTTCGGGCTGAGATTGAAACTAGGTCTGATACTTGGAGCTTTAGTAGAAATTAAGACTTTCTTTTTGGGTTTGGAAATTGGATTTGGTGGAGCTGCCGGAACTGAGTTTTGGTTATTAGTCGGAAATGAAGTAGGATTAGTATTATAAATCGATATTGACATGTTAGTGTCAGGTTGTTTAATTTTACTAATATTAATGTTAGTATTACTATTTCTATAATTATTATCATTATTATGGATATTATTACTATTATGATCCTTATGAACATCATTATTATTATTATTCTTAGGGCAATTTATAAGTTCCTTATAATTTATCCAAGATTTAAAATAAAAATTACCTAGTTTATAGACTTCATTTGGACCTTTGAATATCCATGCATATTTAATTGGAAGTTGTAGTTTCCAGGAACTATTATTTTTATCCAGTCTTGCTTTCCTAGATCTAGGTCGTAGTTGTGTGCATGAGATGACTTTGATATGTAGGTCCTCTTCAAGATGTTTTTTAATCCAGGCTATATTTGTATGCTGCGAACCAATACATTTTACGTGAAAAGTAGCAACATCTCGAGGGTTATTAGATGTTTGTTGGATATTCTTTTTTTTTAGTTTATTTAATCTCTTACTCCAATCTGATGTCGTCCAGGGTACCCCAAATTTATTGATCATATTTTCAGCTATCCGAGACGGAAGAGCTTGTTGACCTGATTTTTCAGACGAATCAAAGTATATAGACCTTGGTCTGGGTACCGGTTTGGTTAATTCCGGCGTTAATGGAATTTTTCTTAATTTAGAGGGTGAGGATCGTGGTGGTGATGAACAAGATGGTGAGACAGCTATATCCGGAACTATAATAAGGCTAGGATCAGTATTAGTGTGTAGTTTTATCTCCTTCAATAAACCTTTCATCTCTTGAATATCTGATGCAATTAATTCTTGATTAAAAGGAGGACTATTATTTCCACTTAAGTACACCGAATCTATTATATCCAATCTAGTGGACAGTTCTTTGTACATACATTTCAGATCTTTTATGGCGGTAAGTATGCTTGCATGTGAGTCAAAATATTCAGTTTTCTTTAATAAAACTTCTTGGTTGTCAAAAAACTGTGTCAAATTCGAAGTAATCTTAGCTGAAGATTTTGTTATAGTATCATTAAAAATAGGAATGATATCGTCAGATATTTTACTGGACAGAGCATCAAAACTTCTAGCCATTTCGTTGAAACAGTCGCTATTGTTTTTGACAGCTGATCTTTGTTTTGATATTATGTCATTCTTTTCCTCATTAAGCTTGGTAATGTGACGAACTAAACCATCGTATATGCTTTTTAGCAGGAATTCGGTATTTTGACAGTCATTACATATAAAAAAGTCGTCTAAAGATGGGTGATACCAGTCTCTAGGTGCACCAATACAGGCACCATGGAGTTTGCGATTGCAGAAAGCTTTACATCTTACCATTTTTGAGGATTTATCAAAAGCGCTGCAATTATCCATGTTGCATTTAAAATCCATTGTAGGTCAGTGTATTATAAAAAAAAAATGTGGGTTAATATATAAATTTAAAATTTTACTTTATTTTTTTTAATAAGTAAATTATGAATTAAGTAATTGACACCAACAAAATGTATATATATATATATATATATAGGTATAATAATACTAATTGAGGTAACTGCACTTTGATTATTGTAAAAAAAACAAAAATTATGATGAGATTTTAATAATTTAAAATAAATAAATTTTTAATACAAATAATGTTGCAAAATTAAATCATATAGCAACAACTTAACCTTTATATATACATAAAAAGTTTATTGTCATAAAAGTGTTCAGGTAATTGCACTGTATTATTATTAAATCACTTTATATGTAATAATCACTATATATGTAACAAATTATTATTTATTTTTAAAGTGTGAAAATTGTTAATACAGCGAAATTGCGAAAATTAAAAAAAAAATAACATATAGAACAAAAAATGCCAATATATGTATATATATAGTACATTAATTATGTGAGGTGAATGTTCTCAAAAATAATTTAAATTTTCAATTTTTATGAAATCAATATTAATATTAAGAGAGCTCAATTAAAACACGTCCGTACACTTAGGCGGTTAATTAGATATATATAGCCTAACCAGATTTTATTGTCTCATTTTGATGTGAACAATTTATAACAATAATTGGAGCAGACGATTTGAACTGACTGGTCGTGGTTTCTCTAGTTGAGTAGATGTTTTAACTACCCACGAGTGGTGATTTGTTTCTGGTAAAACTGGGTCATACATATCCCAATTTCGAAAACTCCTTTGAATTGTTTTGCTACTTTCTGATATTCTCAGTAACTCCAATTTAATATTATCAGCTACAGTTACACGTGGTATTCTCCATTGTAATTTAAAAATGTTTAACTTATAATCTTCTTTGGTCAATACGGCATTATCATCGGTTCTTGTACGATTTAATATCAATTCATGTTTTGCGTTCACGATAATATTTTAATAATCTTCAGCAAAGGCCAGCAACATTTTCAGTGGTATACCGAAATTAATGTAACCATTTTTTGTGGTAATCTCATTCTTTGGTGACTAACAACAAATTAATATGTTTTGGAGCTGTCTTATTTTTAGTTTGATATGCTGTAACTGTTCTAAATCCATATTTTTTATTACGCGTCAAAGTGAAAACATTTACAGAAATTTCACTGTTTTGCTTATCAAATATAGGAATTTGTTTAATCGTCACAGGAAAGGTAATTCCATTTAAATTTAATACTTGTGTGTAGTGTGGATATGAAGTAGAAGAGTTATTATGTGTATCACATCTTGGATAAAGCGCTCATACTACAGACCATGCAAAACATGCGTTTCACGATTTTTGATGTTAATACACGCCTTTTTATCTTCTATTTGTTTTGGTAATTTAATATATGAAGATGCATATAGAAGTGTATGTTTATTAATGTTTAATGTTAAATTAATAATTGATAGCAGAGCCCATCCACTATTTCTCTCCTGAAATTCCTCAAGTTGAGTAAGAATTGATTGTGTAATATTATTTTCAAACCATTCGTCTGGATTTGAATTCCTATCTAAATTAAGTATTTTAGTACATATATATTTAATGTCTCGGACTTCTTCTTCTCTCTGCTTCATTATAAACTGTCCACAAAAGGCAGTATTTATCTTCACATTATAATGCCTCCTCAAGATATTTTCAATATTTAATCTAAATGTAACTTTAGCATCTTGTAAAAAATTCTTTGGATCCTTATGCAGTAAGTTTGTGATCACTCCTGTCTGAATTCTTGAATTAAAAGCTGAGTTGACTATATTCCATTCAACAGCTCCATTAATATGAATTCCGCTGTACTCTCCACCAGTGTGCAACTTCGTGTTTAAAATATGTTGATATGATAACGTCTTTCCGATTTCACTCTCTATATGTCTTCTTGTGCCGGGTGCAACAACTATTTCAATTAATTGATAAAATTCGCTAATAATGTTATCACATTTATTTATCCAAAAAATGCATGTGTCGTTAGCGATTTTATATGATTAAGAGTTTCACGTTTCACTTAATTCATTTATTTTAATTAAAACCATTCTATAATCACTTGATATATTTTTAATTATGTATGTCCATAATTTCAAAATGGGTCAAGTATTTATATATAAATTTCTAATCAAAAAAAAATCTGGGTATGTTACCTATGATAACAAACTTTAATTATATATTCTAATTTTACATCCTCCCTAACAACAATATATTTTCACCCTAAGATTTTTAATATTCCCCCACTCTAACATCAATATTTATTTCAGCATTTTATGTAATTTTTTATTTTCAAACCAAAAGAAATTTAGCTCCTGATAACAAACTCCAAAAAAAGATAAAGAGTTCTTACTTTTATTTATTATTTTGTGAATGTGTGTTGACCTATGTACATCTTGAGATTTTTAGTACTTTTTTTTTTAGTCATGATAACAAACTTATGTAAGAAATTATCAAGCAAAGGAATTGCTTATGTTATTTACCGCAACAATAAAGCTTATCTTCACCATCACAGTAAACCAACCAAATGTCCCAACCATAAAGTAGCTTTTTTCACCATGTTATGAGGCCACACAAATTCTCATAACCACGCATGTGGCATAAACATTATATCCCAATGATAATAAAGAAACATCATTGAGATATATCTTTATTACACATCTAAACCTATTGTTTTTCCTAAATCATAAATAAACTTAAGTTATTTATGACAAAATAAACATAAAATATTGCATCATCTTTTTAGTTAATTATATACGCATATAGTTGTAGCTAATGAAATGGATTTTTTTTATTTAGTGTAATAGAGAAAAGCTTCAGAATTTTTTTTAAATCAACTTGTTCTAACAAAAGTTTTTTTTTCAGAATATAGGGAATTTCATTATCTACAATTAAAAAAAAAATTGGGATCCTACAATTTACCGTTAAGGAGAAAATGGCAAAAATATGAATTTTTTTTTAAATTTGTAATGCATTGTGTCTCAATTTTGTATAGAAGGTGTAGGTGTGTATTTTTGAGAAAACAATTTCTCATTTTTTTAAAATGTCGATATTTTTACCCCTGTAAAATGAAGAGGGTTGAAGGTACAGGTCTCGTTTTTATGCACAAGGTGTAGAATAGTATTATGAAGAAACCTATTTTTAATTTTTTTGATATAGTCTCCCGCATAGGGTATATTTCTTATTTCATTAATACACCCCCTCCTCTACTTGAATGAGATGGTGGTTTATAATTTTAAGTGATTTCGCAAGGTTTGAAATTATAGTACCTGGCATAGAAGTAAGAAAGTCGTACATAAACTCTGGACCATTTTATAGACATTTTGAATTTCAAAAATTTTACTTTGAAAATATCGAAATTCAAATACAACTAACATAAAGAGGGTTGAGGGGGTGGGACTGATTTTTTTATACAAGGTGTAAAATTTCATTGTTAAAAAAGTATTTTTTCATTTTTTTAAATTAGCCCCCCGCGGAAGGCATGGAGCTTGTTTTCTAAATATACCCCCTCCTCCACCAAAAAAGAGCAGCATGTTAAAATTTGGAGTGATTTGGATTACCACGAACCTATTGCACCCAATTTATAAATTTCAAGTTTATATCTAAACTGTGGCTTATTTTATAGTCATTTTAAGTTCCAAAAATTAAATTTTCATAAATTCTGTAATAAATTTTGTAATATAACATTTCTTAGAGATGAAGAATAGAGTGGGTTGCAGGTACGGAAACAAATTTTTCGCATAAGGTCTAAAATAGTATTTAAAAAAAACTTATTTCTTATTTTTTCAATCCAGTTCCCCGAGGAGGTGTTGCATCTTGTTTTATAAATATACCCGCTCGCCCGTATAAAAAGGGAAAGGGGCGAAAATTTTGAATGATTTTGAAAGATACTAACCTATTATATCTAACTTATAAGATAATAGGCCGTATATTAAATGTTTCATATGCTATGATCGTTTTAAAGGGGATTTTTTGGATGTCATAACATCCAAGCTAGTAGGTAGAGCCTACAATTTAATTTTAAGATATCATACTTACGATAATTGGGATGATATCCAAAAGGCAATTAATGCCAATTTTTCGAAACTAAGAGCGGTACAGTTGGTGATGGCGGATGTTTTCGGCTTATCACAGGAAGCTCGCGAAACAGTTAGCTAATACGCAAGTAGGGCTGAAAAACTGCATGATGAGTTAAACATGTCTAGTACGTCGGAATTGGATGGGGGATCACAATCAATCCGAAAACTAAACAAAACTGTTGAATAGTTTCATAAATGGGTGGAGAGATCCCTTACGATTAATCCTTAGAGCAGCGAGACTAGATACACTCACAGCCGTAATTGATTTAGCTTCGCAAGAGAAAAAATCAATAAAATCCAGAATAAATGAGAAGCCAATAAATTATATTGTTCACATTGCAAAACAACTACGCACAATACAAAAAATTGTCGTAGAAAAAGTAATAATTATAATAATACTAACAATAACAATAATAATAACTATAACAATAATAATACGGTAGGAAATAAATTTCCAAAATTTAATCAAACATACAATAGGCCGCAAGTGAGTATAGTTCACCAAACGCCCATTGTATGTAACTATTGTAAAAAAAGAAGGCCATGCAATAGAGGTTTGTAGAAAAAGGATATTCAACCTCGAAAAGAAGCAGATCTCGGAAAACTCTCAAACGCCGATACCGATTAGCACCCGGAATCAGGCGAAAGTTTTAAAAGGTGTTCACTAAATAATAATAAAAATTCAAATTCAATAAGTTTAATTAAAAAATCAAATTCCCGTAATTCCAATATTGGTAATCCGGAAAATAAAAAATCAAATTCAATAAATTCAATTGAAAATTCAAATTCCCGAAAGTTTACAAATAGTAAATCGGATAAAATACAAATCATAAATACATACAAATAAATTAAAAAATTCTAATGATAGTACAATAACGTGCGAAAATTCAATTAATAAAATATTCACTAAAGCACAAGTACATTCTGAACCCAATACAATTTTTTTAAATCAGGTAGAAAATAAAACATTTTCTAGTACATTATCATTAAATCTCACTGGAACTGAAAATCATGCAAGTAAATTTTTAATAGATTCCGGTGCAAATATTTGTCTCATTAAAGTAAATGCTTTAAGTGACGACACTGAAGTGGATATATCATCCATAAACATTAAAGGTATAAGTCCAGAGCCTATAGAAACATTAGGTACTACAATTTTAAATATACTTGTACCAAAGTATAATATTTAATATCCCGTAAAATTTCATATAGTAAAACAAAATTTTCCAATCAACCAAGATGGCAGGGTTGTAAAAAATCAATTTTCGAATCAAATCAGCGCTCAAACTCAAATTTTGAGCGGAATCAAATTCGTTTTGAGCGGAATCAAATTCGCACCCCCAATTTTGCCAATTAAAAGATGCAAATTTCGAAAAACAATTGCTGTTACATATAAATAATTTTAAAGCTGATAAAAATGTATAATACATAAACATAATTTCTAAAAAAACATTCTTTTTACATTACATATGTATATGCTTATATAAAATATATAAAAATATATTATATTAAAAATGTTTTTTCTTAATTTGATTCAAAATTTGATTCAGATCAAATCATCGCTCGAATCAACATTTGAGCGGACTCAAACTTTGATCGGACTAAGATATTGAGCGGAATCAAATTTTGATCGGAAAATTTTGAGCGTCTCAAATTTTGATCGGAATCAATTTTGATCGGAATCAAAATTTGATTTATTTTCTGATTTTTGGAAACTGATTCGATCATAATTTGATTCGAGCGGTGATTCGATTTCCGAATAATGAGTCCGCTATTTTACAACCCTGCAAGATGGCATAATTTTTGGTATACCAAAAGTATTACTCACAGATCAGGGTACAAATTTTCTTAGCGATTTATTTAAAAAAGTATGTAAATTATTAAAAATAAAAAAAATTCAAACAAATCCATATCATCCACAAAGTAATGGCTCATTAGAACGTTCACACCGTACTTTAGGCGATTACTTACGAAGTTTCGCTAGTAATGCTCCAGATAATTGGGACACTTGGATCGATTATGCAGTATTTTGTTACAACACTACACCGCATTCTACTACAAATTATTCACCATATGAAATACTTTTTGGATTCCGACCAGAAATTCCATCTTCTCTATCTCGAGCTATAGAACCAATATACAATTACGACGACTATGTCCTAGAATTAAAAGCCCGTTTACAAAATAGCTATCATTTAATAAGGAAAAATCAAATAATATCAAAAGAAAAATCAAAAACTTTATATGATAAAAACTCAAGCCATAAAACTTTTCAAGTTGGCGATAAAGTTCTTTTAGAAATAAAAAATCACACCAACAAAAAACTCACACCATCATATAAAGGTCCATTCGAAATAATAGAAATAAAATCTCCGGTAAATTCTATTATTAAAATAGGCAGAAAGAATAAACTTGTACATAACAATTTATTAAAAACTTTTATAACTTGAAATTTTTTTTTTTTTTCTAACAATTTTTTTTTATCTTATTCGTTGTTACAGAATAATACTGCTAATAGCAAATTTAATAATCTGCTGCAAAACAGAAGTAGCAATCTTAACAACTCCAAGAATGTACACCGAAAAAATTGGAATACTCCAAAAAACAGTTACAAACTGGAAATTCTTATTCAATTTAGATAATACGAATTTCAATAGTGATATTCAAAATCTAGAAAATGACTTTAACTCTTTAATTATATTATGTAACAGTATCATAAAAATATCTCCAACAGATAACTGCAAAATAAACATTCAATTGATACAAAATTCAATGAACGAAATTGATAAAAACATTAACATTTTAAATCAATTATTTAATGCAAATGAAAAGAAAAGGCAAAAACGGGGTATAATAAATGGTCTCGGTAAAATTCAAATTATTTATTTGGTACAATGGATTCTGATGATGCCGAACGAATAGATAATGCATTAAAAACCATAAATGAAAATAATTTAAACCTGTTTCAGAAGAAGCACAAACCACAATTATTTCTGATCTTATTAATAACTATAATATTACTGATCACAAATTAAATAAAGAATTTAAAACAATACGTACAGAATTAAATAAAATGATAACTCGGGTAGATAACTTAACGGAATTAGAAATGACACTACACTTATTCGACCAAACGTCAACAATTGTCATAACATACTATAATAACAAATCAAAACCAAATAATTGATTTCATACAAGAATCCAAACTTGGTAAATTGATACATTTCTAAACTCAAATACTTTCACACAAGCAATACGTCAAATACAATTAGAACAAACTAATAACAAAAAATTTCCATTTAATTTAAACAGATTAAATTTGAGACTTTTAAACACAATTATATCAGTAGAACCAATTTACTCAAATCAAAATTTATTAATACAGGTAAAAATACCATTAGTATCTGAATCTTTTGACCTATACAAATCTACAAGTTTACCAATTCGATATGATAAAAAATTATTTTATTATATAAAAACAACAAGTGATTTTATAGCGATTAATGAAGATTTACAACGCTATATTTCCCTAAATAGAGCAGATTTAAATCAATGCATCAAATATCAAATAAATAATTATCTATGTTATCAAAATTTAATTTGCCATAGCGCAAACATCCCAAATTGCGAAATTAACCTACAATATGGAAATCAAAATCAATCCAATTGCGAAATAAAACTATTTAAACTCACACATGAAATTTGGTGTAACCTATTCGAACCTAATTCATGGTTATATGTAGTGCCAAGACCAACCACAATAAAAATAATATGTAATACAATCTCTTCAATTGAAAATTTAATAGATAGCGGTATTTTTAAGCTAAAAGAAAATTGTAAAGCTTTTACACTACAAATTAACTTACACGCTCAAATTTCAGACACAGAATTGAAACCAATTTCTTATATTTTTGAAAGTTTATTGCCAAATATATCTATACATATTCCGGAAAATATGACAATAGTTTCACCGCAAATCCAACATATGGAGGATTTTAATCTAGACAAATTTAGCATAAATATAAATACACTACAAAAACCAACATACAAAGAAGTAAAATTACTTACAAAAAACCATATTACTATCATAATAAGCGTAACCATAGTAATAACATTAATTATATTACTATATTATTTTTATAAAAAAATATCTTAAAATAAAATGCACCAGAACTATATTCAACTCCAGCAAATGACTAAACCCAAAAAAAAAACAACAAAAAATATATCCAAGAAAAATTAAACATAAAATAAACCTACTTTTAATCTTATATACATATATGCAAAATAAATAAATTGAACATTATATATTAAAAAAAAAAATATAAACATTCATAACCTTACTCAATATTGTTTTGTAATTTAATATTTCATATAAATATACATATTGTAAATTAATTTTAAGTTATATAAAAAAAAACAATCAAAACTAAAAAAAAATATATATATATATGAATATATATTAGCGTATTAAAATATAACATTAAAATAAATTCTCTAAAAAACATACAGAATTATATTTAGAATTTAAGAAAATAATTTTTTTTTAATATTACTTCAATGCAAAAAGAAAGTTTCATTTCTTTGAACTTCCTTTTATTATAAGGAGGGAGCGGTATTATGAGGCCACACAAATCCTCATAACCACGCATATGGTATAAACATTATATCCCAATGATAATAAAGAAACATTGAGATATATCTTTATTACACATCTAAACCTATTGTTTTTCCTAAATCATAAATAACCTTAAGTTATTTATGACAAAAGAAACATCAAATATTGCATCATCTTTTTAGTTAATTATATACGCATATAGTTAACAGATACAATATTTATTAAATTAAAAAAAAATGCACAATTATACAGCGCGTGTATAATTGCCAAAATATGCATTTTATTTTTAAATTATATTTTTTTTCTCTACACATTTGGTGATGATCAAATTACGATCAATTGAATATCTGACCGATAGTTCAATATCACCAAATGTGAGAGAGAAAGTAATTTGCGCGTGTTAATGCGTTATTTCAATTTGCCGATAATTTTCGAAAAGGCGTTTCTAAATTTTAAAATTCGAAAAGTTTTCCCATATAAGGAAAAACTTTTACGATTAAAGAACATTACAGTGAAAAAGCCACAAACAGTACAATTTAAAGTACTACTTAAAATCTAGGAACAAAAGTTTAAAACAAAAGTTGAAGTTAAACTTATAATACTTAAAATTTATAAGTTAAATAAAATAAATAAATAAATTGGCAATAAATAAGTAAAGCTTATTTAAATACTTGAAACAAAATAAATAGTAATGTTAATTTAATATAATAAGTAATACCAAAGAATATATAATAATAAAGAAGTCGCATCTGCTGAATTTGTATACCCTTTTTTTGAATTTTTTTCCAAGGCCTGTGCGGGCGGCTGTGAAAGGGAAGTAAAAATATTCTCAAAGTGAAAATAAAATTCTCTTTTTATTCTCAGTGAAAAAAAAATTCATATTTTTCAGTTTGAAAATTTTTTACGTTTTAGAAATTAATTTTAAATATATTTATGCTTTTTTAATATTTTGTGCATAGATAATAAATATATTTGAGAAATATTAAAAAAAATATATATATATATATATATATGAATATATATAAATGTTCGTTAAATATATGCCTTTACATATCTTTTTATATCAATCCAATATATAAAATATATATATATATTATATGTGCGGGAGGCTGTATATATATATATATATATATATATATATATATATATATATATATATATATATATATATATATATTTATATATGTACCCATATATTATATTATATGGGTACATATATAAATATACATATATATATGTTTACATATAAAATTAATGCATACATATATATATGTTTACATATAAAATTAATTAAATTTTTACTTAAAATTAGAAGAAATTTAATTATTTATACGTCAATATTATGTACTTATGCATTTCAAAAATTGTCCAGTAAGCAAAACCCTGCACCTGTACATCCCTGAAATCTATTTTTTTTACTATATAATTACAAATTTGGGGCGATGAATTGCCGCCACAGGAATTAAGGCCAAATAGCGATTAATTCACTTAATATTGCCTCAATATGCAAGGCGTTAAATGTCGCCTGAATACCTTTTGTTATTTTGAGTTCCACAATATTTTTAAAGAGATTTCAGAATAATATGTATAGCTATAGCATATAATGAGAGAGCGGGTTCCAATTCCAATGTTATGAGATGAGAGATGACCCACGAACAGAAATTGAAAAATTCGCACTTGTTCTACATGCGAGTTCTTTATTATTATATATTCTTTCATCTTTGGTAATACTAATGTAAAATAATACTATGTAATAAATAAAAATATACAAACTGTAATCAATCAATAAATCAAATTTCCAATAAATGTATTAAAAAATCCTAACAAAAAGTGTTTGTGTAGAATTTATTCTAAAATAATCAACATAAAATTCTCTACATAACAACCACCATCGCAGTCACAGTAAACAAACCAAAAATAAAATTAACCTACTCTACTCACGCACACTCAACTATAACTTTTCTCCTCACACACTCTCAGCCACAATGTTTCAGATTTTTTTTTGTAGCATTTGTTATGTAGTTTGTGGTTATGTCAAACAAAGTCTTTACTTATTAATGTTTTTC
This sequence comes from Empis stercorea, assembly GCA_949752835.1. Lineage (NCBI taxonomy): Eukaryota > Metazoa > Arthropoda > Insecta > Diptera > Empididae > Empis > Empis stercorea. The sequence continues at coordinate 13,987,525 of OX457087.1, forward strand.
TGAAATTAATTTATGTAAAAAAAATTATATACAGTTGCTCACAAAAGTATCCGGCCACTTCTTTTATTCAGTAGAATTAATCTTAGACGTTAAGTTTTAAATATCAGAAAACAAATAATTATTATTTTTTAACATTATTTAGTCTTGTAATTTATAATCCAATCATAGAAATATCAAAATTAAATATACTTCAGAAAAAATCGACAACCAAACAATTAAGTACATAATTCGGAAATGCAATTTTTCTCGAATGACGCACTATTTGGGAACTATTTGGTAACTAAACTTACTTTGGGGAAGTCCCCCGTATGCACACACACTTAGTGGCCGACTTTAGTGTCAATTGTTTTATGAGTTCGGACAGCTATGTAAGTTTTTCTGATAATTAATTCTTCTGATAATTAATTCATTTTTACTTTCCCTTTTATGAATTCACACTTCCAGTATATATGTCGGTATATTTATATATATATATATATATATATATATATCTCCTCACCTGGCCATAACTCTTAAACGGCTTGACCGATTGAGCTCAAATTTGGAAGTTGAGCTCGTGTCATCAATGGCTTGGTACCATATAATTTGGGACCTTTTTGATTAGTGGGAAGGGGGCGCGGAGGGCTGTTTAATTTTTGAATGTACCAAAAAAACCATGTGGGGTTTCAAATGAAAGGTCTTGACGAGTACATCTCATTGGACGGTGGTCCGGGGGGCGCCGTGGGTCATGTCGGGCGCAAATCGGGGCAATGTAGGGCCCCATAATACAAAAAATCATGTGGGGTATCAAATGAAAGGTCTTGACGAGTACATCTCATTGAGCGGTAGTCCGGGGGGCGCCGTGGGTCATGTCGGGTCCAAAACGGGGGCAATGTTGGGCTCCATAATACAAAAAATCATGTGGGGTATCAAATGAAAGCCTTGACGAGTACATCTCATTGAGCGGAAGTCGGGGGGGGGGCGCCGTGGGTCATGTCGCCCAAAACGGGGGCAAAGTTGGGCTCCATAATACAAAAAATCATGTGGGGTATCAAATGAAAGGTCTTGACGAGTACATCTCATTGAACGGTAGTCCGGGGGGCGCCGTGGGTCATGTCATGCCTAAAACGGGGGCAATGTTGGGCTCCATAATACAAAAAATCATGTGGGGTATCAAATGAAAGGTCTCCAAGAGTACATCTCAATGGGGGTAGTCGGGGGGGACGAGGGTCATGCTGGGGCCCAAAACGGGGGCCATGTTGGACCCCATATTACAAAAAATCGTGAGGGGTATCAAATGTAAGGTTTTGAAGTGTACATCTGAATGGGGTGTATTTCGTGGGGCGCCGTGTGTCATGTAGGGGCTAAAATGGGGGCAATGTGGGGCTCCATCATACAAAAATCATGTGGGGTATCAAATAAAAGGTCTTGAAGAGTACATATCGTTGGGTGGTCCATTGGGCACCGTGGGTCAAGTGGGCCTAAAATAAAAAAAAATCATGTTGGGTAGCATATGGAAGGTCATGAAGAGTACATCTTAGGTCAAACGGGTCCAAGACCAGTTAACGGGCCCAAGACCAGTTAACAGAAAATGAAAATGTTAAATGTTGAAATTAACAGAAAATGTAAATTTAACAGAAAATGTAAAATTTAACAGAAAATGTGGAATTTAACAGAAAATGTAAAATTTAACAGAAAAATGAAAATTTAATAGAAAGTGTCAAATTTAACAGAAAAATATTAAATTTAACAGAAATTGTAAAATTTAATAGCAGATGTAAATTTAACAGAAATTGTAAAATTTAACAGAAGAAGTAAATTTAACAGAAAATGCAAATTTAACAGAAAATGTAAAATTTTAAAAGAAATGTAAAATATATTGCAAAATGCAAAATTTAACAGAAAATTAAAAATTTTACAAAAAATGTAAAATTTATTACTTTCCCTTCTATGAATTCACACTTCCAGTATATTTATTACTTGCCCTTTTATGAATTAACACTTCCAGTATGTCGGTATTTCGGTATCTCCTCACCTGGGCATTTTTGATTAGGGGGAAGGGGGCGCGGAGGGCTGTTTAATTTTTGAATGTACCAAAGAAACCGTGTGGGGTATCAAATTAAAGGTCTTGACGAGTACATCTCATTGGACGGTGGTCCGGGGGTCGCCGTGGGTCATGTCGGGCGCAAATCGGGGCAATGTGGGGCCCCATAATACAAAAAATCATGTGGGGTATCAAATGAAAGGTCTTGAGGAGTACATCTCATTAAGCGGTAGTCCGGGGGGCGCCGCGGATCATGTCGGGCTCAAAACGGGGCAATGTTGGGCCCTATAATACAAAAAATCATGTGGGGTATCAAATGAAAGGTCTTGAAGAGTACATCTCGATGAGGGTATTCCGTGGGGCACATTCGATTATACGGGGGCCCAAATGTGGGTCATGTGGGCTCATTATACAAAAATCATGTGGGGTATTAAATGAAAGGTCTTGAGGAGTATATTTAAATGAGCGTAGTCCGTAAAGGCACACTGGGTTACACGAGGTTCCAAAAGGGGGTCATGTGGGTCAACAAGGCCTTAAATCATAAAAATATCGTGTAGGGTATCAAATGAAAGGTCGTGCAGAGTACATCTCGTTTCGTAGTGCGTGGGTCAAGTGGTCCCAAAATCAGTTCCGAGAGGTACTCTGGCTCTTGTGGGGCCCATAATGCAAAAAGACATGAGAGGTACCAAATAAAAGGTAAAAATACATCTCGTTGCGCAGTCCGTGGAGCTTCATAATTCATGTTAGGGCCCAAAACCTGTGTCCTGTGGAGGCCCATAATAAAAAAATCATGTGGAGCATCAAATGAATGGTCTTGAAGAGTAGTCCGAGCAGTACCCTGGGTCATGTGGAGCCAGTTATACAAAAAAAAATATGTGGAGCACCGGGGGCCATGGAAGGCCCAAAAGATCGGCCACATGTGGAATTCCAAATAGTGGGCCATGAGGAGCTCAAACAAATCATTCCCAAGTTGTCAAAGTATTTAAATATTTTTAGTCGGTCAAATTAATAAATATTTGACCGACTAAAAAATGTAAAATAAAAAATATAAATAAAAAAAAGTTTTTTAAAAATACTTTCCCTTAAAGAAATATTCAACTAAAAAGTAATAAACAAGCAAATAATACCACATCAATGTACTTTCCCGTTGAGTTTAAGCCACTGTCAGCAGTAGTAAGGGAAAGTAGATCTTATCAGAATTAAGGCCATTATAAGGAGGTCTACTTACCCTTACTACTGCTGACAGTGGCTGAAACTCAACGGGAAAGTACATTGATGTGGTATTATTTGCTTGTTTATTACTTTTTAGTTGAATATTTCTTTAAGGGAAAGTATTTTTAAAAAACTTTTTTTTATTTATATTTTTTATTTTACATTTTTTTCTAATATGTTTTTCTAGTATTATAAAGTGCATTAGTAAAGGCTTTTTATAGCCAATATTAAAAAAAATACTTAATTGAAAATGAAGTGAAAAACATTAAATATTTTGAATCAAGTAGGGTGGCCGGATACTTTTGTGAGCAACTGTATACCATTAGAGAATTGCTACATTAATTTATGTCAACAATTAAATTATAAATTTCAATATGAGAAAACGAACTTTAACATTTCATATTTTTCATAAAAGGTTGAATAGAAAGTTTTCATAATTTTGTATAGTAATTAGTTCAATTTTTTTGTACCATAAAATTTAATCATACTTTTTTTTATTTTCTTGTATATATACATTATATATATACATATAAAAAAATTATTATTAGTTTTTACTTTGCTAAAATGTCCTTTTAAAGAAATTACTTTTCAATCAAATTGAATGTCCACTATTATACTACATGTATAATGTCCAATCAAATTGGAACACTTGAAATTGGTAATTTTACAAAATAAAAGCAAGCCTTTGTAAAGGCAAGCCTTTGTGAATTTAGAGTTGAACTAGAATTTAATTTGGAAAAGCACAACAATTTGAATTGTAAAAAGAACATTTTGAGCTGAAAATTTTGGACTCAGCAGCGTCTTTCCGTCGCCCATGAAAAACATACTCCAAGTAAATTAATATAGTAATTAATTATAAAACAAAAAATATTTTATTACAAATGATTTTCTCATTTTCATAATGATTTACTAATAACCAATTAAATTGAAAAATTAATATCATAAAAGAAAATTTTTTTCCTTACTTTATAAGGGGGGGTGGTGGTTGAATTAATGCGAACCAAAAACAAATTAATAACAATAAGTAATTTATTTCATACCATTATTATTTGATATACTTAAAAGGTTCACAAAATAAATTATTAAATTTATGTTCTCTTGATTATTTTTAGGTCACAATTTATGCGGAACTCACATAATTGAGGACATTATTTTTGTACAACGAATTTATATTTAATTTTATTGAATATTGAGCAGAAATTTTCATTTACTATTTTCATAATATTTCATTCTTTTTTTCAAATTACAATTATTTTTTTCTAAAAATCATTTACAAATTTATACTAAAAAATGTTGTGTTCTTAATATAAAACTCATATATAAGTTTTTTGTTATTCACAACTTTTTCGGAACAATTTTCAACAGAAATAATAGTTTACTATAAAAAGTTTATTTCTTTATATCTGCAATCAATTTTACACTTTTATGTAAAAGAAAGGTCTTGGAAAATTTATCTAAATTTGACTTTTTACAATAAAAATTCTCTTGGTATAGCATAAGAATATTTTTAGTTTATATTTCCATTTCAACAATCAAACCTAAAAAACATGATTTTATATGATCAATATTGAAGATGTAGATAGAAAAAATAAGAAATATTTTTTATCACATTATATAATTTTTAGTTTTTTTAATAAACATTTACAATTTTTTGATAAGATTTTCTGATATTCAAATTGTTTTTCGGAATATAGAAATGTCAAATGTGTGAAAAATTATATATAATTTTTTTTTTATATGTTCACAACTCTTATTACAATTTTCCCAATATGCATTATGAAAATATTTTGTATTTGAATATTTTAATGGAAAAGGACGACGACATCGTAATTCAAAAATATTTTGTATTTCAAAAAAATATGAAATGAAATATATATTTAAGATTCTCGTAGCAATCATTTTCTATATAAAAAGAAATATTCGGAATTTTAATAAAAAAACCTTTATTTATATGCTCAAGGGTTCAAATTAGACTGTTAGTTTCAAGTTTCAATATATCATATTTTCTTATTATCTTTTTATAAAGTAAATATAGTAATTTTACATTGACTAGTGACATAAGTTGAAGTTATAAAATTCAAAATAATTTAAATTTTTATATCTGTAAAATTAATATCATCACCGATACCACTTACCACTAGCGAGTGAAAAGCATCCTTAATCATAGTGTCAAAATTGAAATACTTAATGTAATTTACGAACAAGAAAATGTCTTTGGCGGAAACAAAAAACATCACATTGTCACATTGGCGGAAACAAAAAACATCACGTGATACAGCTAAAGCTGAAACAAAAGATCACATGATCAGTCCACTGCAATTGCAGTAGGTGTCCGCGAACGTGTTAATAGTGAAAATTATGGTTTCAAATCCTTATAGAATAATTGTGCGTCGTCGAAAATAATCTTCCGAATCTCTCTCTGTATCATTAGTCAAGGATTCATATTTGGATTACTACTCAATTGTTTTAATGATATTTGTGAATGCATTTTTTACCAGTATTCGCTTAAATTATTAATATTTTCATTTCTAAAAAGCTTTTTTACCATAAATAATAAATAATATACAAAACAATGTGTATTTCATTGTATTTTTAATAAATTTTCTGTTGATTAAAAATGAACAAAGATTTGCATGAATTTGTAAAACGAACTTTCAGATTATATGAAATTGTTGTTTTGATTATCGTTTAAAAGCTCTTCAATACGTACAACATATGTAAGAAAATGTTTTCAAATATCCTTTGTAATATTCTATATATCCTTTGTAATATTCTTTGTAATATTTTCGCAGCTTTAAATTAAAGGTTGAAACAATAATGTTTATTTTTATTTATATTACAAAAGTCTTACACAAGGATTATCCATTTTTTTAGGTATTTTCTGATACATTTGTTTTAACATATTTGAAAAATCCCAAAAACGTATGCATAAATATTTATGTATACATACCCTGAAAATTTTTTTTGAGAATCTTATACTCGTATTATGTTTTTACAGTGCGTGATAAAAAAAATACAAAATTTTGTCAGCATTTTCTACATTCAACAAAAAGTAAATAATTCTTCTGTATATCCTTTAAGAAAATAGGAAGATTTTTTTATATATTTATTAAAGAAATATTTAACTTAAAATTCTAATCATTTGTCCTGTCAAATTTACCAACTATCAAGGGATAAAATTCCTTTTCAACGATTATATCAATGATTACATTCGTACATCTACGTAGTATATTCGTACTCTCGTACCTTCTGTAATCTTAATTCTAATACTTACTTTTTTCCAGATTTTCTAGTTTTTTGTCCCTTTACGTTTACATCCTTTACTTCAATAGATTAAATTTTTGATAAATGGTCTTTCTCAATTTAAATAAATTTAATTTTTACTCAATTGTGGAAATGGAATTTTCAAATATGACTGAAAAGAAACCATATACAATTGGAAAAAAAGCACTTAAATTTATTTATATTAAAATTAAATTGAAGTGTACATTTAAAAATTAAATAAAAAAATATATACATTAACGAATTTCAAAATACATAATAATATATTATTCAAAAGCACATTTCAAAACCACAAAAATTTCATTTTAAAATTAAATTTTTTTCCTATCAGTTAACCACTAAAATATTATTTAAACATTAATTTTTATTTACCACTTTAATAAATATTTTGCATATAATAAAGAATTTGCCTTAAAATTCTGAGACTTTTTGGTGATTTTAAATCTCAGTTTTTTCTGTTCGAGTTCGTTAAATTTGTTATAAAAATTTAATTAAGTATTAAGAAAAAGGAAACTTTATTGTCACTTTGGTGATTATTTTCAACAAAATTTTATTTAAAAAAAATCCTTCACGGAGAAAATTTTTATGGTATATTAAGGTAAGCAATTTTAACGGTTTGTCTTAGTTCGAAAAGCTTCCATAAAATCTAAAATCTTGAACAACTTTTAATTATCATCATAATATAGAGAAGTTATTGACGTGAAAAACACTTTGGGAAATGAATATTTTTTGGTTAATTATATTTATGTCAAGTTTCATTGCCAGAATATTTGGGAATTGATTAAAGAGTTGTTTTATAATTACTTTAATTATTTATAAAAAGTAAAATTATAGACGTCCAATATATTTTCTTAAGCAATTTTTAACAATTTTTTCTTATGGATTTGTGGTCTTTTTGGGGAATTTACTTTGTATTCAAAAATTTCATTAAATTTTGAGTTATTGAAAGACTTTTTTAATTACAAACTATATTTTTAATATGACATTTTTGTAAAAGTAATTAAACTACTTAAATATGAACTAAATATTAATTTTAATGTTTATGGAAAAAGTTTTTGCGTAATTTTCAAATGAAAAACAATTAATACAACACACAAATTTTCATGTAACATTTCTTATTAAATGAAACTGTTTTTCAATATCGTAAATTAAACACTACAATATCGTATTTTAAAAATTATTGCCTAAGTAAATTTCACTTTTTCCTGGCAATAAACTTATCATTTTTCCACAAAAAAATTAAAATATTAAAGAAATATAAAAGGCACTTTGTCCCATACCCAAAAAAAGTATATACAAACCTTTGTTTTGTTTTGACTATTAAATTTCCAAAAAAAGGTCTGGAAAGGATATTCTCTCCTTCTAGTTTCGTGATCGCTTTTCCCTCTCAATTACCGAAAAAAAATTTAATTAAAGACTTTTAGATAAATTGTAACAATGACCTACTTATTTTTAGGGCTTTTTTTTTAAAAAAAAGTCCCTTATGTTAACGCTTTTCTGTCCGTCCGTCTGTCTGTCCGATGTAAACAATAAAAACCAAATATTTAACATAGTTACTGTACACACAAGTTTATGATAGACCAACCGATGGAAAGCTTGATTTATTGAGAACCAGATGTAATTGATAGAATTTCAAAATAGCGCCGGTAGGTGGCGCTATTCGCATTTTGCCAAAACACCTTTTTCCGAATAAAAATGTAATTTTATATAGTAAATGTGCACCAAAAATAAAGTTTGACCACTCGTCGGAAAGGTATTTAAGAGTAGAATACGATGTCAGTAACCGTATTTCAAATTTCTACCGATAGAGGCGCTGAATACTACAATATATAAAATTTTAATTTTTAAAATGTGATTTCCAATAGTCAATAATTCCCAAAAATTAGGTTTAATGTCGCATATGAAAAGTAGTAAGTAGTAGTATAAAATCACAGTTGTTATAATTTTAGTTTCTGCCACTAGAGGGTGTAACATATACTCAAAATATGCATTTACAGTATATAATTTAAAAAAAGCCCATGATTATAAAACTACTCATCAGTAGTTCGGCTGCGCGGCATTTTTTTTAAATGAAGATGGAATTTCTGTCTCGCATTCTCGTTTCTTTTGGAGAATTATGAACCCAATCTGGGTTCAAACTTTTAATTATCATCACGACAGTATAGTTAAAGCTTTTATTACGTCTTTTATCTCGTGGGCCACTTTTTTTTAATATAATTAATAAATAACACCAAGAGATTTGTAGCTACTTTAAAGAATTTTTTTATTCATTTTTCTAGAATTTCATTTTATTATTATGATTTTGCCTTGAAGAAATAAGACAGATTCCTTTTTTTGGCTTTGGTATTTCAAATTATATGGAATTTATTTTCTGGTTTGTTATAATTTTATTTCAGGATAAATTAAAATAGAAAATATGAAACATGATTATAAAAATATTATAATTGAACAAATAAAGACATATATACTTGGCAGAGAATATTGCATTTTAAGTAATTTATATATGGAATTTATTAGTATTTTTACTATGAATAAAATATATTAGGTAAGTATATAGGATATATTTTTGAATTAATAAATTTCTATTAAAAATTGAAAAATTTATATACAAACTTTATGTCGGCTTAAGATCCATGGATTGTATATTTTAATTTAAAATAAATCAGTCAGTTTTCAGTTTTTCTGTTTTTCTAAAATATAAATTTTAGTGACCAACATAATAAATTTACATGTCCTAGCCATGTGGACTTTCTAATTCATTATTTCTAATATAAAATTTTGAACATTTTTTGCAAAATAAGAATGTACAAATAAAATAATAGTTTTTCCAAATTAATTGGACCAAATTTTTTCTACGAGAAGATTTATTAAATTATTATGTTAGACATTAATAAATCTTATAGTAAAATAAGACATTAAAGTTTTTGGAATATTGGTGTAATAACAATGAGGAGAAGCTATAATTTAGCTTTATATTATAATAAATTACATTTTAAAATTTTGCTTTTAGAAAATTAACTATATGAATATTTGTGGAAGTAATTCACAAAATAAATAATGGCAATAATTTGAATTTGAATCCCAAAAATTAAATAGGATTTTGTTAAATAATTAAATTAGTAATATCGACAACCAAAAACCATAAGCAATTTTCAATATAGGACCATTGTATTATTGGTTCACTTTTATAAAAAAAATTCTGAAGGACATAAATTTACAAAGAAAAAAAATACTTAATTCAATATTCCAAAAAAAACATCCATTATGTAATTGTCAAATTTAATAATTAATATTGGGAATAATTTTGCATTAAAAGAAAGGACTAAAAAGGAAAAAAACAAATCTTTAGAAATTGAAGTGTTAGCAAATCAAAAATATTTTAAAAAGGTAAATTAACAACAATCAACAAATTGTAATTTCATAATAATTTTGTTATAATTTTCTTGTTAATTTGATTAGAATTTTTTTAGTTGTTATAAAAAAAAAGTGTCAATAAAATTCATAAAATTCCTTTTACAAAGAGGAAAAACTTTTTCTAATAATCTTTTTTTTTTTTGAAGATGAATGAAAATTAATATAGTTATGTATTAAAAAAAAGGATTTCATCCTAATAAATTCTTAACAAATTTGAAGGAATTTTATATATGAATTGTTAAGAAACATCAAACCTTTTCTCAGGTATTTCTTTAACATTAAATATTTATTATTAATTTGTATGATGGATTTTAATATGTCTTCTGAGATTTAAGGACATATAAATATGTCAGATAAATAAAAATTTATTTTTAGAATTTTCTAACTCGTGTTACATGTTAAACATTTCTTATAAAATGTTTAACATGTAACATTTTATTGTAAAAAAAATTGACATTAAAATCTCACTATGATATGTCGGGTTATACTTGTTGCTCAATGATTTTTCCATTTTTTATGGTATATTTTAATATTTAAAAAGAAAATCCTTTTAAAAAAAACTGAAAATTCATTCAAGCATATATGGAAATTTTATCACGTTTATATAAACTATAAAATTGTCTAAAAAAAATATTCTCTACATTAAAAATTTAGTGACCGTGACAATGACATCTCAGATGATTTTGATAAATTAATATACATACTAAAAAAAATATGGTATATAAAGGATTTAATATAGATAAATTTGTCTATCATGATTTCATCTGTTGTTAACATTGACAATTAAATTATATTTTATCATTTATTTAATAAGAATTTTGTTTAAGGATATATAAAATATTTCTTATTCCTAATAGAATAAATTTTATTATTTTATAGTTTATCTTGATTTAAATTTTTAAATAAATCATTTTAATTTTCTTTAAGTTCTACGAATTTCCGAAACGTTTTAACATTTAAATTTAATTTTGAAATTTTAATTCATTTTTATTTAATACTAAAAAATAAGTATAAAAATTACATAAAAATAGTACATAGAAATTTATTTTATAATCTTCTGGTCATGTTTAACAAAAAAATTATTGACATTGTAAACAGTGTAAAAATTTCAGAAAATGAACTGAAAGAGGAGAACATTTCAAAAATAAACTTTTAATAGAGTTCTTCCGTGACAAAAGTTCTTTACCGTATACTTAATTCAGTTTCTATTTGAAATAAATCGAAATTCTTGTCGTAAGCAAGCAAAATCTTATCTATAGTAAAACTTTTAATTATCATTTATAAATATTATTGAAGTGAATATTTCAGGAAAAACTTTTCGATAATTAAAGTCATATTAAGTTTCCAAGGGATAAAAGTCAAAACATATAAAAAAGGATAATTTATAAAATCAGTGTTTAATTTCGGTAAAGAAAATCTTTTTTGTTGATGATGAATTTATTGTTGAGAAAATTACTTTGAAAATTTAATGAAAACCAAATGTAAGGAATTGAAAAATTTATGACTTTAAGTAAAAGGATTTGTTTTTACAAATAATTAACCAGTTAAGCGCGTTTGACGTATATATACGTCATGTAGAAGTGCTTCTCTGGTGCGTTTGACGTATACATATATCATGTAAAAGTGTAGTTTACACTTATATCAAGATTGCAATATGTAGAATCTAATATGAATTGTTTCGGGGAGTGCATGTAAACCAGTTAAGCGCATTTGACGAATATATACGAATATACATATACATGATCAGTGATTTTAATTACGTACCCAAAAATACACTTTTGAAAATAAATTACTCGCTTAACTGGTTAATTTTATAAAAGCATAAAATTAATTCATTATTTTCAATTAAAATTTGAAATATGTATTCAAATTGAAAATAATTTCATAAAAAATATTTAATAAAATTGTTTGTGTGTTTAATTTATCATTAATAATATAATAATTAATAAACTACATATATGAAATGAGAAAATATACTAACCTGCTACTTTTTTATAGATATATAAAAAACCTTTCCAAATATGTGAGATTAATATTAGATTTAATTGATTATAAAATAAAATTAAAAATATTAAAAGTCGATCATTTTTAAATATACGAGTAGTATAATACTTGAAAAGCTCTTTTGAAATATTTTTGAAAGGACATGTGTGAAACCTGCTGTATAGTAATGTTCTTAACCAAATAATAAAAAATACTGCTGCCCACTTCTATTTTAAATCTAGGTCATACAACACAAAATACTTTGATTGGACAACTATAAGATATATAAACAACGATATTACACTTTGTATACAAGAAAAACATATTTTGCAATGTCAAAAATGTTACTATATTTGTTAAATCGTCAGAAAACATATTAAAAAATCTATTTTGAGTTTGTTAAGGACTTGTTGTAGAATGTATTTTTGTTGTGTTCGCTTCAAAATATAAATAAACATGCACAAAGATCAAAAATATTTTAGCATTAATTTGAATTTTATAACGATTAAAATCTATTTGAAATAAAAAATCAATTAACGTATAAGATTTATAAGTGAATAAGAATTTCAGATACATTTTCAGTTTTGATTTCCGTTCTATTTTTTATCCTTCATAGAAAAAAAAATAGATTTATTTTGATAGAATTCTTCTTTGTATATCTTATCGTATTTACTTTGACAATTCAATTAAATTCTTTTTGTTATATAGAAGGCATGGACATCAGTCCAAGGATATTAAATGCGTGTAACAAATAATATTATTACATATTTAATTGTACTGCCGAAAAATTTTCATAATAAAAAATTATCGAATTTATAATAAATATTTCAATTGGTATCCAGTATAAAAATATTTCAATTAAATTTTTTCAATTTGAAAAATGATTGTTTTAAGAATACGAAATCTACGAAAAATATTTATTATTTTCGATCAATATTCTCTCTATCAAGGACAATTTTTGATTTTATAATGATAAATCGAATGCATAAGGTAAAATTTAATAAGCAACATTTTCTTATATCTAGGTTAGGTTAGGTTTAACTGTCGGGACGTCAATTTACTGCCTCATTACTGGTAGCCATCTGACTTATTGTAACTTTCCCTTACTACTTCCATTTTCTTATATCTATATTTATAGTGAAATTTGAAAAAGCAATTCGTCATTGACTGATTTATAATCATCTTTGATTTGAAGAATGATATTATTATAAAAAATTTCTGTAAAATATCAAATAGATTAATTTAAGATAAATCTAAACAGAAGATAATTGATTTTATTTGGTCGATGATAATTTCGAAAAATCGATTTTTTTGTACAATTGATTTACAAGTTTACTTATAAAAATATTCGAAACTTAATTTTAAGTAAACATATTATTTATCATTATCACTTTCATGTTCCATATACATAAAAGTGCATACCACCATTCACTATAATAATTTATTAGATCACTAATAATAGAAAAATAATTTATTTCAATTTTTTTTCACATACATTTTTCAGAAAAACGTAATAAAATATAGGAGTAATTTATTATGAATATTTTTTTTAATAACCATAAAAAATGATAATTTACGAAGCCTATAAAACAAATATTTGTATACATAAATTTCTATAAAAGTTTTATGATAAAAACAAATTCTTTTAAAAGAATAATACAACATAATTACATAAAATTATGTTTTACATGAAAATATGTAATGTTAAATTGCTTAAAAATTTAATTTAATGAAATATTTCAAATCTATTTATATACATTAATACATTAAATATTTTAAATTTATAATAATCAGTCAAATTTTTTATATATTAAATTTTTAGTTACCCTTGATGCCTTGATACAAGAAAGAAATCAGATGAAGAAATTTGTGGTAAAAAAAGGAAGAAATTTCCAAATAGGAAGAAGTTTAATTGTTGAATTTTTATATGGGCATTAAAAATAAGCCAGTTTCGGTGATAGGAAAATGAAAATTGATTATTGAATATATAAAATTTTAATACATTAATACTATTTTCCAATATCGTTTAGTTTTAATATTTAAATATTTACTTCATCAAATTTAATATGTTAAAAGGAAAAGCAAAAACCCTAATGAATTAGTTTGATGGAGAGTAATGAGAAAACTCTGAAAGAAGAAATTTTCTTGATATAATGTAAAGTACAATCCATACCATCTCTGGAGATTATTAACATAAAACCAATTTTTTAAATAATAATTTTATAGTTTTTCATTGGCTAATCCTGGTAGCACTTATGGTAATATGAATTTGAATTATAAATTATCTTTTTCGCAATATTAATTTTAAAACTAAATAGCAAAGTTATTAAAATACTACAAAAAAATTTAACAATTAGAAAATTACATTTTACTTAAACTCTTTCTTGGTATGAGGCCAAATATTCAAAGATTTCCAAATAATTAAGAATTTTCATACTGGTATTCCAAATTTCGATGATATTTTCAGTTTAAAAAAAAACTCAGTTCCATATAACTAATTCCAAATTAAATTCAATGATAAATTAATGAAGAATCTTATTAATCATTATTTCTTATCCTTGCAAAATTTTATTGATTTCTTATTAAATATGTATATCCTTTTAAAAATATTTCCCCTTTTTAGCACATTTCCAACCAAATTGGAAGAAATGTGTATATTAGTTTCACTCTGTCTGTCCGTCAGTCCGTCTGTCTGTCCGTCCGTCCGTCCGTCCGTTTACGCAAACTTCTACATCTATTAAGATAGACTGTTAAAATTTTGACCATAGATAGATAGTAATAAAATAATAGGTCTTTTATCTTAATTGTGAAATTAACAATTTTTTCAAAATTTAATTCTTTGATGTATAAAAATCATACAACTTTTTTTAGTTTTTTTAAAACCCTGTATTTCCCAAACGACTTATTATGGAAGGCTGAAATTTATGTACCAAAGAGATGTCTTAAAAATAATTAGAGTCTCTGAAGAAATTGTATCCGTATCTCCCCTCCCCTTTTCGGTGTGGCCCTTCGAAAATCAAAAAATTACATTTTTAATTTACTTGTATAATTATAACTGCACAATATTTTTAAAAACAAATAAATTATAATCAACAAATAATAAATAAATTATAATCATTTGCCTCACACTTTTAATTAATCAAAATGCTTAATCATGTAAAATTTACCAAAAAACATATATTTTACATATTTTTAGGAGCTATATAAATAGAATATTGGAAATTAAAAGCAAAATTACAGAAAACTTAAATGATAATTTTATATATATGTATTTTGTTGGAATAATAAACTTGGAAGGAAAAAAAATTAATAAAATCAAACAGGGACACATTTTTTACCTATATTTACCATATCATTTTTTATCTTTCCTATGTATAGTAAGAGTAAAAAATAGTATTGAAAATAGTAGTAAAAAATACTACATACGTATAGGAATTCCCATTGTTTTAGAATAGCTCATAGTTCTGAGGCGATTTTGAGGAAATGTGCTTTTGACAAACCCGGGGTTTGTTTATCGTATTTTTATTTATAAAATTTCTATATTTTAAAATTTAGGATTTACACTTTGTTCACGTTTTTTTTTTATTTTTTGACAAAACTTTGTTAAATTATTTCACATTCTTTAAAAAAAAATTGCTACTACACATTTTAAGGAACTCAACATATGTTAGCTAATAATATTCTTCACTTCTTTATTGTATGTTTCAAATTAAAATGACAAAAAAACAATCACAAAATTTACATCCTTATACCAAAGCCGTATATAATATATTTTTATATACGGCTTTGCTTATACCGCACAGAAAATTTTGAAAAAAATTTATTTTTCTTGAATTATTTGTAGAATTTTCTTTTGCAAAAATATGGAAATCCTTGATTATTTGGCCTGGAACCAAAAAAAAATATACAAATGTTTGCATAAAAATCAATTTTTAAAACGAAACAACAAGAAAGTTGAAATTATGTTGTATTGTATACATTATGATGATATCCTTTTTTTTTAGTGCTTCAGTTAATACGTGAAATAACTCATGTATGTTTAAATTGCATAAAAATTACAACATTATTTATAATTTGCATATGCGTAGGAATTATGGATTCTACAATATGTATTATAAGAAAAACTATAAATCATAATATTCATATCAATAAATTGTAATATTTAAGTCTTAGAAATAATAGCTTGTAGTTTCGATTTATGAGAAATCGTTTAATTCTGGTGCCAAAATTATTAGTGTCCCCATTCTTGTTCTAATATATTTTTGTTCCAAATTTCTTTGCCAAAAAAACTTTTTGATATAAAGATTATTATAATTAAAATTCCTCGGTCGATAGACACCAAATTCACATATATTTGAGAATGTCGAAAAAAATGGCAAGGAGTAACCCGAAAAAGGACGCTTTTTATGTTGGCCAAAAATATAGAAATCTTTGTCTGATATTTATGTTCTATATACGAAACTAAAGACAGAAATCTCTATTTTTAGAGTCTATATGGTTTTTTATTGTATCTTAAAAACTGAGTAAATTGGAGCACTCAGAAGGTAGCTCCTCTTTGCAGACTTTTTTTCATGTTTTTTTGCTATAATTTTGGCAAATTTTAAGATATTTGAAATTGGTTTGGATATTTTTATGAATAAAGTATCCTCCATTGAGATTTTTCTTTCTTAAACTATAAAGTCAGTTGTTCTCAACATTGACATTATAACAAAATTGGTAAAAAATCTTATACATAATTTAAAATTATATTTAAAAATTCCATTTTATATTGTCTATTATTTTTCGACCGATTTTTTGGTTTGATAAATGATCGATGATTATTAATAATCATATTGAGAATTTGATTTCTATATAACATTTTATTTTTTTGGTTGAGACAAAAAATATCCCTAAATCGAAATTCTTTGAAAAAGCTTGTAATTTTCATTTTCTCTAATCTTATACTAAATTTGCTGCAATCGGTCACTAATTTTTTTTGAACAAAATATGTTTTGAATTTTCTTTTTTTTTATTTTACGCAAATCTTTTATATATAACATAAAACATAAAAATTATACTATGTATTTTATGTATTATATTGCTGGGCACAAAAATATAAGAATGATTAATGATGTGTTCCACCCGATTTCAACAAAAAGTAAATTAAAACTTAGAGGAGGTCAATGAAAAATAATCAATTTATAAAAATGTTTTTCCTTTTTTTTGTTATTTGTGGTTTTGTCGTATACAGAAAAAAAAACTTTAAAGTTTTTGAAGTGAAATATTTAAGGTTCATTTAGTCTTAAAAATTTAATAAAAAAAATATATTATACTTTCAATAAACCATTGCATGAATAGAAAATCGAACATGTAAAAGAATTTTAAATATTTTTCTAATATTTATGTTTAAAATATCAAAAATATAGACGATTTTTAGTTTATTTGAATAAATATCAGATTAACATTCAGGCTTTAATTACCCAAATAATTAATATCTTCAAATTTATACAAAATTTACACAGAAATGTACATTAATTTTTTTTTTTAATGTTTCGCTATAAATTATCTTGTATTATTGAGCAATAAATTATATTTTATCAGAATCCTTGATATAAACATATTATACCAATTAATACCAATGTCTAGTGACATATTTTCCAGATTATATATTAAATAAATTATACAAAAAATGTATTAATTCTATATAATAAACTTTAATTAAACTATATATGTACAAAAAAAAATAGTTTGATGATGAAGGATGAAATCCTCTTGACATGTCAAATCATTTAATAGACTAATCTTCTACATAGATTGTGGTAAATTTATAAAGTTTTATAATTATATTTTTGGGTTATGAATTATTTTTAAAAATTAATTAATTTTATCAGTTTGATAAAAGAATGATTAAATTATTTTTAAATATAATTTTCCAAAATGTAAAATATACTTGAATAGTTTTTGGTTCATAAAATTAAATTTTTATATATAATTTTTTAACTTTGAGAAAAGTATTATTTAAATTTTTCTAATTAAAATGTATTTATGAAATTGAAGGAATATATTTGAAGGAATATATTCTTGAAGGAATATATTCTTTTTTAAAATTTCCAATATATCACTTATCCTTTTATTAATTTCAGAAACATGACTACAAAATAATTGAATCAAAGAAGTTTTTTATGAAATTTGTTAAAATGAATCAATAACTAATGAAATTTAATGAAATTTGTTAAAATGAATCAATAAAGTATAATAAAGTTCTTGCAATATTATTATAATGTCATAATAAATATTATCAGATTATTATATCCTTGAAAATATTTCTGAATAAAATATACTAGATTTGTCTTTATTATATAAATCTGTAGTAGACAAAATTTAATAACTTTATTATATAGCCGGGATGACAGCAACAATTTAAATAAGATCCTTTTAATAATTTTAATATCCTATAATAAACTAAAATTTAATTCAAAACATGATTTCATTAGAAACGGATAATAATCATATAAAATTACATTAATGTCAAATATAATTTGATTGTGTGACGCACTTAAAAAGAGCACTCTTAATTATAATGACAAAGAATAGTTTTATGTTCTTTTTAACAAAGGATAATTTTATGTTAAATTTGAAAAGGATAATCAAATATTATACTGGGAATAGTTATAATATCTTACAAGGATCGTAAAATTTCTTTAAATATATTTTAGTCTATCATATAATATACGAAATATTTCAATCCTTTTGACATATTTTAACCCAAATATAAAATATGTTCTGTATTAATATAATATTTATATTGTGCTAGCAAATATTTTAGAACATTCCTAAGTTTTCATGAATTCTAGGACATTTCTAAACAAATTTAATCAGAAATTCAAAAAATATACCAATTTAATTTTCAATACTCCAAATTAAATTTTATAATCTTTCATAAAATGATTTTTATTTAAAAAAAAAATTTGTTGATATTTATCAAATTTCAAATAAAATAGGTTTCTATTTTAATTAGGTTTCTAATAAAATTGCTTCATTTTGCTTGGAAATTAAACTAAATATATTTTAAGCTTCTATAATCAAAAGCATATAAAATTCTAATACATAGTTAACAAATTTCATCAGTTACTTATGACAATTTTAATTGTTTATATATAAAGAGACCATCTGTTAATTAAACTTTTAGAGGCATCAAAATTTTGAAAATAAACTAAAAACTAAACGTAAATTTATGCAATTAATTATGATATACATATAATCTTGTAAAAGTTTTGAATGTCATTTATTTGAACCTGTAAAAGTATATAATAATTTATTACAGTCTTTATGGAAATTATTTTAAAAATTCATCAATGTAATTAAATTATTGTTAAATAATTTTAAAAATAATTTTCCTTTATTATGTACTATAAATTATAAAAATTATTTCAATTTACATCTTCCATAATTTTTATTTAGATTTTATAATTATTAAAATTTATGTTTAATAGTTTGAAATGTTGTGATATTTTTTCCTAATCTTTAATATAATATTTTATTTGAAATTTGACTTTAATTTAATTGTATCTTTTGTATAATAAAATATTCTTTATTTTACTGTTTTTTCTCTACGTTTCGCATACTTTTTTTAGGCATCATCAGGATCTATCTATAATTTTAAATTTTAAATACATACACTTATTAAATATTTTCACAAATTCACAATTAAATTTAAGGATAAATTACTAATTGGAGTATATTTTGCACCCTCTAGCTGCAGAAATTAAAATTATTACTATGATTTGATTTTATACTACTACTTACTACCATTCAGATGCGACATTAAACCTATTTTTTTGGCGCTTATTGAAATTGGAAAACACATTTTCATAATATTAACATTTTATATTTTTTAGTATTCGGTACCTCTAGCGGTAGAAATTGGAAATACGGTTACTGGCATTCTACTCTTAAATACCTTTCCAACAACTAGTCACACTTCATTTTTGGTGCACATTTACTATATAAAATTACATTTTTATTCGAAAAAAGGTGTTTTGGAAAAATGCGAAAAGCGTCGCCTACCGGACGAATTTAAAAATATTATCAATTACACCTGGTTCTTAATAAATCAAGCTTTCCAGTGGTGTGTATACCATATACTTGAGTTAACTATGTGAAATAACTGGTTTTTATTGTTTACACCGGACGGACAGACGGACGGACAGACAGACGGATGGACAGACTGATGGACAAAAGCGTTAACATAAGGGATTTTTTTTTTTAAAAAGCCATAAGAAGATATTTAACATTTAATTTAATTGATCAACAAATCTAAATTAATATAATTAATTACTAAAAGGATTGACCTAAATAAAACTTCTTTATTTATAATCAGATTTCCTTACTTTCCTATTTTTAAACAAACTTAAAATATTTCCAAAATAAATCATTACTTTAATGTCAAAGAATCCTCTTTAATATTGTTCGATGTAGATAGAAATATTTTCTGAAAATTAGGTCAATATTCAAAAAGCTAATCTACTTAATTGGAATAAATTAAATATTAAAATTTCTAAATTTCTTCATTAGAATTTTTTGACTAAAAAAAGTTTTTGACCTTAAATAATTCAAATACAATCTTGTTACTCAAAATAGAAGGAAAAATTTGTGAAAAATATACTTTTACATACAATTTACATTTTACTGGCACAATTAACTTTAAGTACAAACATTTTTTTTAGCCTTGTAATATAATATTTATGACAATTGGAATTGATATAAGTTAAATGAAGAGAAGAAAATGTTAATATATAAAATGGTAATCAACAAAATATATTTATAGGAAAATCTTTGGATCTATTTCAATTATTACAGAAAATTATTTTTTTTGAAATTTTCTAATTAGTTAAATAGAAATACTTTGTGTGTTTTAATTTAAGCTCAATTTTCTTTTACTAAATTGATAAACTATTACTTGATTTAAAAAAAAAACTGATATTTTGTTTCCACTTTGACTAGGATTCTATTTTAAATAAAATATATCAGGAAATTTTTGCACTACATAATGAAACCATCTACGACAACATTATTTCTTTATATTACAAAATTTATTAGATTTTATTTTACTATATTTAGTTCTTGTTAATGTGTTTTTATCTCTATGGAAATTTTTCAAAAAGTTACAAAAATTTCAAAGATAAATTTATCATAAATTTACTTTCTATTTAATGTAAAACTTTGAATATCAATTAAGGGCTAACCATGGAAGACTTTTGCTGGATTAAGTCAGCTTAAGGAAATGTACGATTACATGTAAAATGTATGGTGAAGCAAATGCGATTTCATTTGACAGTTAAAAAAAAAAAGATTCTTTAAGAAAAATAAGCGAATTCGCTTTTGGCGAACCGTATACGAACTGGATAAGTAACGCATTTTTAATAAACTTTATAATTTCATAACAAAAAAGTAAACAGCGAGTGAAGAAAGTTGTGTCTTATAATAGTATTGTGTTTAAATAAAAATAAATATTATAAGTAATTTTGTGTTTTATATAATAAATTAAATAATAAAATTGATAAAAATTCTTATTAATAAGTGGTGAAATAATTATTTATTGTTGAATGATAATGTTATTATTTATTGGTAAAAATTATATTTTTTATTAAAATAAATGCCAAAAAAATCAAAAAATTACTTTTCCGTATTTCTTATATCTAGAAATAAAATCAGTTCGTAAACGAACTCATATATGAACAAATGACTTCGCCGGCGGTTCGTTTAGGGTTCGCTTTTCTTAAAGGGAACAAATTAGACTTAATAAACTGACATAAAAGCAAAAGCCACTTAAGTTGTACATGGGTAAATTACGATTTTGACAATACTTTACCTGGCTTTTCGTTGACTTTTCAAATTACTTAAGCCAGCAAAAGACTTCCATGGTTAGCCCTTTACTGTGATTGTGATCATATTACTACAAAAGAAATATTAAAATTAAATATGAATTTCTGTAATCCTACAAAAAAAATTCCTTTTGTATACCATTAA
The DNA here is from genome assembly GCA_949752835.1 of Empis stercorea. Taxonomy (NCBI): domain Eukaryota; kingdom Metazoa; phylum Arthropoda; class Insecta; order Diptera; family Empididae; genus Empis; species Empis stercorea. Next base: position 14,009,447 of record OX457087.1, read on the forward strand.
ATATGCTTTTCAATAGGAAGCCTTAACTATAGTAAATATTTTTGATTAAAGGAACGTCATATGCAGAAACTTTTGAACTTCATTTAAGATAAAATATTTCAATAATCAACATAAGAAAATTGCTTTTTAAAAAAAAATCATTATAAATTTCAAATAAACATATAGAAACAACAATAAGAAATTTCATAACTTTTTGAATTCTGAAGTAAATTTTAATGAAAAATTTATTATAAATATAAATTTTATATTAATAATAGCTTTGAAAACCAAAATTTTCTTGAAGTTATAGAGATATTTTATTATATTTATATTTTCTAGTATAGCCCATAGTTTTCAGTTTAAATATTTACATTTTAAGTTAAATATTTTTCTGAATAATTCATTTAGTTTTTAGCGCTTTTTTTAAAAAAAATCCCTTATGTTAACGCTTTTTGCCGTCTGTCCGCCTGTTCATCCGATGTAAACAATAAAAATTTCACATAGTTATTTCACATATAAAAAAATCCCTTATGTTAACGCTTTCACATAGTTATTTCACATATAAAACATACACATAGTTAATGTACACTCAAGTATATAGTAGACCCACCGATGGAAAGCTTGATTTATTGGGAACCAGATGTAATTGATAGAATTTAAAAAGGTGGCGCTATTCGCATTTTGCCAAAACATATTTTTTCCGAATAACATTGTAAATTTATAAAACCGCCAAAAATTAAGTTTAATGTCGCATATGAAAGGTAGTAAGTAGTAGTATAAACCCACAGTTGCAGTAAATTTATTTTCTACCACTAGAGGGCGAAACATATAATTATAATATTTTTTAATAATGTTATTTAACTTCGTGAATCTTCACCTAAAATGAAAAGAAAACAAGCACAGGAAAGCTTATCTTATTTTTGTCTTATTTTTTGCCACTAGAGGACAGTAAAATACAATTAGTCTTATTTTTTGCCACTAGAGGACAGTAAAATACAATTAAAGACTTGTAATTTAATATAGTAAATGCGCACCAAAAATTAAGTTTGACCACTCGTTGGAAAGGTGAAGCTTATTCCAATAGTCAATAAAATTAGGTTTAATGTCGCATCTAAAAGGTAGTAAAAATGTCGCATCTAAGTGTCGTTGTATAAAATCACAATTATAATTTTAATTTCTGCAGCTAGAGGGTGCAACATATACTCCAAATATGCATTTAAAATAGTTGAATTTAAAAAAGCCCATAATTATAAAACTACTGATCAGTAGTTCGGCTGCGCGGCATTTTTCTATGGTACAAAATTTACAAAATATTATCAAAAATTTTATAAACTTATCTAGAAATATGTCTATATAAAATTTCCATATACCATCAACATTTCAATATCGCAAATTGATCATAATGAATTCATTTTACATTATTGTGAATAATTTTTAAGGATATTTTCATTATTACAATTTTGATTTGTTTAGAAATTTACAATTAATAATTCTTTTTATTTCGAAAAATCATTTCAACTTATCATGTCAATCAATTTTAATAAAATAAATCAATATCTTATGGTAATTTTTTTTAAAAATATTTATTGATGAGTTTTTAATTATCTATTATTTTTGTTATGTACTAAAGAGCCTTGAATTTCTTAAAATATTTATTACTAATTTAATTTTATTTATTTTATTTTGAAGGATTTTATCTAACTATAAAAAAAAATAAAACTATACAAAAAATTTAAATTGTAAATAATATGGTGAAAGTTATAAACTACTTTATTTATATCAGCACGTGTTTATCTAAAACTATAAATAATTGTATTATCCTTAAAATAAACTTTTTCGTACATGTTGAATACTCGTATACACAGCTGTTCTGTTCGACTTTTTAATAACTTTTCTTCGAAAAGAACCAAAATATTAAGAGAAAGAAAAGTATACAGCTCCGATTTGAGTTACCAAAATTTAAAGCTAATGAAAAATAATTCAATAAAGTTTGGTAAAATATTTCTAGATCTAGAAAAAAATAATATTACATAAATTGATTAAACCAAAACATTATTAAAGAAATAACATGAAAAAGCATAATTAAGATTTAGTTTTATAATACGTGTTATAATCAATTGTATTTATTAAATTGCATATTATACTTAAATTGCATAATATAGTAGTTTTGTTCTCTTTACTCGGATATGCGTACTAACATTTCGTCTTTAAATATATATTAAACTAATTATTTATAAAAAAAGGATCCTCTAAAATGTGTTACACAAAAATTTGTACATCTAACATATCTATAAGACTATATGAATTAATGATTAAATAATTTAAAAAATGGCACTTTTAGCAAAAAAATTTTAAAGAAAGTCTGGAAATAGGGAGCCACTTTCTGCATATTCCAATTTTAAGATACAATAAAAAACCAAAGAGATTCTTAAAATAGAGATTTCAATCTTTAATTTCGTGTATAGAACATAAATATCAGACAAAAATTTCTATATTTTTAGCCAACATGAAAAAAGAATCCAGGTGAAAATAAAAACAAAATTGACTTGGGCAAATTAAAAGATTTTTAAACTCATAAATTTTTCAATATTTCAATTTATAAATTTTACGAGCACCACACCACACATAAACATTTAACTAAAATATTTGTGTCACAAATATACTAAAATCCTATTTAGGGCTTTTTTTAAAAAAAAATTCCTTATGTTAACGCTTTTCTGTCCGTCTGTCTGTCCGATGTAAACAAGAAAAACCAAATATTTCACACAGTTACAGTACACACAAGTTTATGACATACCTACCGATGGAAAGCTTGATTTATTGAGAACCAGTAATTGATAGAATTTTAAAATTCGACCGGTAGGCGGCGCTATTCGTTTTTTGCCAAAACACGTTTTTCCGAATAAAAATTTAATTTTATATATAGTAAATGTGTACCAAAAATAAAGTTTGACCACTCGTTGGAAAGATATTTAAGAGTAGAATACGATGTCAGTAACCGTATTTCAAAATTCTTGCGATAGAGGCGCTGAATACTAAAATATATAAAATGTGATTTCCAATAGTCAATAATTCCCAAAAATTAGGTTTAATGTCGCATATGAAAGGTAGTAAGTAGTAGTATAAAATCACAGTTGTTATAATTTTAGTTTCTGCCACTAGAGGGTGTAACATATACTCAAAATATGCATTTACAGTAGATAATTTAAAAAAAGCCCATGATTATAAAACTACTGATCAGTAGTTCGGCTGCGCGGCATTTTTTTATTCTATATTTAGCTAAACCATAATCAGTATAGTTATAATCTTCAATAAGCTTCCAAAAATAATGAAAGGACTATAAAAATTTTCTGTTTATTATATTATAAAAGATATATACAAGTATAATACACAAAACTTTCTACATTTTGGCATCTAACCAGATTTTCTTTTTATACCCATATAGTAATTTTGTTTTCTGTCATTTAGTCGCCGTTTCAAATTTCGATTTATATAAACAGAAACATTAATAATTTAAAAGTTTCATAAAGGAAATTTTCTAGTCAATATAATTTCTTATGACAATTTGACTTCGAAAATGTTGTGATCGAAATATTAATCCTTTATTTTTTCGGGAATGTTGACGCCTTAAATTTTTAATCAAGAAAAATTACACTATTTTTAGGTTAATTGGATTTTGTATGAGAATTGCTTAAAAAAAAAGAGTTTTACATAATATCTGCAAATATTATCGAGTTGTTTGTAGATGTAAAAAATATTTTGGTAACTATTTTCCCAATTTCTCATTACGAACAAAATGAAGGTCGTCAATGGAATATCCTTTTTGTATATTAACATTCAAAATAAGTATTCATTCATCTATTCTAAATCTATTTTTAGAATGTACTTTTATCACAAAGCTATAAACTAAACATGAAATCGATAGTTATGATTATTATATATAGTTAATTATTTATGTAGAAATTTTTAAAGGGATGTGATAAAGCAGAGAAACTAGAATTTAAATTAATATTACTTTATAAAACAGAATAAGAAATGTTGCATACGAGTATATAATTATGATTAACTTTGATTAAGATTATACTAAATGTACACTTAAAATTTTCGTAAATATTTGTTTTATGGACTGACAGCTCTTTTGATAAATTTCTAATATAATTTTTTTTTGTATATTAGGTCTGTTCGTTAGCTTGATACAAGTTACTTGGATCAATATGTGTCAATTTGATCGTGTTCGTTTGCGTTAGGTTAGGTTAGGTCCAGTATACTCTATGTTCGTTAGATTTTTTGAACTTGATCCGATCTACTTGGAGTTGCTTTTTTCTAACCTTCCAAAATAGATAGAGTCGAATAGGTTAGTATATTTAATATGTCATTCATACGAAAAATTTTAAAATTATATCAAGGCTGCTTTGATTATAAGATGACATATGTCTTTAAATAATGAAAAATAATATGATGAAAATATCATATTATTTTTCATATATGATGAACAATAATACTGACATTCCTAAATAAATCGGAATATTAATAAAAATGGGCATATTTATGATTTATGGTGATTTCACAGTTTATTGAACAGTTGAACTAATACTATATGATTTAAATATATCATTATGATATATTTAATATATTTATTAGAAGTTTACAATGATTATTTACAAAACTTCAACAACATTATATGGTATTTTATTTGATAAAAGAGTATCGTGTTTTCTTGTAGACGCTGCTATATGACATATGGTCTGAGCAAGCGAACAGAATTTGGGTTTGGGTCACAAATTAACCTAAAGTGATCTGTGACGTCACTTACTCTAACTCAACCTAACACAACCTAACGTAACCTACTCGGGTTATGTGACCTGAGCAAGCTAACGAACAGACCTATTATTTTACTTCATTTTATCAAAATCGAAAATGATTAAAGGAAATGAAAAAAAAAGAATATGTAAATATTTTGATTTTAAATTATAAAAAAATATTAATTGTGAAAACATATTTTTATTTTGTTGATATACATTTATACATACTTGCCTCTAAGCGCAATTTTTGGTTTGTTAAATTATTAAAAAAAATGAGTTTTATTGCTTCACGAATATTTTCAGAATTTTATTTTACGAATTTTTACAAAAAAAAATATACATATGTATATTTATTTACTGAAATTCATTTTCTTCTAAAAAAAAATTTTTGAAAAAAAAATGTTTGCATTTGAAATATATGAAAATATTTCTTTGTAATATTTCATATTATTATCTCCAAATTCATTTCTTATAGGGTCGTTTCCCCAGTGGTCGAACACTTAGCGACAATTCGAAATTGAATTGATTCTTAAGAATAGTATGTTATATGAAATGATGTGACGTTTAATCTTTAATGTATCTAAACCGAAATTTTCTGAATTTTCTGAATTTATAAAGGTTTTTTACCAAATTTAATAATAAATAATATAAAAAAACTTAATAAAATAACTAAAAAAGTACCAATTTTCCATATTAATAAATGATTTTTAGATAATTATTAATATTTTATAAATAATATCAAAGTTATTTGTTTATTTATGCGTTCTAAGAAGAGTTACAAGAGATTATTACTAATTTCCTCCTTTTTCTCGAAACTGTTCGGGTACTGGGAATGTTCGGAAAAGGGAAACACTACCCTATTTATTTATTCAAATTCATTTTCTTCGCATATGAAATATATGAAAATATTTCTTTGTAATATTTCATATTATTATCTCCAAATTCATTTCTTATAGGGTCGTTTCCCCAGTGGTCGAACACTTAGCGACAATTCGAAATTGAATTGATTCTTAAGAATCGTATGTTATATGGAATGATGTGACGTTTAATCTTTAATGTATCTAAACCGAAATTTTCTGAATTTTCTGAATTTATAAAGGTTTACCAAATTTAATAATAAATAATATAAAAAAACTTAATAAAATAACTAAAAAAGTACCAATTTTCCATATTAATAAATGTTTTTTAGATAATTATTAATATTTTATAAAATATCAAAGATATTTGTTTATTTATGAGTTCTAAGAAGAGTTACAAGAGATTATTACTAATTTCCTACTTTTTCTCGAAACTGTTCGGGTACTGGGGATGTTCGGAAAAGGGAAACACTACCCTATTTATTTATTCAAATTCATTTTCTTCGCATTTGAAATATATGAAAATATTGCTTTGTAATATTTCATTGTAATCTCCAAATGCATATATTTCTTATACATACAATTATTAAATTCAAAATTATATTATAAAAGTGAGTTTACAAAATTTTTTAAAATAAATTTTTAACACATAAACATATAAAAATCTGAAATTTTTCATATTTTATTGATATATAAAATATTTTATAAAAAATTTTACATTAAGTATTTAAGCCTTCAGTCAGCAGCTTTAGTGCCTGAAAAATTGCTTAATACCTGAAAAGTTATAGGATTATGTGAATACGTGCGTTTTGCTGTTATATAATATTTTTTTTTAATAATTTCATTAATTTTTATGTTATATAAAGCATTTGATTATAAATATTTAGTTAACATTGTTTACATAAAATTGATTGTATATCAATTTGACAAGGCGGCATACCAATAGCATATCAAAATTTTAAATTAACCAAAATACTTTCATTTCTTTAACAAAAAAAAATTTTTAACACGAAAACCAAATTTATGTATATTAAATCTATAATAATTTTTTTTTACAATGTCATAAATTGTCTCTATAAATTTTTAACATAAAATATTTTCTTGTAAAATAATTTAATTTTACACAAACACAGTAGAAAGAATCAGCAAGGTAGACTGAAATTTTTTTATTAATTGTTATTTTCCCCATTTTCAGGGTGAAATTTTAATGGTTTACTTGAAGAAAATTTTAATTATAAGGTAAAGAAATTAAGGAATTTGAATTTTCCTTAAAAGTGCTAAATAATCATTGTCAGAAGAATATAATTTCACCTTGGTATTTTAAATATATCAAAAAAGGATTATTTTTTTTTATTTTTAAATTTAATTTCAAATATTAATTTACGAACAAAGTGTTTAAGTATATTCTTTAATTTCTATATTTAAAAGTTTTTAATGTGGAAAAAAGGATATTAAGAAAAATTACGACTTCTCAGAAAGCAAAAAAAAAAAGGACTTTGAAAAAATTGTGATTATAAAAAAAGCGCTATGATCCAAAAACACTTTGTAATGTGTGTTAAAATTTGTACAATGAAAATATTTCTTTTACATTGAATCATTTTGTATAATTTGATTCTGAAATATTTCATAATATATTTCTCAATATTTTCCATATATGTATGTACATATTATTTCTCAAATATAGACCACCTAATTAAAATATCCATTTTATTTACATATACTAAAAATATATTCATACTCGTACCACAAGCAAATAGTCATGGTTTGCGGCTACTCTTAATTAACCAAAATTTTAACAAAAATATTCTTATTGAATTTACAATTGTCGAAAACATTTTCTAATTATTAATTATTACATCTTACTTTCTATATTTTATAATAATTATTAACATCATAATGTTAATAAATTATTTGCCAACTGTTACCGAAAACATAACATTTATTTTCATTTGAATTTTATATAATATAAGATTACCGCAAGCCACAAGGATATTATGAATTTTGTATTTGATAACTTGAAATTAATTATACTACTTTAAGGTTAACAATCTAGAACATTTATTTGAGGTAAACTCATATATTTTTAAAATATATTTTACAGGAAGAAATTAATTAATTTTTATAGGTTTATTATTTTACAATGTGAAAATCAATTTAACAGTTCACTATATTACCTATAGAAAATATAAATTTTCTTTAAAGACATTTTCAAAACAACAATTAATACATATTTCTAAATAATTTCCATGTAAGGAAAACTTGTACAAGAATATATAACATTTTCTTTTGGGAATAAAGTGAAATAAAGTGAAGTAATTTGATTAGAAAATGTGTTGAAAATGAAATTGTAATTTAACATTTTTTGTTTAAAATTGAAAATTATTCAATTTACTTTATAAAAAAAATCAATTTCCTAAAATTGTCTTCAATCTAATCGAATTACTCAAATTTTGTATAACTTGTATAGTAATAAATATGCCTTAAATTATAAAAATATTATAGTTATTTCAATTTACTTTCTTAGATTTAAATATTCAATTTTTATTTAAAAATTTACGACAAAACTTTGAATATTATCAATATTTTATGTTTGTAACATAAAACCACAAAAGTCAACAAATTATTTACCGGAAATAGGAAATTCAATATTTTTATTACCTATAATTAAATTATAAATAGAATTCTGTGGTGAAATCTATTTACCCTAAGTTGTTCCTTGTATACCATATTAATTTTTAATGGAAATAAATAATACGAACATTTTTTCTGTAATTTGTCAGTTCTGTCGAAACAATCCCATTCCACACAGAATTTACATTAAAATTTTCAAATACTTAAAAATTTTATGTTTCCCAAATAATTACTAGAAATGCCAAAACAATATGTTTTGCTTTCTTGTTTCTGTTACACCGAAAAAAAAAGTAAATTATGTTGCCAAATATTTTTTTTGTCCAAAAATGGTGTACAAAAAAAAGTTTATAAAACACTTCAAAAATTTTATTATTGATTTTTACAATTTATTAAAAGATATTTCCACAAACAAACTTTTTATTGAATTTATGTTAATTTAGTACATTTTTGAGGAAAACTCTGCGTATGACAAATATTGAAATCTTTCACTTAAATAAACAGAATTTTCCTTACCAAAAAACATCTTAATTTACAAGGATTTATATATGTAAGTGAACATAAAATAAATTATTCCAAATGATGTAAAAGTTTTTTTTTATAAGTTTAACGATTACATATTGTGGCAAACAAGTTGGTCATGTACCACGATCGTTTGTTTTTAAGTTCATAAAATTTTAATCATCAACTTAAGTTTTTTCTTTTAAAAACTTTCCATTTGCAATTGACACTTAAGTAATTTATATATTTTTTATCCTATAGTCTTCGCCACGTACAAAAATATATATTGTATGTATATTAATAGAAGTCCTTTTTCTCTCTATTAATGTTTGTTTTAAATTTAACAGAATTGAAACAAAATTTCATTTTTATAGAAAATGGTTAAAAAGTTCACGTGTATAAAATTTAATTTATGAAATAGAATGAAACCTTAAAGCAATGAAAATTTCTTTTATACATTCTCAGTTTTTCTTATACGATTGAATATTTGCAACAACTTCAATAAAATTATGTTAAAAACATCTTTTCAGATTTTTCCATATTGTTTTTGGAATTTAATTTGGTGTAAATGAATCTCAACAAAGAAGAAAAAAATCATAATTTAATTTGATATCAAAATAAACGAAGGAATTATTTTTAAAAATTTATTATATGTTCATTTGAAAATGAAGATAAATTTCAATAATGATTTTCCAAATGATAGTTTAAATTATTTATTATTTTTATTAAAGGATCTTAAAATTAAGACGAGTTTTTGAAAATCATAAATCATTTAGATCTGTAAGATTATTTTTAATGCTAATTGACCTACAAATAATGCTACTATCTAATTCACGATAAGAGACTAGCTAAGCATTTTACTGCTTAGCTAGTCTTTTAAATTATTTAAAATTTAAAATTTTAAATAATTTATTTATATAAACTTAAATTTTTAAAAAATTAAAATGTAATTAGACAAAAACATTATTTTATCATTATTGATAATTTATGTTTTACAATATTTTATAATGTACAAATATAGATTTGACAATATTATCGTTGGTATAATAAAATTATCCTTAAAATTATAATAATATGAAATAATTTATCTATTCATACTGTAATTTTATAATGGTCTAAATTTATTATACAAAAAAAGACCAAAATTTCATTGCTTAATTACACCATAAATCAGTATGATTCATATGTTTTGGTATAATATATATTTATGATAAGGAGGTTCATTTGAATGACTGAAAGAAATTAATTTTGGAAAATTATGTGAAATTAATTTTAGTTATAAATTTTTTTTTAGTAAATATTAGCAAATAAAATTTTGTAGTTAATCTTATTAAAGCAATTATAAAAGGAATGTGATATATTTTATATGTGCTTTGGAGTGAAAACTTTGTTGATTTCAAAACAAAGCATTTAACAAAGTATTTTAATTTTTTTTTTTTGCAGAAGGACATTTCCAATTATATTGCTAATTAAGTACATATATACATTAAAGAAAACATGCAGAACAAATTATACACTAAAAAAAGTAACATAATTTTTGCTATATAAAATAAAATGCTTTGCAAATAATTTAATTTATTGGCGAAAATGATCAAACTTTTCCATCAAAAGCATCTACTTTCATTACACATTATTTTTCTTGTAATTAAAGCTTATAATTGACACAATTTATGTTGCAAAAAAAACTGTTGTTAGATTGCATATTGTTAGGAATTCGTAAATCAAATTTTGTTTAAAAAAGATACTATGCTCAAAATTAATTAATTTTAAAGATTTTTAGATTCAATAGTTTAACAATAATGTTAAAATTAATTCAGTATTTATTCTCTTTCTTTCCCCATTTCAAAATTTTCCTAAATTAATAATGTACTATGAATGAATTTGAGATAATTTCACCAACATTTATGAACCAGGATTTGTCCGATAAGACTTTTCCCACCTTTTATAATTCTTTTCTGGATACAAATATTTCATATTTAAACAGAATGTTACAAGTTATAAAAAAAAATCTTGAAGAATAACAAACAAAAAATCGAATATCATAGATATATTCATTATGGTAAAGAAATTTTTTTTAACTGCAAAACGCTAAAGAAATTTTTTTTAACTGCAAAACGCAACAAATAAAAGGACATCGATATAAGAGGTTTAAAAACATGTATAATAATTCTCTCGAAAACATAAAAAGTATAATCAAAATGGACAAGATTCTTTAAGCACTTCTAATTTATACATATTACTAAATCATTATAAAATTTCAGTATTTTAAATATTTAAAATCAGGCCTGCTACCGCCTAATTCGATTTTCGGATAATAAGATTCGTATTCGAATAATTCATACCGCGCAAAACGAAACTCGGAAGAAATCCGAATCCGAAAGTTAAATGACAGTTTAACTTTCGGATATTTTGCTACCGGGTATTGCTAATTTCGGAAGCATTTTCGCATATTTTATTCGATAATAATTTTACAATCGAATGTGTGTTATTTGAGGTAATTTGTTATAGTTTTGTTTACAATTTGATTGATAAGTGGAATTTTATTTCTTAAAAATTATTTATATTAAAAAAGTATAGTAAAATTATTATTAAATTAGTAAATTAAATGTGAAAATATAGTTTTTTAGTTTATTAAATATAATATTTAATAGTATTAGAATATTAGTTGTAATTTATTATTATTTTAGTTGTTAGATAGAATTATAGTTTTCTTTTAGTACTAATAGTATAAATAATTAGGATTAAAATATAGTATTTTTATAATAAATAGTTTGTAGTTAGATATATACATATATAGGCATAATATAGTAAGTAGTTTAAGAATTTAAATATATATATATATATATATATATATATATATAATTATGTTGAAATTGCCCTGTTTAGTAGTGATGAATCAAAGAGTTTCAGCATTTTGAACAATTTCAAAATCATACATATTGAATTGCGAATCCATATTTATTAAACTATAAAAGATAGATTATACTTCAATGTTAAATTTATCTTACAGATATAAACAGTATAGTATTTATTTACTTTTCGCAAGGTAAATCCAATATATTTGATTTATCTTTAATTATTTTTCTCATCAAATATAATTTTCTTCGGTTATTTTCTTCAATCGGTGTGTTTCCTTCATCACTTTCACTAAAATATACTGCTACACAATCCATTTTAATTTATAATGTAAAATAAAAATAAAAATTTCGGAAACATAAACAAATAAAAATACGAGAAAAATATACTTTTTTCTGTCAAAATCTAATATCTGGAATGGCAGCACTAATTCCGATCCGAATCTCTTACGCGGTACTAACTGATCCGAAATTCGGATCTGACTAACCCGAAATTCGAACAATTCGAATTTCTTAGCCGGTAGGCAGCCAGATCAATAAATTAATGAACAAATTAATGAACTATCAAATTTTCATCTATGTAGAATCTGTAGATGATATGATAAGTAGCTTATTATTATGTTCTAAAAATTTCATGTAATCATAAAGTTAATAGACTTAAAATTCCAGTGAATATTAATGTTATTTGATTTAATTATGTGGTATATATTAATATTACATATTTGTGAGACATCAAAATAAACATTATTATAAAAGGTTCCAAGTTACAAATTTTTACTTATATTTTCAAGGATTATCATGAAAATTATTTACCCTAAACAAATATTTTCTATTATTTATTTACTTAAATTTGTTATGTTGAATATGCTATAAAAGTATTTTACATATGTATTTGTATTTTAATCATATTTAAATTACAAAAATGATATAGAGAGTAATAAAATTATTGAATTTTATATGAAATTAATAAAATATTACAGAGGTATAATAGAAAATTTATTTAAAGTATAATATCATCTCATGGATTCGCTCTTCATCGTTCATCAGAATTTTTCAAAATTAACTCAGGTCTTCAGAACTTTAACTTTTCCATAATGACCAAATTTATCTATAAATTTTCAGCAAAGTTAAAGTATAAACAACAAATATATTTTTAATTTTATATAAATTTTAGAAAATAATCCAATAAAATTATTAGAAATCCACAATAAAAACTCTCTTACATACTAGATTCAGAAAAGGAGAAATAATCTTTATAAAAGCTTTCATTATAACAGATTCCACTTTTTATCCAGCAATTTCCCCACCCGGCATTATCAAATCTTTCATAGTTTATCAAATTCAACCAGTTGATACGAAAACATCAAACTGTTTATACACTTTTACAGATGCCTAAATAATTTTTGAATAATTTTGAAGCTAAAAGTGAATGAAAATTATGATAGCTTTATGAAAAAAAACGCTTGGTAAAATAAAAAAATGCCGCGCAGCCGAACTACTGACCAGTAGTTTTATAATCATGGGCTTTTTTTAAATTATCTACTGTAAATGCATATTTTGAGTATTATGTTGCACCCTCTAGTGGCAGAAACTGAAAATATAACAACTGTAATTTTATACTACTACTTACTACCCTTCATTTGCGACATTAAACATAATTTTTGGGGTTTATTGACTATTGGAAATCGCATTTTAAAAATTAATATTTTATATATTTTAGTATTCAGCGAAATTTGAAATACGGTTACTGGCATCGTGTTCTACTTTTAATTACCTTTCCAACGAGTAGTCACACTTCATTTTTGGTGCACATTACCTATATAAAATAACATTTTTATTCGGAAAAACATGTTTTGGCAAAATATGAATAGCGCCGTCTACCGGCCGAATTTTAAAATTCTATCAATTACATCTGGTTCTCAATAAATCAAGCTTTCTATTGGTGGGTCAATCATAAACTTGTATGTACAGTAACTATGTGAAATAACTGCTTTTTATTGTTTACATCGGACAGACGGACAGACAGACAGACAGACGGACAGACGGACAGACGGACGGACAGAAAAGCGTTAACATAAGGGATTTTTTTTTTTTTAAAAGCCCTAATTATAACCTTGGGCAAAATATTGAAAGATTTTGTTCTGTTTGTAAATATGATTTTCTTTTGAAAAAGAGTGACGAGTGAAAACATTTGTGAATTTTCTAGGATTTCAAAAATAAACATCAAAATAAAATTAAAAATTATTATTTTTTATGAAAGATTTATTAAAAAAAAAAAGATTTTTTCTTCCGGTTTTTGTAAAATTTGGTTGTTATAGTAATTGTCAAAAATCAAATGTCCTTTAAAATTAAATTTAATTATTTTTTCTTAACTATTTTTTCTTTTAAGGAAGTAAAATAATTAATTACTGGTGAATTGATGAAAAATTTCCATTCCTTTAAGTTATGGTTCGTAATTTTTTCCTTTGCACAATTGAAATAATTTCTTGTATAAACAGGATATACCAGAAATTATTATACCAGAAGTAAAAATAACTTGCGAACATTTATATATTTATACATGAAAATATGCTAAGCAAATAAGTAATCTTTGATATATAAACGCAATTATTTTGATTTTCATTATCCCTTGTTTTTTTCTAGTATAATAAACTAAATTCATGATAGTCACAGCAATTTATTTTGTATAATTAATCTTAAGGATTAAAATTTAAGAATATATTAAGTTTTGCCAAAAAGTTTAATTAAAAGGTTAACCAATTAATTGTTAGACTTGCCAGAAAGAACGTTTTAAAAGCTTAAATTGACAATAATATTTTTAAAAATTAATTTTACATTTAGAAGATGATAAATATGAGATTTTAATTGGTATGTTATCAATCTTGAAACTATTACATATACAAATATATTCTTCAATTTAATATCAACTAATTTATTTAATAAAATTTTATTAAGAAATCTTTAAGAGGCTTATAAGTTTTCAATAATAATTTATACATATAAAAATTAATAACATTAAAATGAAAATTTTTAATATTTCATTGTCTATATCTATAGTCTTTGATAAATTCACCAGCCATAAAAATATATTAGGAATTAATCTTTTAGATTATCATAAACTTTATAAGTTTTATTTTCTCTCCATAAATATATTTTTATATTCAAAATTCAATGTTGGCCAACAAAATTTATTAGCGAAATTTTATTTATCTTTAACTAATCTGATAAATCAATTTATTTTGTAAATATTTTAATGGACAAATTTATGGAATCTATAAATTTCTATAGTAAGAACTTTGATATAGATTAAATTATATTGAAAGCATCAATAAAATTATTTTTATTATGAACTCAACGTTTTGTATAATTTATGATTATTAGTAAAATTTATATATTAAATATTATAAATATTTATATATAAATATTTAGAAACTGATTTTACCGATCACAAACTAATTGTTGCAGAAATTAGTGAAAAGCAATTTGTAAACAACAATAAAATAAAACTATAAATGTGACAACAAAAATCATAAATAAAAATGAGGTAAAAAATATGCTGTCAAATTGTAATGTTGACACATCATCTGGGGATGCCAATCTAATTTATTTTAATTTAATTAATACTATTCAAACATGTTTGAATGACGCTACGACAGAAAAAACAATAAAACAAACAATGAAATATAGTAAACCGTGGATTGATTCCGAATGTATTTGATTAATAAAAACCAAAAATTACTGGCATAAAAAGCACACTGCTAATTTAAATAATATATATTTTAAAGAAAAATAACATTATTGGTTAAATAAATTAACATTTACGAAAAGAACAAAACGTATAAATTATGATGCCGTAAAGTTCAGTTCATGTTCTAACAATCAGAAAAAACTTTGGAATTTCGTTAGAGAAATAGTGACAGATAATGCTAATGGTAAAATAGTAAATGAATTCTGTAGCCAGAAAGCAGTAAATGGAAATGAAAATTTACTAAAAATTAATGATTTTAATAAATTATATAGCAATATTGGAAAAAATATGGCTCAACAATATGCATCTGTACATATGCCAGTAGTCAGAACTACAAAAATGTTCAGTTTTAAAGAAATAAATATAGATTCTACAAAAAAATTAATTGATAAACTATCTACAACCAATAGCGCTGGAGTCGATAATATCAACACTTCAACGATAAAATCATGTAAAAATGAATTGGCTGAATCAATAATGCATCTAATAAATGCCTCATTAAATCAAAGTTGTATGCCGAACGCACTAAAAACAAACAAAGTTATTCCAATATATAAAAAAGTTGGTGATAAATCTGATGTGAACAACTTTAGACCAATTTCTATTTCATCTATATTTAGTAAATGTAAAATTATTGAAACATATGTGCATAACCAAATAACTCAATATCTGCAAGAAAATAAATTGATGTGCGAATCCCAATATGGATTCATGAAAAAATCAAGTACTAATGCTGCACTTTTTGATGTTATGACATATGTTCAAACTGCTATTAGTAATGGTAAAAAAGTTGGAATGGTATTTTTTGATTTGACCAAAGCTTTTGATTCTATTGATAGAAAAATATTATTGAGAATTCTCTATGAATGTGGAATAACAGGTAAAGAATATTTATGGTTTAAAAGCTATCTGGAAAATAGGAAACAATATTCAGAATGTGAAGGTATCAAAAGTGAAATAGATGATGTTGATTTTGGAGTAATTCAAGGGAGTTCATTAGGACCAACACTTTTTTCTTGCTTTATAAGTAGCTTTTCTAAACTCGGCCTAACTGGTAAATGCTATTTGTATGCTGATGATTTGGTTGTGGTCTAGATATGGAAAAAAATATAAACAATGACATGGTAACTATTTATAACTGGATGCACTTACATAAACTAACAGTGAATACAAAAAAAACTAAATTTATGCTCATCAAATCAAATAATATTAACATCTCTATATATTATAACAATTAAAAAATAGAAAAACTAAAAAAATACAAATATTTAGGGATTGTTATTGATGACGAGCTTAACTGGAAAGAACACGTTAAAGAAGTAGCACTAAAATCCAGAAGAATTGCAGGAGTTTTTAAGAAAATAGGGAAACGAGTACCTGAAAATATCAAAACATCGATATTTTATAGTCTTTTTCATAGTGTTTTAACTTATGGTATTGGTATCTGGGGAAATACATATCAGAAATATATAAACATGCTACAAAAAATACAAAGTAAAGCAAAAAAAAATCTTTTCCAGCTAAACATAAGATCACCAACATCAGAAATACACAAAAAATACAATATTCTAATGTTAAAAGATTTTATTAGCATGGTGCAAATTATTCAAGTCCACAAAATAAACAGAAATGAAATTAAATCGAATACAAAACTGGTAACAAATAATGAAATACATAACTACGGTACTAGAAACGCCAATCAATTTAGGTACATCAGTGGATTGCGGTTAAATGGTCTTCAACAAATATTAAAATCTGCAGTCAAGAACTATAACAAATTATCAGATGATTTTAAATCACTAAATATAAATAAATTTAAAAAAACAATTAAAGAAACTTACTTAGTCAACTATTAATTGATTTTTACACAAATGAAATATTTTGCTTTTTAACAACTCATTATTAGTTTTGCTTTTTTGTTCAACATGATTTGTTATGTCTCTGTTAAATTTAAATAGTATGTATAAAAATAGTTTTTGCTTTAACGTAGATTAATATTTTAATTTTTAATTTTTAAAATATAAAAAAAAAAATTATATAATTCTAAAAACTCTACGCGAGCTTTATGCTCTTATTGAGAAAATTTTCAATAAATAAATAAAAAAAATAAATAAAATTACTATATATACACATTTCTGACCAATAATAGACTCAGTCCAGATGAAATTAAATTACTATTGAAAATGCCTAAAAAATTACTAAAAATTCCTAAATTAATTATTATTTTAATTATCTGTTTTCAAAATGTAAATTATTTCAATCAAACTTCCTGACATTAATTATTCATTTAAGCTCTTTAAAATACTTAAACTTCAAAAACAAATTTTCAATATTTTGTAAAGAAAAACATTGACTTATTACCAACTCTTCCACATCAGAGAAATCACAATTTAAATATTGTATACTAGAAATATAAATTTTCTTTAAATTAAATTGAAATTAAAATTTATTTCATTTTAGAATTTTGTTTGATTTATAAATTACCGAATTTATATTTTGAATTTATTTATGCGGGATTTATATTTGTCATTCGCAGCTAATTGTTTAGCTTTGATTAATATTTTACAATATACTATAATATAATTTTGTTTAAAATTTTATTGTAGTTAATGAACCTTCTCTACACTAATGAGCTGTTGAAAATTTATTTATAGCATCCGTTTAATCAATATAAATTACGTACACTATATTTAATTGCTAAGTTTTATGTTCAAAATGTTCATTCTTCCATTTCTTTCAATTATATAATTTGATGAAATTCATTTTATATAAACAATATTGATTTTTTTTTAAATTTTGTTAAAATTTTAACAAACAATTTAATAATATTATCCAGTACGAATATTTTATGAAAAATTTATGGTATATATTTAAGATATCAATAAATATTTGAATCAATTTAAAGATGAATCAATTTCAATATAATAATATAATTCAAAAAAAGTTAAAGTTGAAGAAAATAAGACTGGTATATAAAATTAAATTTATACAAAATATCTATAATCTTCATTATTAAATTATTTGATATTAGACTAATTTATAAATATTTTTCTTATATAGGCAAAAGTAATTAAAATATTTTATTGCAAAAAAATATTATACGTGATTGTAAAACTAATTTATATTTTGTATAAAAAAAGATTAATCACATTATAAATTAACTTTAATAACCCTTAATTGTCAATTATAGAAAAATTTCCTAAGTTTTCTAATTTAAAGCACGTACAAAATAATATACCTATCACATATAAATCATTGAATTTGAATGATCCTTTTAGAAAATTAAAGCATAGTTTCCGTAAATAAATTATAACTATAAAAAGAATTTAATGAATAAATTATAATATAAAAAGAAGATTTTAGTATATAGAAAGGCAGATATAAATGTTCAAATAGATTTTTATCTATGTAGAAACGTAAAATCGTTTTAAAGATTGAAGTAGGAATTTAATTTGTTTTGTATAGAATAGAGCAAACTTTTCTTCTTGACCAAACATAAATAATTATTTCTAATCTAACAAATAAATTATTTTCTAAAATATTCATTAGATTTTTTATACTTTTTCTAATATATCTTTTGTTTATTTTTTTTTTAGAAATATACCAAATATTCACTGAAGAAGAAAAATTAGATGAAATCTATGTATGTATATGCATTATTTTTCTATATCACCATAAAATAGAAAATTAATTGCTATACAAAAATGATGAAAATAAAATTCTTCCTTCTATAATATAAATTATTTTTATCGTCAGCTTTAAAGCTTTATTTATGATTCGTCATTTTTTATACATAGCTAGAAATTTTAACAAATTCCTAACGATTCTAACAAAATGTTATATAAAGGACATTTTGTATATAATAAATACTTAGATATAAATAATAAAATAGAATAATTTAAATTGTAAATTGAATAACAATCAGAAAGTAATTATCATTCTTAAAATATTTTTATATATTAATTTAATGAATCTTTTATTATGTTAAATAAATAAATTAGCTAAGAAAAAAAAAGACTATTTGAATAACAATCAGAAAGTAATTATCATTCTTAAAATATTTTTATATATTAATTTAATGAATCTTTTATTATGTTAAATAAATAAATTAGCTAAGAAAAAAAAAGAACATAAATATGAATTATGATCACTATACATATATTTATAGAATAGATATTTTAAAAGTGTCATCAAGTATTTTTTTTTGTTATCTATTATATAATAAATTCATAATTAAATTCAAATTAATTTTCTTCAAAACTAAAAACCGGAAATTTAATTTAAAATTTTCATAAATTATTCATTTTCAATTTTAATTAATTTTTGGTGGTCATTACTATCTTAAGTATAATGGTGAATTGTGAATGGTGTATGTAGTCAGTCATTTACAGTTGATAAATGGGCCAACTTATATAGTTGAGTTGATATGAGAGGAATTCTAAACATATTTTAAATTTACTATTGTGTTATTTGCAGGTAGTGAGTGACTTTAATCTTGTATCTTTTTTTTTTTTTTTGATTTAATTGGATTCACTATGGTGAATAATTTATGTCACATAAATTAAGTTATAAACAAACACAAATGTCACATAAATTACAGAATAAAACATACAAAATTGTAATATTATTTAATAAGTTTTAATAAAAATAAATTGAAACATAAATTATATTGAGTATATTTTTGCAATTTAACAGACATTTTGCAGTTTATATAGAAACATTTTTGCCATTTAACAGATATTTAACATTTTTTTCAATTAATCGATTAGAAGTTTAAACAGAAATATTTCTCAAATTTGATTTAATTTCCGATTACACAAAAATAATATTTCTGGTTAAGTAAATGTGGTTTGTCGGAAATGATTTGTAATTATAAATAAATATTAACTTATTTAATATTAGAATATTTGTTACTAATAATTATAAATGTTATTCAGAAAATTGATTACTAACTGAAAATAAACAAATTGGAATTTATTTGTTTATAAAATTGTAAGTCAATTAATTATTATAGTAAAAAATTAGTTAGTAATTAAGATTATAAACTATAAATGAATAAAAATATTTATTGTAATATCATTCTGCAGCATTTCAACAATAATTATATACCTATATATGCTTAATAATTTCTGTTTCTTGTATTAATAATCTATTTACATTATATTTCAATTATATATAAAGGATATATTACTTTGATAGGTCAATTAAATTTGAAACATATAATATATATGTTAAATTAAATATTATATCCTTGTGGTAATAATATATCTTCACTTAAACCATTATATTTTCAGTTCGATAGGTAATTATAAATTTGTTTAACAATTAATTAGAATAATGATTCTATTTAATTGTTAAACAAATTTATAATGAATTTTCTCAACTCTTGGAAAAACTAATATTAATTTCACTTTAAAGAATTTGTAATTAGAAAATGAGAAATTTAGAAACACACACACTATATTAATTAATTAAAGAAGAAAATACAATTAAATTATGTATATTGGAAAAAATACTATCTAATTTGTTCAATTCTTCATCTGCGGAAATGCTTAAATTTGTTTATAATATTTATATAGAAACTTTTATTATAGAAATTATTTCTATTCCTTATGGAATGACAAATATTTTACCATCAGGATAAATTGAAAAAGTAATTAATTTTTAAATTAATTCTTTTGAAATGTGATAATATATAAGATTAACTATCAGAAAGTGAGTAACGATTCTAACAAAATGTTATATAAAGGACATTTTGTATATAATAAATACTTAGATATAAATAATAAAATAGAATAATTTAAATTGTATAACAAAAGAAGATAAATGATTTATGAATGATTTAATTTCAATAATTAATTAAATTCCGGATTATTTCCAATTAACTTACCTTTTCTTGTTATATAATTCTTTACATAAAACTATATTAAATTGGAATAAATGTTAAGTCTATTGAGAATATACAAGCAATTCAAATAAAATTTATTTTTTAGCTTTTAGTGACAATGATTTTTAATTTACAATATTTATCATATTAAAGATAACTGAAATTGCATATTTTTAGGGGGTATTTATTAATATACAATTAGAAAATATTTCGTTAAGCTTTGCTGCTGCAATATGAAATTTATAAAACCAATAATATTTTCTCTTGATTAACAAAATACATAAAGCTTAGCTACTACTAAATAAATATTCTATTTAATAGAAACTTTACCCCACATAATTAAAAACTCATCAATAATTTATGCATAATTTATTTTATTAGAAATTTATTTCAATATTATATTTGTATTATCCTAATTTTTCAGTTAAGCTTTTATTTACGACCTCAAATTGTTGGCAAGTTACGCTAAAATGATTGGAAATACAAAAATGCCGCGCAGCCGAACTACTGATCAGTAGTTTTATAATTACGGGCTTTTTTTAAATTCAACTACTCTAAATGCATATTTGGAGTATATGTTGTTATTCGTGATTTTATACTACTACTTACTAAATTTCAGATGCGACATTAAACCTATTTTTTGGAGCTTATTCACAATTGGAAAACACATTTTGAAAACTCTTTTTCCATATTTTAGTATTTGGCGCCTCTAGCGGTATAAATTTGAAATACAGTTAACGGCGGTATTCTACTCTTAACTACCTTTCCAACGAGTAGTCGCACTTCATTTTTGGTGCACATTTACTATATTAAATTACAACTTTTTACTTGTATTTTACTGCCCTCTAGTGGCAAAAAATCAGATTATGAGGACGTCTGATTTATTTTAGTTTATATTAACTTTCCAGCGCTTGCTTTCGCTTCATTTTTGGTAAAGATTCACCAAGTTGAATAAAAATTTTAAAAAACAATATAATTTATATGTTTCACCCTCTAGTGGTAGAATTTAAAATTATAACAACTGTTGTTTTATATTACTACCTTTCAGTTGCAACATTAAACCTAATTTTTGGGGCTTATTGACTATTGCAAATCACATTTTAAAAATTAACATTTTATATATTTTAGTTTTCAACTAGAAATTTGAAATACTGTCACTGGCATAATATTCTACTCTTAAATACAACGAGTGGTCAAACTTTATTTTTGGTGCACATTTACTATATAAAATTACATTTTTATTCGGAAAAAGGTGTTTTGGCAAAATGCGAATTGCGCCACCTACCGGCCGAATTTTGAAATTCTATCAATTGCATCTAGTTCTCAATAAATCAAGCTTTCCATCGGTTTATCTATCATATACCTGAGTGTACATCCAATTTTTATTAAATTTACGAGAAATTTGATTTACATAAAGCTATACAAAAAAAATATTTCTGATTTATTAATTTTTTTTTACATTACAAATTATAAATAAAACATGTCTCCTTGTAATGTTTCACAAAATTAAATTATAATACAAGGGAAATATTATTTAAATTCCAATTAACTTTGAATTGTTATTTGATCCTTTTTGATTTGTTGCATTATAGAATTTAATCCTTGTTGATTGTAAAGAAAATTATAAAATATTATATGCAGTGTTTCATTAATAAAATGTTTTAAATTATTTAATTAATTAATTACTAAAGCTTTGCCAGGATTATTATTTACACAAAAAAAATATTGTAAAATAATTACAATACATAATAAAATTGTTATTTATAAATAAATGTATATAAATAATATTTCCATAAAATTTATCGTGTCAGTTCATAGCATACATTTATAGTAAACTAAACTGGGTTAGTAAAATATTTACATTATAAAATTCAATCATATACAAATTGAAGAATTTTGTTAAATAAAAATTAAATTGTGAAAAAGGCTCAATTTATATTGTAATGATAAAATAAATTTTCCTTTAAATAATTTTGTACAAAAAATATAAGATTGTTCATTTCCTTTTTTTTTTCTGTTAATAGTACTAATAAAGAAATTTAATATTTAATTATTTATTCAAATAAAGTCTATTAATTTTACATAATTTTTATATTTCTTTTAGAACCAAAAAATAAATTTCTTTATTTTCCTTTATTTCTATTCTAAGATCAAGCAAACAAATTTTAAAGGAAACTATCGAAAAATTTAAAATGGAAATTATTTAATCAAACATAATAATAATAATAAATCAAAAGCAACGGCTATGGCGTCAAAAAGGATTAGAAATTATTCTTTTATAAATATTTTCGTTTAAATTAATTTTTTCTTATTGATTTTTAAGAAAAAACAAAAATAAGAAGTGAGTCGTAACACTTCACGCAGAAAAAAAATATGATAGTTTTAGGATCATATTCTCATGGGATCATTTAATGATTGGGGTTTTGATTGTAGCAATCATAGTCGCAACCATATAATGATTATTTTATGCAGCGTAAAGAGACCAATCTATGATTGCTATGACCACTATTCTTTTTTTGCCGAGATTATTATATGATTGCTCCAATTCTAATGTTTTTATCGCAGCGATCATTTAATGATTGCTATGAATACGTACATTTTGTTGGTAGTGATCATTATATAATTGTTGCAATAATTTATCTTACTAACTTTCTGGATTGCTGCCATCATTTTAACGCTGTACTACTTGGTTGTAGAGACAACATCAACTGGATCTAGCTACAAAAATACCTACCATATTGGTTGTTTCCCTTGTATTTTCCCTTGTATTACATATTGGTTCTACAAACAAGAAGTACAGCGATGAAACGATTGCACCAATCAAGAAAGTTAGTAAGATAAATTATTGCAACAATTATATAATGATCACTGCCAACAAAATGTACGTATTCATAGCAATCATTAAATGATCACTTCTACCAAGAAAGTTAGGACTTAGGAAGCTACTTCAAAGTGGCCAGGGCTGAAATAAATATTACTTATAGCAAAGAAAAGTATTTAACTGTTTGTTTAATTTTTTATTGAAAATAATCTATGTTAACATTCTTTTTTTATTGTAAATATGTATAAAAATATCTTGTAAAGAATTTTTTCAAAACATCACCACTAATTATTATACTTGGAGTACCCGGTTTAACTTTCTCATCGATAATATTCATGTAATTAATATAAAAATTTGAGAGTCTAATTTGGTATTTAGTAAATATTGGTTTTAAAATATTTATTTTATTATTAGAGCTTTAAAAACTATTCACTTTAAAAAAAAATTATTTCATGAAATATTAAAAATATGAACTGCACTCGTATACAAATAACAACTGACTATGAATTATGCATATAATATTTCACTAAAATTTAAAGGACTAATCATTCAAATGAGTATCACATCACAATAACATTATGTTTGCCACATTGAAGTAACCATTTTATGGTTGCCGCAAATATAGGTTTATGATGACAGTAATAAAAAAAACGTATACCGTAATCATATTTTTGTTTGCCGCAACTTAAAGTTGTAGCAATCATTCTTACAATAAAAATTTAATCTTAATATGATTTCCATTTTCATTTAATGGTTAGTACAATTAAGCTGTTAAACAATGAATTATTTTCACAAATAAAAATTGTTACAGTGATCATATAATTATTTCAGAGAAAAAAAAAGTCATGGTACAAACATGTTTTTTTTCTGCGTGTTCCAGTTACTACGAAAATACTTTGACGGCGATCAAAGGAGTTAATTTTATTTACTTAGTAGTTTCTATAAACTTTGGTATATTAAATCTTTAATTTAATAAAAATGTTATAAGAATCTTCCAATATTCAATATTATACTCATACAAAGATTTTATGCTATAAAATATTAAATTAATCAAACCACTCTTCTTGGTCAATGTTGAGCCTCAAATTGACTGTCCAATTGAATTCGCGAAACGCCTAATTGAAGAAGAGGCGATCAGAATAGTTAACAACACTTGGGAACTATATCCTCAGTGTCGTCAAACCAAACTATGCTGGCCGCGGCTATCCAAGAAAAGATCGGAATTTGTCCTATCCATTAATAGAACAACCTGCAGAAAACTGATCGGTCTCATTACTGGTCATTGGTTGATCGGTACACATGGTACCTATCTAGGGTTTCCCATGGTTGAATTATGTCGCTGTGGGGACGAAACGAAAGAAACCACACTAGAGCATCTAATGTGCGAATGTGACAGCCTTGCACGCATCAGGTACAAATACTTGGGCCGAGACACTTTAGATAGTTTATCGACCCTTTCAACTATACCTCTATGGAGAACGGTTCTCTTCATAAAGGTAAGTAGAATCTTTGACAGGATTAGTGCTTAGTTTTGGACCACGCGAGGGGACCACAATGGATCCACCGAGATCTCTCGTGACGTGTGTTGACCAAAGTTCAACACACAGCCCTTCTTAACCTAACCTAACCACTCTTAAAATAAATAAATTTGATTGATATAAAAAATATTACTCCTCCTATAATTTATCACTTATTAGTATAACAAGATTTTCATTCAAATTCGACATTATTAAATTACGAGTATAAAAAAAATAAAATGAAAAATTATTATATGCAAATATTTTCTAGGAAATGTCCCTAAAAATTCATGAATATTTTTAAACTTACTATATACGAGAGTATAATAATTTTTGGTAATTGCGATGAGGGATAACATTCAATCATCTTGTCTCATTAGCTGACAGAATCCCCAATATTATTATGATAAAATTTAATGTATAAAATATCTAAAATATATATTTGATCCTGAGGTTGAAAAATATATTCTCAAAAGTAAAGTATATGTCATATAAATAATAATAAAACTTTAAGGATAAATTTTTTTTTGGTATATCCAAGAGAAGCTTAATAAAGTTTTAAGAAAAAATTGTTTTATTTAGATTCGTATTTGGTTTCCGTATATTTCGGAAATAAAACCTTTTTGTCCTAATATATTAAATTATCCTTTTTTCTAAAAAAAGAAAAAATATAATTGAAAGTTTATAAATTTTCAATTCAAATCCATAATATTAAATTGTCACTCAATAAACTAAAAATCTTTAACATATTTTTTTTTTACTTTTATGATTAAATTGTTAGTTTTTTGGGTTAGTTACTAGAGAAGAAAATTAATTATAAAATTTCAAATTATAATTTTAAATTTATGAGTAAATTGAAATTGAGTAAGAATATTGTAGTTTGAAATTTATGAAAAAAGGATATATGTACTATAATACTTCTATTGTCCTTTCGACAATATCCTTATTTTATAGGCACATATGAAACTGAAAGATAATTGCTGTTCAATTGAAACTTATTGGAAAATTTCAATTTTAATATTCATGTAAATTTTCTACATGTAATATCAGACATAATTGCTAATATTTTATATCCATTGCCTATTTTATATTTTTGAAATATGTATATTTCATTGAACGAATATTGTTTTTAGTCCTGGGCATATAACTTAGTCCATAAGAGAAACTCATACAATTAAATCTTACTGTTTCAATCCTACAATACTTCTGATTAATCCTTTCAACTCATCAGTAATAATATTTATATACTTTCATTATAGACCATTTTCTCGTTCGGAATAATAAAAGACTTAAGAAAATGTTTCCACAATGAAAATAGCTATACAATCTATTATGTATTATTATTGGAGAGAAATATACGAACGAAATTGGATGTGATGATGAAAGCCTATAATTTAATTCTAACAGATGAGATGAATATAAAATATTTTTTTAAATCTATATTGTAATTGATCTTAGAATAGATATTGTAATAATAATACTAAAAAAAATTATTTTACGAATTCAAGACGCCATAAAAAATAATAATTATATTTGATCTATAAAAAGGTGACATAAAAAGGATTCACCATAGATATATAATTTACACCTAGGAGGAGAATATAATTTGTGTTAACTTTGTTCGAAAACAAAAAGAAAAATACGATAAACAAACCCCGGGTTTGTCAAAAGCACATTTCCTCAAAATCGCCTCATGTAGAACTATGAGCTATTCTAAAACAATGGGAATTCCTATACATACGTGTATAGTATTTTTTAGTAGTATTTTCAATGTACTATACATAGGAAAGATAAAAAATTATATGGTAAATATAGGTAAAAAATGTGTCCCTGTTCGATTTTATTAATTTTTTTTCCTTCCAAGGTTATTATACCAGCAAAATATATATAAACTTATGATTTAACTTTTCTTTGATTTTGCTTTTAATTTAACATGATGTGATATGAAATAATATCCAATATTCAATTTATATAACTCCTAAAAATATGCAAAATGTTCGTTTTTTGCAAAATTTTACATGATTAAGCATTTTGATTAATTATAAGTGTGAGGCAAATGATTATAATTTATTAATTAATGTACTTTAAAGAAATATGATTTTCTAAAGTTTTCTCAATATTTGTTTTTAAAAATATTGTGCAGTTATAATTTTACAAGTGAATTAAAAATGTAATTTTTTGATTTTTGAAGGGCCACAACGGAAAGGGCAGAGGAGATACGAATACAATTTCTTCAGAGACTCTAGTTATTTTTTGGATATCTCTTTGGTACATAAATTTCAGCCTTCCATATTAAGCCGTTTGGGAAATACAGGGTGTTAAAAAAACTAAAAAAAGTTGTATGAAGATAACGGTATTTTTATACATCAAAGAATTAAATTTTAAAAAATTTGTTAATTTCACAATTAAGATAAAAGATTTTCCTATCTTATAGTTTTTACAGACCTCAAAAATTTTTATTGGTTTAAAAGTTATGAGATGTTCAATATGGGCAATTTTCTAACTTGGAGGGGAAATAACTCAGAGGGGAAAAGAGAAGAATATTTTGTTCTACTGGGCCTATTATTTTATTACTATCTATCTATGTTCAAAATTTTAACACTCTATCTTAATAGATGTAGAAGTTTGTGTAAACGGACGGACGGACAGACAGACGGACAGACGGACAGACAGAGTGAAACTAATATACACATTTCTTCCAATTTGGTTGGAAATGTGCTAAAAAGGACACAAAAGATTATTGCTTTGATAAATAATATGAAATTCAGGAAGAATAAATTGTCTGGTAAATTTTGATATCAATTTTTAAGGTACATTTAAATTTAGTTAACATTTACGATTTTTCAGTTTAAATATGTAGACTAAGAATTTAAAGTATCTACAAAATATTTAAGCTATAATTTTTTTTAATCAATATTATTTTTAAAGTCAAATATCTTTTTTATCTTCAAATCTAAATTACATATTTTTATATTTTATATATTTGTTACTAAACATTAATAATTCGTTGTTATTCTTAAATTTCCCAAATGTAATAAACCTTTTTCCACATTGATTGACTTAGATATTTTGTATTTTCATCACAAATCATCAAAAATTTAATCTGGTTCAATAATTTTTATGTTTGTTTCCCTTTATTATTATTTTTTGGTACTAAGAAAATTTAATCAACCAATAAACCAATCAAAATATTACATATATTATTAAGAAAAATTCAATTAAATGTAAACTAAAATTTACCTGAATGAAAATACTTTATAAATTTTTAAATTATGGTATACAAGTAATTCTTATATTAAATATTATTTATATATAATTCAAGTCCTTGATTTAGAAAATGATATATAAAAGATAGTCATATGATGTGATATTTGTACATATATCGAAAGCCTTAATTAAATTAAAACAAATTATTAAAATATAAATAATTATTCTATCAAAACACGAAGCAATTAATCATATAAATAATAGCGCACATAAATGTCTGATAAAATAATATAAGGAAATCTTTAATTTTCACATTTTTTAAAACATATTGACAAAAATCAAAATTCACATAATTTATTTCTCATTTGGTTCATTTGTTTATGCAATGTAAATATTTACTTAATGGAAATTTGAATCAATAAACAGAATAAGTTTTTTTTTTGGCAAAAATAAATATTTACCTTTATATTATTATTCCAGGATCACCAAATTGGATAATTTGAATTTGTTTTATATTTAAGGATATTCACATTTTCTCAAGAACTAAATTAAAGTCAATAAAAATAAAAGAAAAAAAAAGGATAAAGGTTCAAATTTGAACAAAATGTAGGCAAACAGAAAAAAAATTAGGTCACTTTATAAAAAAAATGTTAATACTAATAGTACCTAATTTATTGAAGACCCCAGAGAAAATTTTTATTTTTAATTAGTGAAGTGAAAATTAGTGAAAATCAATAATTGAACTTGAGAAATATTGATTTTTTATTGGCGCCAATAAACAAAAAAATATTTTCTTTACCACAATTTAAATTTATTGAAAAATCTTTAATGGCAAGGTCAAATTTTTATTATTACAATAATAAAAATTGTAGAATAATTTAAAGAAAATTTATTGAGATAATTATGGGAAAACTTATTTCAATGAATTTAATTGAAGGAAATTTGAACGATAGTAAATAATAAATGTTTATTTGTGAGGATTTTCTCTACCACTAAATGTTATCTATATGTTATATCACCATTTGCAATATTGAAATTTCAATACCCGTGTAATTTTATTTATTTACCAAGTGTTTACTATGCAAATTATGTTTGTTTTATATAAAACGTTTGATATGGAAATCAAATCCAGTAAATGAAATATTTAATAAAATATTTTAAAATATTGTTATTTGACTTAACCAAACAATCAACAAAATACTCCTTCATGGCATATTAAAGTGTTATAAAAATATTTTTTTATTTCAAATTAATCAGATGCATTCAAACCTTTTTAATGTTGAAATTGCAATAAATCAAATCAGGAATTATCTGAAGAAATTTCATTTCAATTTAATTATTTCATTTTCCAGACTGTACTAGAAACATTTAAAATTATATTTGAAATTCATATTTTTCTAATTTATATGTGTCATTCTCAGTACATAAAATATAAAAAATTATTACCACAAAAATTCTAAAAATCCCTTTTTAAATCTCAAAATTCTTTTTGATTATATAATAAATAGGTTTCCGATTTCTATTCTGTCCTTTTTAGTATATCTTTCCTATAAAATTTTTAACCACAAATAAATTTATTCAATTATTCAAAATAAATAATGTAAATTTGTTTTTACTTTTACATTAAACCCTTTTTTATAGATATGCTAATTTTTTGTATGGTTTCAAAATCTTGGATAATTCTTTTCCCAAATAAATGTTTAATTTAATTTTTGTATTCGTTTCCTTAAATATTTCCTTCTTGATTAAGTATAAATATAAAGAAAAGGTAAAAATAAGGTTTACAAAAAATAAATAAATATTTATTATTTTTTATTAGATTTTAATGGTAAATAAATTACTAGGATATAAAATTTATAATGAATAGAAATTGGGAGGAAATTTTACAAATAAAAATTTAAGGTCACATAAAAAACTCATTAATGGGTTTCGCTCTGGACTCTGAAGATTTTGGTAATTATAATTCTTCAATTTACATAGAAAATTAATTAATTAACAAAGAATTATTTATTTATAAAAAGCATAATTAGAATTTTTGATTTATTTCGTATTTTTTAATAAATTTTTATGTCTGTAATATGTAACATACAATTGAAAGTTTTGAGAAAATTACTTCAACTTTTATTATGATATGATCATAAGAAAAATATTAATAAACAAAACTAATAAAAGTTTCGTAATTTGGCGAAACGGATTTTTAATTTATTAACTCATTTTTAGCAACTATAATTAATTTTAAATTCAAATTTAAAATTGTAAATAAAAATTTCTCCAGAATAATCTATTTTTTATATTCTCTATTTATAATAACATTATTTTCATAAATTATTTAAGCTTATTAAAAATTTGATTCATTTTTTACAAAAAAAGTAAACATCAATTTTCGATTAGTTCTATCAATTTTCGATTAGTTCTATCTAATTTTCGAT
Source organism: Empis stercorea (assembly GCA_949752835.1). NCBI lineage: Eukaryota > Metazoa > Arthropoda > Insecta > Diptera > Empididae > Empis > Empis stercorea. The sequence continues at coordinate 14,040,678 of OX457087.1, forward strand.
TTAATCTCGTGGATATAATTAAATGGAATTATTAAAATTAAATGGACAATTTTTTTCAGTCAATGCATAATTTCATTCTATATCATTAATAAATCAATTTCTTCCTCAAAAGTAGTAAATTTTGAAAAATATAATAATTTTTCTATCAATTGGGTATTTCATGAAAATATGTAGCATCTAAAAGAAAAACAAAAAATATTGAAAGTACTTTAAGTACATGAAAAATTCTGAATTATTTATGAAATACTTGTATGTGATGGAATTTTGAGACATTTTAACTAATTTGGTGTGACATCTTCGTTATATAAGTTAGCAGTTATCAGACGTAAGTACTCAAGCATCTACTGATAAATTGAAACAAGAAAAGTATTTTAAAATCTTATTTGCAATTGACACTAACATAATTGGATAAGTTATTGTAAATTTAATAGACAAAAAGTCTGAAAAACTTCGTCTGAAATATTATAAATATACTTTTGTTTTAGTAAAGATTACATCATAAACTTGAATTACGTTTATATAAAATTTTGAGACTTTAAAATATCGTTAAACTTTTAAAATTCTGATACTTTAAAATATCGTTAAACTTTTATCGTCAAGTTAAACTATTTTAGTAAATTAATCGATTTTCGTCGAATATGTCCTTAGGCTGTTTATTATTTCATCCTTGATTTTAGTTAAATCATTTTTAAATATTGTGAATTCTTCAATACACTTTTCGTAAATCGTAAAGTTCATAAATATTTATTATTATTTTGAGAAGAAATTAAAATTCTGAGTGTCAAGGTTAATACAAAGATGTGAAAAGCATAAATTTCGAAAAATATATAAATAAATCTTAAAGAATTTGATTTAAAGTTCATATATAATTTCTGTCTAGAAAAATATGAACTTAAATTCCAAATATCTTAAATTCCAATAAAATTAATTGAAATTATATTTATTTATTTTATTTACTAAATTTTATCCAAAAATTAAATTTGATTCAAATTAATTATGTTATAAAATGAAATTTCAATTAAAAAAATCAATTTTTATACCTAAATCATAAATTTATTGATGTGTGAAACAAATTTAATTTTGGAAATTAACATTTTTATTATTTTAAAGAAAAGGTCAAATATGATAATGAAATTTAGTAATGATATGGTTTTGTAATTGAAGCTTGATTAAGGAAATTTTAAGTATTAATATAGATTTAATATTTAAATAGTAAATTAAATTGTCTTAATTTTATGATCTTGGATTGCAAATAATAATTTAACGAATCATTTTCTACTTTTAAAATTCATAAACTAATAATTTGAGACAAATTTTATTAATACATAGTACATAATTCAATTTCTAATTTACTTACTATGCAATTATTTGATGATGCCAAACTACATTACTACATATCCCCATAGAAATAGTATATAACAGCCTGCACACACAATGTTAATTATTACCAGGCCACTGTTGGAGAAATGTTATTTTTAACAGATCACTGCTAATTACATAATTTCACATTATATATTATTTTCATGTCGATTTCGAAGAGAAATGTCTTAATATAAATATAAATATTTTGAATTTTATATAATTAAAGTATAATATTCTTGCGGTTAATATGAAATGAACATGAATATGTACTTATTACCAAATCAATTTAACATTCATTGATGAATTTGATAAAAGAGATAAGATATGTATATAGAAAAATTAGAAAAATTATGACATATCATCAAATATGATAAATTACAAAAGTAATTTAAATTTACTATATACATATTTTGATATTGTTTGATATACAAAAATAGAAATTAAATAAAAGAAAATTATTAAAGACAATATTCCTAAAATTGTTAAGAAATTTCCAACAGAGAACAATATTAAATATTTCTTCTAATCTAGAATCATTACTTAGGTCACTGTCCTTCTTATTTCTCTAACTAAATCATTTGTATGTTCAATAATGAAAATTCTATGTTAAAAATTATCAAAATTAATTACAATAAAAGTATTTAATAAAAATTTTTAGAACAGAAACGTTACATCCAAAACTATAAATAAAATTAAAATTAGTTTTATTTATTTACTTTGTAATTTCCCTTTGCAAATTAAATTGCTTCATATCTTTATATATGAAGCTTTGTGGTGCAGAGCAAATTTCGAAAAAATTTTTTTCGGAATTTTAAATTTTTTCTTACGTTTTAGATGTCAGGGAACCAGAATCAGCAAAAAAAAATTTCGTGTCCGCCGTACGCCGTACGTCGTACGTCGTACGCCGTACGCAAAGCAAAAATAGACTTTTTTAATCACTTAGAAATAGTTCTAAAACATATTCAATTCAATAAAAAATTTGCAGAAACGTAAATAAAGGATGGAATTTTATGTTTATGATATCCTTTTTAGAATGATATCCCTGCAAACCCCCTTCATGGAGCGTTAAAAATGCATAATTTTTGTGCACGTTAAAAAACACACCTTAATATAGTCGGATCTTTACTCTGTTTCACAGGTTTATGAACAGACATTATACAAAGAACATAACAAAAATTTAGAGCCCTGGGTCCCCGCCCCATTATTTTATGGTAATATTAAAGACAAATTTTTGAAAATATGCCTATGAAACCAGTAAGGTTTTACGTAAAACACTATTACTTACAACACGTAAGTGCCTTTCCATTCCATATTAAAAAAAATACCCCCCGCCTTTTTTAAGTGGATGAAGGGCTTATATATGAAACAAGTTGCAACCCCTCAGCGGGAAATTTATTAAAAAAGTGAGAAACGAGTTTCTTAAATATACTATTTTACACCTTCTCCATAAAAATTAGCCCCATACCTCTACCCCACCTTCACTTTAAAGTGAAAGACTTTTAAAAGGGCTATTAAAATTGTGTTTTTTTTTATTAAAAATGGTCATAAGATATGTCGCATTTAAGATAGGGCCTTGTATCTTGTAAGTTAGGTATAATAGATTAGTACCTTTCGCAATCATTCAAAATTTTCACCCCTTTCTCCTTTCACATAGCTGAGGAAGTATATTTATAAAAAAAGAGGCAACACCTCCTCGGGGGACTGGATTAAAAAACTAAGAAATTAGTTTTTTTTAAATACTATTTTGCACCTCCCGCGAAAAATTTGTTTCCGTACCTGCAACCCCCTCTATTATTCATCACTAAGAAATGTTATATTACAAAATTTATTACAGAATTTATGAAAATTTAATTTTTGGAACTTAAAATGACTATAAAATAAGCCACAGTTTATATATTAACTTGAAACTTATAAATTGGGTTCACTAGGTTCGTGGTAATCCAAATCACTCCAAATTTTATCCTTCTGCTCTTTTTGGGTGGAGGAGGGGGTATATTTAGGAAACAAACTCCATGCCTTCCGCGGGGCGCTAATTTAACAAAATGAAAAAATACTGTTTTAACAACGAAATTTTACACCTTATATGAAAAAATCAGCCCCATACCCTCAACCCTCTTTATGTTAGTTGTATTTGAATTTCGATATTTTCAAAGTTAAATTTTTAAAATTCAAAATGGCTATAAAATAGTCCAGATTTTATGTACGACATTCTAGCTTCTATGCCAGGTACCATAATTTCAAACCTTGCGAAATCACTTAAAATTATAAACTACCATCTCATTAAAGTAGAGGAGGGGGTATATTAATGAAATAAGCAATATCCCCTAAGCGGGAGACTATATCAAAAAAATGAAAAATTAGTTTCTTAATAACACTATTCTACACCTTGTGCATAAAAACGAGACCTGTACCTTCAACTCTCTTCATTTTACGGTTGTAAAAATTTCGACATTTTAAAAATTAATATTAAATTGCATATATACAATTTCGAGTATTTATTTATTGAAACTTGGTAATAATTTAAAATTGTACAACATTAATAGTTTTGAAAAAATTATAACTTTTAATTTTATATATGTATTATGTTATACGTGAAATTCAAATTTTTCGCAAAGGTCTTAGATTAGATATTAGCTTTGAAATATATAGTTTTCAAACCAAAATTCCAACCTTTTCTGCTCTAGTAATTCCAAAATTTAAAAATTAGTATAACAGTGTTAAATTGTTTGTATTCATTGGTAACTTAAACTCAGTCCAAATTCTCAACTGACATATACAAATTGATATACAAAGAAAAATTTGCCAAGTTGGAAGTCCTTTTGATCCACCTAGGATTTAATGAAAACGAAGATTTAAATAAAATTTATAAATTCACGTGTATAATTTTATTATTATAAACTATTTTTTTTTAAATTAACCCTCCGATGTAGGTTGTTCCTTATATATACCTCCTCCTCCACCGAAACAAAGCAGCGGGTTAAAATCTGAGTGAATTGGGTAAGCACTAACCTATTGCACCTAATTTGTAAGTTGATTGGTTATAAATAAAATGTGGCTTGTTTTATAGTTATTTCATATTCCAAGTATTCAATTTTCATAACTATATAATAAATTTTCAAGTGTAATATTTCTATGTGATAAGAATGGAAGTAAATTTTTCGCATAAGGTGTGAAATAGTATTTTTAAGAAAATAATTTCTCATTTCTTCAATCCAGTCCCCCGCGGAGGTGTTGCATCCTATTTCACAAACATACCTTCTCAACCCTATTAAAAATGGAAGAAGATAAAAATTTTGAATGATTCAAATTTTGAACCTAATTTATAAGATTCAAAAACCTATCTGAAATGTGGCATATCTTATGATCATTTTAAATATCAAAAAATCAATTATCATAAAATCTGGTTCTATTAAATCATATTATGTATATTATGTTATATTGTCATGTAGTAATTGTAGGTTTATCTAAAAGGGGATATGAAGCACTCTTCCAACTTGGCAGCTTTTTTAAATATGTGACTTAATAAAAAATAATTTATGACTTCGACATTTCTTCATAAATGGTAAATAATTTAAGAGCTTCTAATTTTATCTATACATATATACATTTTCAATTGTCAAATATTGAATTTCTTATGTTCTCATTAAAACAAAAACTCTATGTGGTTTTGATGTTTATAGGTAAATTTATCACCTGGTTTATATAAACAAAGTCTGTCTCTGTACATAAAAGATATTCAAATATTTTTAATTACTTATATTGTACAAATTTCCAGGCAATTTTTTTTGAATGAAATATTTGGATAACAAATTTAAAAAAAAAAATGTGGTCCAAAAAGCGTCAGCCAATAAGCATATAATACGCATGGCGGTGAATTACCATAATTATGGCAATTATTATTGAAACAAAATAATGTAGAATTTTTGAATCAGTTTTAAAACCATAATATATCACAATTCCTGTTAATATAAATATTTATAATTTAAAATAAAACTAAACTGATTTTCTAAAAATAGTTTTAATTACAAAATTTAACATTAATTTAAAAATTTTTTTTTATAGTTTCAAATATAAGACATCACATTTACCCAATTTAAATAATGAAATATTTGCGAAATGTGAGATCGAATTTTGAATTATAAAAAATCCAAATTGTCTTTTGAACATAGTGGCACTATCGCTGTCGCTGTTACTGATTTCAAAAGTCAACTATGTTAAATGTTGGAATAATTACAAAAACTTACTATACTAATCGCTGTACCGCTGTACGCTGTCTCTAACTTCATATTAACAGTATATTTGCATCATCAAATAATACTGACATTGTACACAAGACATTGTACATTGACAATTTTTAAGTTCTTGCTTTCTCATATTTTTTAATTATTATTAATTTATGTACAAACAAATTTTATTTTAATTAAAATTTTACTCTTTTTTTAATAAATTACAAAACAATTTTTATTATTATTATTAACACTGTTATAAACTAGTAATATCACTTTTTTGTTTTTTTTTTTTACAATTAAATTAATATAAATAGTACAATTTACTATATACAAAAATATTACTATATTTTAAAAATATTAATTATATTAACAACCATCTTTTGGCGGAAAGAATACATTAAATAAATACTGCAAATATACTGAAAATAATGAAATAGTATCCATAAAATAAAATACAAGTTAAATCCAATGACATAAATAAATGTACATGAATTCTAATACGAGTGCATCTTAATGATCTAAATTTAAAATATAAAAAAAAAAACAAATTTATTTATTTATTTCGATATATAAAAAAAAATATTTTACCTAAATCCTAAAAATATACATCGTGATAATATTAATGTTATCAATGATATTGTATATCCTTTTAACGTAAAGCTCATTTACCATTTGCCTGAACTGAAAATAATAGAAATATTATTTTTATTAATTTTTGATGAAACATTTGTTTTATCGTAAATTGGAAATTAATATCGTTCCAGTATATACATATATATATATATATACATATGAATTATATATATACTGGAAGTGTGAATTCATAAAAGGGAAAGTAAAAAATTAAACTAAAGTACTACAAATGAATTTATCTTATGTACTATATTTAACCAAAATGTAATTCAATATTTTTTTATATAAATTTTTAACTGCTAATTATAGAATAGAATTAGAATTAGAATATAGAATTGTTTTTTATAGAATATATATATATATCTCCTCACCTGGCCATAACTCTTAAACGGCTTATATTTTAATTATAAAATTTATGCTCCTTCCATATATTTCTAATTCATTGGCAATATAACGTAAAAATAATATATTATAATAATATAATAATATAATAATTAATACAATTTCTCTTAATTTTTACATTTTCTGTTAAATATACATCTTCTGTTAAATTTTACAATTTCTGTTAAATTTTACATTTCTGTTAAATTTACATCTTCTTTTAAATTTTACAATTTCTGTTAAAATTTAAATTCATTTATTATATTAATTTATTAATATAATATATAATAATATAATATAATTATATTATATTATTATATTATATTACGTTATATAATACTTATTTTTAATTATTGTTCGGTATCGGTATCATTTTTCAATTATTTAATTATCATTTGTCTTTTGATTTAAATCATTTATTATTTAATATGACATCTTCAGGGGAAAATTGTAAATTTATTGGATCTAAATTTCCTTTTGAGTGCATTGAAATAGTTGTATGTGTTAAGTTGTCTGAAAAGGGATATGAAATTATATTAAATATAATATTGGTAATACTACTACATATTATTATTATTTCTTTTGATATTACGAATATATAAATTAATTAAGTTAAATTGGTATATTAACAATTAAAATTTTTCATTTTCCACAAAAAGACGAAGAAAATGATGAATTTGACTTAGTAGAGAAGAAAATTTGATTTGAGAATAAATGATTTTTAAAAAATTCTTAGCTTTTCATTACAAAATAGTTTTCAGTCTCTCTATTTCTTTCCATATATTTAAATGCTCTATAGTCTATACTATACTACTATACTACATAGACATTGTATGTAATTTATTCATTATAATTATCTTATTATAGGATTATGTTGATAGACTTTAATATGCTTAAATGATATATCTATTTGTATGTCTTACACGTGATCTAATTAAGAAAATTCTGAATTTATCTTAATTGAGAATTAAAAGGTTATAAAAGTTTATGTTTAAAACCAAATGTTTAGTTCATTTTTATAACATTACGAGCACTTATTAGCTTTTAACAATAAAATTTATTTAATTATGTTTCTTATACCAATAAATATGTTATTCCACTTTAGATAAGTTTTGTAATTCCATTAAATTTTATATAGATTATAAATTCAAATAGAATTTTGTATAATTTCTTAATTATTAATATATGAAAAATAATCAAATTCACCATCTTAAATGGATTTTTAAAAGAAAACTAAATTTCTATAAATTTTTTTGTTTGGCTAATTTAAATTACAACCGTCCAACTATTAGGAGGCTTTACTATTGTATCACATATGCTGGAATTCAGAAAATAAATAATGTTTTACCAAAGCTACTTTTACTTGTTTTTAGATACCAATTTCTTTACTTAATATATAATTTTAATTATTTAATATACATTAAATTTTTGGTTTTTTTTTTTGGGAAAATATAATAAATTTGATATAAATTTTTATTGACATTTTAATTGAACATATATCTAGCTACTGGAAAGCATTTCAGAATTATTGACAATAATATAATTTAAAGATTATATTACATATTTATTTATATAATTTACCATTAAAATTATCGTGTTTTGTGTATAACAAATTTTATGCATTATCGTATATTTACAATTAATAAAATATTTTTTTTTATATCAAATTAATTGTAAGTAATCAATAAAAATTTAACAAAAAAAAAGGAAAATTAAGCTGATGATATAATATAAATGACCTTTTTGTTGGTATTAACAGATCATTTAGTGTACAGGATTCAAATGTTTTTTTTGTTAATTTGGTTGATTAATTTTTAAAAGTATAATTTTCGATTATAAGCATTAATTATTATGATTATTAGAACTGAAGGACAATGTATGTAATAATTTATTTAAAATTTAATTACAAAAAAAAATTTGGATACATAAATATTTAAGGCCAAAAAATTTAAATTTTGTGTAAACCTATTTCAATAAAAAGTGTTTACTCTTCTCTGCTCTCTCTCATTATTAGTATTTCTTTTGGTTACCTTGTAAATGGAAGGAGTTAGGATGGTCGGTATAATTATTTGTTATGAATATTTCTGATTATCTTATGTCTGTACTGGACTATACTATAATCTCATACTATAATCCTTAAAATTGATGTTGCTTAACAAAAAATACTAATTAAAATCTTCAATTACATAAATGATCTTATTTATATATAGTCAATTCCATAACTTCCATAATTATAGTCAATGCCTCGTATCATAATAAACATTAAATTTCCCACGAAATTATACAAATTATCATAATTTAAATGTCAAATATACTATTATAAATTTACGAATATTTAATGTAATATACCATTTACAACAAATTATTAATGATTTACGGTTGGTCAGGAGTTTTATTTTGTATAAAGTTCCTTAAGAAGGTCCTTATTTGTAGAAATAAAAAAATCAAAAGAAAATATTTAAATAATTTTATATTTGATTTATTTGAACATTTTAATAACTGGAGAAATATACGTTTTGTTTTAAATTTAAGTTAAATTTTGAATGTTTCCTTTTTATGTTTCTCAAGTGGTATTCAAATGAATCCTCTTGGTGATTTACTTATATATAAAAAATTAAAATTACAATTTTTATTTATACTTTTTATATTCAAAATTAAATTTGAATTAAATGGTCTGTCAACTAATTTTTAAATAATAATTTTATAATAACATTATATATTTTTAGACATTTTCCAAAATAATTGAACTAAATTAAATTGTAAATTGATATATATGTATAATATTACATAAATTTGGTGGAATGACAATATAGCAATCTATTTCTATCTATCAAAAAAATGTAATGTACTGTCGAAGTTTTCTTTTATTTTTCTGTTCATTCTTTCATTTTGTTACATACACACGAGCCTGGATATGCGGACTTGACAGCCAGTATAATTTTTTGTATTTATCTGTTAAACTTATGTTTCTGCTTGAGGTTTATCTATAAATAAATTAGTATAAATTTATGTATTTTTTTTACGGAAGGGAATATAATTATATTATAAAAAATAATTTGTATTAATTTCATAGAAAATTAATAATAATTCAATGATAAATAATTCTATTTTTTTGATTTATAAAAATAATTATTTAATTTCGAGAAAATTTTAGCATACCAAAAATTTGTAATATCTCTTTAATTATACTAAAATAAAACTATTTTAAAATTAATTTATTAAACATTATGCTGCAAGTGTCTCTTGGCAGTTTACAACACAATCTCAACACAAACTAAAAGTACATTTTTTTAAGTAGACAGATTTATCAAGGACTACATCACAAAGATCCTCTCTAAGCAACTATATTAACCTGTAATTATTATTTTAAGTATTTGTACGTGTAGAAAACTTACCAAGGTGTAAAACTTTTGAACATTTTTCAGTATATTTTTCAAAAATTATTTTTCTTTACAGAGTCCTTTTTAACTATATAGTAAGTTTTGATAATAAATTAGAAAAAAGTTTTACCAGAGTTTTCCTTCTTTATAAACACAAATAAATTAATGCACATTTTTAATGTTCTCAACAACGTCAGAACTTTTAATGCTAATTGAAATTCTTAAAATTCAATGCACATATTCTTGGGAAAATTATGAAAAACAAAATAATTGTTGAGATATCATATATTATTATTATTTTGAACATTTAACAAGTTAGAAGATAATAATTTTCTTATTCTTATGACCTTTCAGTTTTATTTTCATCTTTTTATAACTAAAAAATTTGTAATAAATTTCTGTTATATAAAAGTATAATTAATCATTTACTTAATGTACATTATAAATTAACTTTAGTTGGTGTGAAAGTTCAATTGAAATATTATCAGTACAATTATTTTGAAGTATACCCTCTAACAAAAATTTCAACACTATTCAACAATTTTGTTCATGAAAGGTTAAAAGGATATTAAACACTTATTTTTTTTGTTGGAAAGATTGATTTAAGGAAATTGTTTGGAATAATTTTTAACCTCTGTCAAGGAAAATTTTTTTGTATTTAATATTATCCAGAAGCGCAAAATACAAAACTTAATCGAAATTTTTCCAGACATTTTATTAATTTTTTCAAAATAAATACTTGCAATATTTTGATAAAACATATTTTCTTTACGATATTAAAATTTATTATTTTTATTTTTAGTGCGAAAGTTTGCAATTTAAAATATAAGAAAATAAAATTTTTCATTTTTATGTTCTTATTTTTTCAAATTGCAAGATTGCAAATTGATTTAATATTCTTTTATCAAAAATATTGCTAGAAGGGTTTTTTGGTATTAGAAAATAGTACATAATTCACAATTCTTTGAGATTTTAGGGAGAATTTTTAATGTTTAAATATTTTTAAGTACAAAAATTATACAAGCTAAAAATGTTGAATTTCAGAGAAATATATAGGTATATACATTATTTATGTGATCAAGAAAAACTTGATAAGAATTTAGTTTATGTGTGGTAAATAATATGTCACTGATTTAGATTTAATTAAAAGTATTTTAAAGCAATTAGGAAAACAATTTAATTTCTGTTCAAAATCCCGTATACAAAAATAAATTGATTAATTTTAGACTGATTAAATATACCTTGATTTATATTTGAATTCAATATTTATGATAGTAAAAATTAAATCTATAAAGCTAATAATAAATTGATTTTCAAGTTTACTATAAATATATTTAATGATTATAAACAAATTTAGTTTTGGGATTTTGAATTTCTCAGTGTTTATTATAGTAGTTTATTGACCATTACTACATTTTGTTTATAATTTTAAATTAAATTTGAATTTTATAAAGTAATTATTGGTATATGAAAAAAATTACCTATGGTTCAGTTAATATTTATTGATTATGAGTATTGTATATAAAATCAATCGTAATATTGTAATTTCCGAAAATGTCCTGCCATAAATGGACAATCGAAAGCGTAAATTATGTACTACAAATCAGTGTGAACTGCATAATTTTTATAATTAAAATAATTAAACAAAAAAATAAACCAAAGTTAAACTAAAGAAAAATTAAAATTAAAATTTATTTTCATCATAAAAGTATTTTTTTTGTTGAAAATTGAATTTAATCTGTTAAAAGTACAAGGGTTAAGAGTCAAAATCATTTGAAAATTTCTTCTTTAAATTTATATAAATAATCTTTTTGATGTATGGATAATAATCCCTGAATTTCGTATGTTTAACAAATATTCGTGCTTATATTAATTTAATTGGATTTCATTTTTTAATTATTTTGGCTCATCTTTTAAGCTTCTTAAATGTACTATAAATATAAATTATAATATATTTAAAGTTGTTGTGAAAGAAAATGTTAAATTATTAAAATTAATAAATTTTTATTTATTTACAGATTGATAGATTTAGGAATACTACACTACACTACTAAAAGGATATATTAACGAAAATAGAAACAATATCAAAAATTATATGAAAATAACCAAATTTTGTGGTTATAAGTGAAATATTAAAATATGTTGTACGTGATTATCTTCTTATTTCTTTTTTGGATAGAATATATTCTATTTTATTTATTAAAACTTCTGGAAAATTTGTCAAATATTGAAGAATAATATTATATTTTTGGGAATATTTTTATTATTATTATTATAAAAATTTATTTATTTCTTTTGATATTACAATATTTTTATTACATTATATATCATTTAGTTTTAATTTTAGTGTTAACCTAATAAAGGTTTTTATCTAATATTAAATATCTTTTATCTAATTTAAAAAATTTAGTTATTTTATAATTTTATTTTGTTTTTATTTATAGAGAAGGTGTGGAGATAGTAGAAAATGTTTAAAACTACTAATATATGACAATTTTTATTTTTTAAGTCTAGTCTTAATATCTATTTTACTTAAATCTAGAATTACTGGGAAAAATTGTATTTTATTTTATTTAATTATACAAAATTTGGTTTAGGTAATTTATGCTTAATTCTAAAGTCAATGTTATTATATAATTCTTTTCCTAAATTATTAATTAAAGAGTTTTTCGGAATTATTAAATTATTGTAAAATATAAGGAATATCTGAATTTTTGTGTAGATTTTCAATTTTTGTTATGTAAGGCATATTTGTAGCCATTCTTAAGATTTTATTTTGACATATTTGAAGTTTTTTTATATGTGAAGTTGCACAATTTGCCCAAACGGGACAACCATAAGTTAATATTGGTCTGATATAACTTTTGTATATTAACAATTTATTCATACTAGACATTTTGTTATGTTTTTTAATTAGTGGATGTAGCATTCTTAGTATTTTATTTGCTTTTTTAATAGATTCTGAAACATTGTATGCAAACGTAAGTTTGGGATAAATACCTAGATATTTTAAATTTTGTTTCCAATCAATTGGTTTTTTATTTAATATTAATTTATTGTTGGAGCAATAATCTAATGCTAAGGGTGAATGAGTAAATAAAATTGCATCCGTTTTATCATTATTTATTTTGATTTTCCATTTATGAAAAAAATTCACTAAGGTTTTAAATCCTTTTTCTAAATTATATTTTAAATTTTTTGTATTGTGATTGTGAGCTGATGACATTAATGCAGTATCATCTGCATATATAGCTAAAGAACAATTTACTGGTTGAGGAATGTCATTTATAAAAAAATTAAAGAGATGTGGTGACAACGCAGAACCTTGCGGAACTCCGGCAGGAATATTATATAAATAAGACTTTGAATTTTCAATTTGTACATTTGCGAAGCGATTACGTAGAAACGATTTGATAATTTTTATTAAATAAAGTGGACATTTCATTGTTAATAATTTGTGTAGCAGACCATTGTTAAATATTTTTATTATAAAATTGTATAAAATTCTGGTCTTATTTAATGGAAATGTTATAATTTTGTTTATATTTCACAAATTTCAACTATTTTTCAATAGTTTACACTTTCGTAAGTCTCATTTATTTATATTTTTTAGGATAATTATTGGATACAGTGGAGAAATTAATTCTATTCTATATACCAATGAGGACAAAAATTAATTAAACATTCCTCAAAAGATTCTATTATTTAGCATAATTTTATATAATTGCATAATTTTAGGTGCTTGAACTTTAATTATACATATACATATACAATGATAATTATATTTTAAAAATTAATTTTTATAAACTTTGTGCTTTCATTATAAAAAAATAATTAAATATAATTAAATCATTTTCACTACATACAAATTACACTCTTAAGCTTTAAACACAAAATGCCTCTTTTTACATTATTCAGTTAATTCGCTTTTAAGTTTATAATAATGAACCGCACATAAATTTCCCAAAAAAAGAAACTTATTTAATATACTTTGTGTTTGTATACTTATTTAAAGTGTTTCTCTTTTTAAGGGAGCATAAAAGAATGAAATTTCAAACCATATAATTTTTTAACACCGCAAAAATGTATAAATTAACATTTTCATTGTATTAAAAAAAAATAATGAAAATCATATTTAAATATTTATTTATTAAAATATAATATAATATCAAATTTTTGAATTAATTTCCAACCTTTTGAACTAATTCGAAAAAAAATTATCCACAGATTTTATCTGTTTTTTTTTTGCTGTTGTTGAAATTATTTACATAATTAATTCAAAATGAAATACCGCCAAATCAAATATTCAAAATGTTAATGAAAACAAATTTTTTATATTAATAATTAACTTATGATTATTATTATTGAAATAATTATTAGAAATATAAATAAAATATTGGGAATATTGTTTTTTACATATTAGATTTCCAATTAATAAACAAATTATTACAATATAAAATAATTAATGTTAATTTTTTAGTCAAATATTATCTCAAATTTTCTACATGAATGGTTGGATAATTTGTAAAAATTCGTCACCAAGTCACTTAGTCGGAAAAGTAGAAACAAAATTTATCTTTTTTGTCCCATCGTTCATGTTGCGCGGCTTGAATTTTTGGATTTTGCGATTTATTTGTTCATAGTTTTTTTTTTTTAGGGCTTTGTAAAAAAAAAATCCCTTATGTTAACGCTTTTCTGTCCGTCTGTCTGTCCGTCTGTCCGATGTAAACAATAAATAGCAGTTATTTCACATAGTTACTGTACACACAAGTTCATGATAGACCCACCAATAGAAAGCTTGATTTATTGAGAATCAGATGTAATTGATATAATTTTAAAATTCGGCCGGTAGACGGCGCTATTCACATTTTTCCAAAACATCTTTTTCCGAATAAAAATGGAATTTTATATAGTAAATGTGCACTAAAAGTTTGACCACTCGTTGGAAAGGTATTTAAGAGTAGAATACGATGTCAGTAACCGTATTTCAAATTTATACCGCTAGAGGCGCTGAATGGTAAAATATATAAAATATTAAATTTTAAAATGCGATTTCCAATAGTCAATAAACCCCAAAAATTAGGTTTAATATCGCATATGAAAGGTAGTATAAAATCACAGTTATTATAATTTTAGTTTCTGCCACTAGAGGGTGCAACATAATACTCAAAATATTCATTTACAGTAGATAATTTAAAAAAAGGCCATGATTATAAAACTACTGATCAGTAGTTCGGCTGCGCGGCATTTTTTTTAAATGCTTTGCTAGCAAAATTGTTATTTTGATTTTGGTCCACCACAATTGTATTTTTTTGTGTTGTGTGTGTGATACCCTGTCCTTGGTGTAGTTGTAATCATTTTATTTCTTAAATGAACCAAGGATGAACCACCTGTGGTAAATCACCATTTCACCACCCATGATATAGTCGTGGGGTGATTCATTTTCATGTGAAACTATTGGGCGATTGAATCCAAATTTGTTTTGGGTTATTCGATTCAATTATACGGTTGGGTGGGCACGAATGGATCGCAACACCTTGGTCCATCTATCTCCCTTGATTTGAATGGCCCTTACTTAAGTACCAATTTGTGATGACAAATTTTTTCCTTTAGTGTCCCTTTAATTAGTAGTTTTTTTATTAATTTAAATTTTTTTTGTATATGCACGTATTGCTTCATATTAAATATAATATTGCTTCATATTAAATATAATATGAAGCTTTGTGGTGCAGAGCAAATTTCGAAATTTTTTTTTTTCGAGATTTTGAATTTTTTCTTACGTTTTAGATGTCAGAGAATCAGAATCAGCAAAAAAAAAATTCGTGTCCGCCGTACGCCGTACGTCGTACGTCGTACGCCGTACGCAAAACAAAAATTACCTTTTTGAATCGCTTAGAAATAGTACTAAAACACATTCAATTGAATCAAAAATTTACAGAAAGGTAAACTAAGGATGGAATTTTATGCTTATGGTATCCTTTTCCGAATAATATACCTGCAAACCCCCTTCATGGAGCGATAAAAATGCACAATTTTGTGCATGTCAAAAAACACACCTTAATATAGTCGGATCTTTACCCTGTTTCACAGTTTCATGAATAGACACCATACAAAGAACATAAGAAAAATTCAGAGCCCTGGGTCCCTGCCCCCTTATTTAATGGTAATATTATAATTGAATTTTTGAAAATTGATATGCACATAAAACCAGTACGATTTCACGTAAAACATTATAACTTTTAAAATAGGTATAACAAGTTAGTACCTTTCCATTCCATATAAAAAAAAATTATTCCCCGCCTTTTTTATGTGGGTGAGGGGCTTATATATGAAACAAGTTACAACCCCTTAGCGGGGAAGTTTATTAAAGAAGTGAGAAATAGGTTTCTTCATTATACTATTATACACCTTCTACATAAAAATCAGCCTCATACCTGAACCCACCTTCATTTTACTAGTGAAAGAATTTGTATGCGACTATTAAAATTGTATTTTTAGTATTTAAGATGATCATAGCATATGAAACATTTAATATACGGCCTATTATCTTATAAGTTAGATATAATAGGTTAGTATCTTTCGAAATCATTCAAAATTTTCACCCCTTTCCCTTTTTATACGGGCGAGGGGGTATATTTATAAAACAAGATGCAACATCTCCTCGGGGAACTGGATTGAAAAAATAAGAAATAAGTTTTTTTTAAATACTAATTTAGACCTTATGCGAAAAATTTGTTTCCGTACCTGCAACACACTCTATTCTTCATCGCTTAGAAATGCAACATTTCAAAATTTATTATATAGTTTATGAAAATTTAATTTTGCTTCATATATTGAAAATATATTGCTTCATATATTGAAAATATATGAAGCTTTGTGGCGCGGTCTAAATTTCGAAAATTTTTTTTTCGAGATTTTGATTTTTCTGGACGTTTTAGATGTCAGGGAATCAGAATCAGCAAAAAAAAAATCCGTGTCCGCCAAGTAAAAAAAATACACTTTTTTAAACGCTTAGAAATAGTATAAGCACTCGTTCGATTTGTACAAAAATTGCAACATATATAAAGTAAGGATGGAAATTTATGTGTATGGTATCCTTTTTTGAATCGTTTCCCTGCAACCCCCTCTAGCGGAGCGTTGAAAATGCACAATTTTGTGCACTTCAAAAAAATACCCCTAAATATAGTCGGATCTTTACATTGTTTTACAAGTATATGTATATAGACGCCATATAATGAAGATTGTAAAAATTTGGAGCCGTAGGTCCTCGCCCCCCTATTTTATAGTAATATTAAAACAAAAATTTTGAAATTTGAAATGGCTATAAAACCGGTTTGATTTCATATAAAACATTGTTATTTCTAGCATAGATGCAGCAGGTAAGTACATTTCGATTTCATATAAAAAATTTACCCCCCACCTTCTTTAAGTGGGTGAGGGGGCTTATGTATGAAATAAGCTACATACCTTGAGGGGGGAAATTACTTTAAAAAATGAGAAACTATGTTCTTAAATATACTATGTTACACATTGTGCATAAAAAATCAGCTTCGTACCTTTACCCCCCTGGATTTTACAGGTGAAAGAATTTTTATGGGACTACTAAAATTGAATTTTTGGTATTTAAAATGACTATAAAATAAGCCGCATTTCAGATAGGATCTTATATCTTGTAGGTTTGGTATAATAGATTGGTATCTTTCGAAACCATTCAAAAAATTTACCCCTTTCCCTTTTATTATGGGTGAGGGGGTAATTTTATGAAAGAGGCTGCAGCACCTCAGCGGGGGACTGGATTGAAAAAATGAGAAATTATTTTCTTAAAAATACACACCTACACCTTGTATACAAAATTGAGACACGTACCTTCAACCCTCTTCATTTTACAGGGGCAAAAATTTCGAAATTTATAGAATAAAAACATATGCATATTACATTTCGAGTATTTAGTACAAATATAGTATTACAAATTCGAGTACTTATTTATAAAAACTTTATTGTAATTTTAAATTGTACAGCATTGGGAGTTTTGTAAAAATCATAATTTTTATTTAATTCTTCGTTTTCACTAAATCCTAGGTAGATCAAAAGGGTATATGAAGCACTCTTCCAAACAATGAAATTTTACACCTTGTATAAAAAATCAGTCTCACCCCGTCAACCCTCTTTATGTTAGTTGTATTTGAATTTCGATATTTTCAAAGTAAAATTTTTGAAATTAAAAATGGCTATAAAATGGTCCAGGGTTTATGTACGACTTTCTTACTTCTGTGCCAGGTACCATAATTTCAAACCTTGCGAAATCACTTAAAATTATAAACCACCATTTTATTAAAGTAGAGTAGGGGGTGTATTAATGAAATAAGAAATATACCCTATGCGGGAGACTATATCAAAAAAATTAAAAATTGGTTTCTTCATAATACTATTCTACACCTTGTACATAAAAACGAGACCTGTACCTTCAACCCTCTTCATTTTACAGGGGTAAATATATATATATATATTGTCTTATATCATAAATTCAACCATTCGATATAGATAAGAATTTGATCATTTTTACCATTCGTATAAATTTTATATAAATAACATCATAAGTTTTATATAAGAACATAAAATATATTTACTTTTAAATTGTGAAAAACATGTAGTTTTATAAAATATTATAACTTTTAGTTAATTCTTTGTTTTTATTAAAGCCTAGGTTGATCTTAAAGGGGATATGAAGCACTCTTCCAACTTGGCAGCTTTTTTTTCTTTGTAATGTGTTCGCATTATTTGAAACCCCTATTTTCCGAGGTCAGCTGCCCGAAGAAAAAAAAACTAGACGTGCACGCGACATGAACAGTCCACCAGTTCAGAACCTCAACATCAAAATGTTCATTACAAATTAATATACAATTATTGCAAGTAAAATAATATTATAGAAAATTAATTATATTTAAATGTTCACCAGGCATAATTCACGTATAATTTGTGACATAAAGTAATTTTGTTAACTAATTCATAAATTTAAATGTGTAAATAATTAATAATCATTTGAAAATTATTTTGTTTTCGTATATTTCACAAATTTCACTTAATTTGATAGATCATATTTACGTAGAATATTTTAAATGATATAAATTTTACTTTTAATATTTTTTTTTGTTTTTTGAAATTTATTTATTTGTATTTAACACGCACTTTATTTCACAAATCATTCGTCTTTCAAAAAAAAGTGGATATACCTATATATACATATAGTCTAAATGGATTAAAAGTGTCAGAAAAAACACTTCCGTTGAAAACCACTCAATGTCTTATACTCCTGTTTTTATCTCATATTATATTTATCTTGATTTGACATTATAAAAAGAAATATCTGTCAAATTAAATTCTATATTTTATCTATCAAAATTCTAGAAATTTACTAGGGAAAAAATATTTAAAAATAATATTCCAGTCCTAAAATATGATTATTATTCCATATTATTGAACAATGTATGTTATTTATTATTGCTGTGATATTGAACTATATTTGTTGTTCGAAAAGCAAAGATAAATTCATAGTAATTTACTATTTGGATATCCCTAATCCTAAAAATAATCATTCAATATTCTTCACGACGAACTTATAAACTGATTATTGCTATATATAAACTACAATTACGACTGGTATACATGTTTCTTTGAATATATTAATATTCAAAAATATTCAAAAATTCAAATACATATATATTTTTTGAGTACAAAATTTACATGACAAGTAAAACATCAAAAAGGTTGCACATATAAATATTCAAATGCACACCGTGTTTGCATAAATTAAGTGACAGAGAATGTTATACACAATTTTCGAATGAAATAGGAAATTTAATTTTTAATAATTGATCCTATAGTCTATATATAGTATCCACTCTAGGATATTTTATTAGCATACATTTAGATTTATTTATTACGTTATGATAGAAGGACATTAGTTTATATATTTTTATTTATCTTTTCAAAAATGAATATCCTTCCTGCGACTCACAATTATTAATGATAGACAACTTGTAGAGACCAACTAAATTTTTGATTTTTTACATTAGGCAAATTTAATTTTTAGAAATATTTTTGATAATACACATTTAAACATTTTCATATTTAGTTACTATATCTATCTTTTAAGGATACTGTAACTTTTCCCCTTTTATAGATACATTAATTATGAAAGATTAACTTTATTTGTATTAAATAATATTTTATTTTCAAAGTCATCTATAAAATCAAATACATGAAGATAAATTAATTAAATATTATGTATAATGTATATTATGCTAAAAAAAATCTTTTCTTTTAAACATATTTTTTTGCTATTTCTTATATATATATTTTTTTATGGTACAAACTTTTATGAAACATTAAATTTTACTGGTATAATCTTTTCGACCTCTCATGGGAAAATGTATAAATAATATATTATAATTTAATTCTTTATAATAATAAATTATTATAAATATATATATATTTAAAACAACTCAGTTATACAAGAATATATTACAAGCCTTAAGGCTACAATAATCTATTTACTAAATAGATATAAAGATTTCATTTCTATAAATATAATAATAAAAATTTGAATCAATTATTTTATATATTTAATATATAGTAACTTTATATTATTCTAGATTTCGTATATCAAATTTGTTATTTTACGATTCTGTATTATCGATCCCAAAAGAATATTTTTCTATAAATAATTTAAGTAAATTTACTGAACTACTATAGACTATCAAAATAGCAAAAATTGTATAATTAATATACGTGACTCAGAAAATTGATCACGAATTCTTGTATGGCAATAAAGTATTAACTTTTTAATAACAAAAAACCAAATATTATTAATTTCTTTTGTTATTCATAATAAGTACTGTTATAAACTACACAATGAATTATAAATATTCTATCTTCTATAAGTATTATTTTACTTCTTAATTCTGTTCAATTTAAAGAAAAAACTCAACGTGATCAATTTTGTGTCTTGATAAAAAAATTAAAGTCTGGTAAGTAAATTCATTTAATTCTATATCTTAATCGGTTTATAATTATTTTTTTTATAAATTTTTGGATAATTTTAGTCATGGTCAATAAAAAAAATAAATGGGCTCAAAGTACAATTCGCCAGGTAAAAGAATTTTTAGGTAATGGGAAATCACACCCAGAAATAGCCAAAACCCTAAAAATAGCGGTAGGTGTGATCAGCAAGAACCGGAAAAGTGCACTTGAACTTCCGAAATTATGTGTAGTTGGAAGAAAAAAAAATCAAATGCCCAGCACGAACGGCTGATAGTACGAAAGTTTCAGCGGAAACTGTCCGCCGGACCCTTCGAAGTGCTGGCCTCCATGGTAGAGCCAAAGTTAAAAACCTAAGCTGACGCAAAGCAATAGAAATCTAAGATTAAATTTTGTAAAAAAAAATTAAAAATTGGACATTAGCCGATTAGGAAAATGTAAATGCAATATTACTAATTTCTATTTTTAAAAAATTTATTTTTTTGGTTATTAAATTCAATTTTATTCTAATTTAAGGAAATTTGGTCTGATGGGACCAAAATAAATAGAATTGGGTCTTGGGGAAAATCTGGTTGGACTGGGAGAAAAGCTGGTGTAAATTTTGAACAACGAAATATACAACCATGCATTAAATTTGGCAGTGGCTCTGTGATGATTTGGTGTTGTATGATGTCCAGTGGTGTTGGTGTGGCACACATCATAAATGGAAGGATGACGGCCAGTTTCTACATTGACATTCTACGGAATGAACTCAATTATTCAATGGAGAAACTGGGATTTTTAACAACCGAGATTTATTTTCAGCAGGATAACGATCCCAAACACACAGCCAGAGCCACCAAATTATGGCTGGATGAAAATGGGTTCAGAGTACTGGATTGGCCACTGAATTCACCAGACCTGAACCCAATTGAACATTTGTGAGTAGCTCTTAAGAGGAATTTAATAGAAATTCAAGAAGATGGTGACACCATTGAAAATCTAAAAGAAAAAATTATCAAGGCATGGGAGAAAATTTCGGAGAATACTTGCAGGACATTAGTGGAAAGCATGCCACGGCGTATCGAAGCTGAATTAAAGGCTAAAGGTGGTTATACCAAATATTGATGAAGCCTCACAAAATTGATTACAGTAAGTCGTTGAATATTTTGTATTACATTTTAAATAATAGATAATTTTTTTTACAGATTTATTACATTTTATAATGTAGAAAATAAAATTAAAAAATGCCGCGCAGCCTAACTACTGATCAGTAGTTTTATAATTACGGGCTTTTTTTAAATTCAAATACTGTAAATGCATATTTGGAGTATATCTTGCACCCTCTATCCGCATAAATGAAAATTATAACTGTGATTTTATACTACTACTTACTACCTTTCCTTTGCGAATTTTTGGAGCTTATTCACAATTGTAAAACACGATTTTAGTATTTGGCGCCTCTAGCGGTAGAAATTTGAAATACAGTTAATGGCATCGTATTCTACTCTTAACTACGTTTCCAACGAGTAGTCACACTTCATTTTTGGTGAACATTTACTATATTAAATTACAAGTTTTTACTTGTATTTTACTGCCCTCTAGTGGCAAAAAATCTGATTATGAGAATGTCTGGTTTATTTTAGTTTATATTAGCTTTCCAGCGCTTGCTTTCCCTTCATTTTTGTTAAGGATTCACCAAGTAAAATAACATTTTTAAAAAATATTATAATTATATTTTACGCCCTCTAGTGGCAGAACTTGAAATTATAACCACTGTGGTTTTATATTACTACTTACTAACTTTCAGATGTGATATTAAACATAATTTTTGGAGCTTTATTGACGATTGAAAATGATTTTTTGATATTAACATTTTACTTACTTTAGTATTCAGCGCCACTAGCGGTAGCAATTTGCAATATGGTTACCGGCATCGGTTTCTATTTTTAATTACCTTTCCAACGAGTAGTCAAACTTCATTTTTAGTGCACATTTACTATATAAAATTACTTTTTACATCGAAAAAAGATGTTTTGGCAAAATGCGAATAGCGCCGCATACAGGCCGAATTTTAAAATTCTATCAATTACATCTGGTTCTCAATTAATCAAGCTTTCTATCGGTGGGTTTATCTTAAACCTCGGTGTACAGTAACTATGTGAAATAACTGCCTTTTATTGTTTACATCGGACAGACGGACAGACGGACAGAAAAGCGTTAACATAAGGGATTTTTTTTTTAAAAAAAGCCCTAAAAATACCAATTTTTTTAACAAAATAAATTCTGAATAATTATAACTGAAACTGACGTAATAATGTATATGGTTTTTATGGTAACTTTAATATTTTATTTATAATCAGAAGAGAATTTACTATACATACTTATATTTTGAAAACAACTTTTATTAATTAAATTAAAAATTCAGACATGAAATAATTGAAAACAAATTTTTTTTTTAATTTCATATGTGCCATATTTACCAGAGAATTTCTAATTATTGTACAAAAGTTTAAATGATCTGAAGAAAATAGTACTATTAAAATGTAATCAAATATTAAAATTATTATGTGATCAAAATTCTATTAAAAGTAAATTAAAACTGAATATTTTTATTAGCACTTGCTGATAAGTAAAATTAGAATAAATTCACATAACAATACAAATATTGGTTTGTAGATAATTTTCATGAAATACTATATTAACCAATATAATATTTTGATAATATTAAAAGTAAATTATCGTTAAGACTATTTACGAGTATTACTTTGTTAAATGCAAAATTACTAAAATGTTTTATGCAATTTTTGTTAAAACCAAGAATGTATAATAGAAAATATCAAATAAAATGGAAAAGCTCATAGCAAATATATTTAAAGAAATAAGTATAATTTAATAGAAACTTTTCTATAAGCAAATTTAATTTAAATATTTTTGTAGATAATATAATTTCTTTAGTATACCCATATTCAATTTCTCTTAGAGGCCATTTGAGAAAATTGATTATAAAATATGTAAAAAAAGTAGGTATATAATTTATTATCAATTTCAAGTGAAAAGCTTCTAAAGTCAAAGTGATCTTTGAAAAAATATGAGTTACATTTATTATTACAGAAATTCGAATTTCTATAATTTTCTTATGTACTTCAGTCACAGTTCCCATTTATTTAATTAGAATAAATTAAAATCGCCTACCTCTTAATAGACTATATTTTAGACTTTAAGCTCGCCCACATTTAAACTTTAAAGTAAGTATAATTTATTAAATTAAAAATATGAAAATTTAATTAGTAAATATAAATAATAGATGTAAGTTAAAATATTTAAATTATAAAAAATTGTCGTAATATAATAAGAGAAGAACTCTGAAATGAAAATTTTTATAAAAAAAAATAGTTTCTCTTAGAAAATTTATAATAATCTTTTTAATAATAAACACCTGGAAAGTTTTAAAACTTTTAACAGTTTTTTCAAAGTTAATTATAATAAACATTTTGCATTAAAATACAATTTCGCATTAGTGTTTATTTGTCTTTGGTATATTTTAGTTTTTGTCATGAATACTAAAAAGTTTCTTTAGAAATGTTACTAGTCTAGTTATCAACATTTTCTAGAATTTCCTCACGTTTTTAACTAATTATTCATAAATTTGAACAGGTGGGACCGGTTTGTCATCATTTTAATTCTATGTAGATATGATAATTTTTTTTATTCGTATATATGAATAGTTTTAAAAAAGGCTAATAACATCTTAGCAACATATATTTTTAATTTTTTTTATATTTTTACAGTATTTTTTAAAAAATAAATCACTAAAAAAAGATTTTTTTTCTAATTTTGTTTGCACCGCCATCTGTTTGTAAACTTCCACATTAAATCTATTCTGGTTTTCAAACCTTGAACCAGATAAATATTTGGGTTAGGTTGTTGTTGTTTTTTATATAAAAATGAAAACCTTGAACCAGACCCATTTGAAAAAACCACAGCTAAAATGTATCCATATATATTTTTTATATATACATACATATATATATTTTATATATATAGTAAAATGACATACATATATTAATATTATATATAATGTTAATAAATATTTTGATTTTTTTTTAAAGAAATAAAAAAATGTTTTTCCTATGAATATTATTATTTATTTTTATATATACATATACATATATATATTACTCTTATCCTTAATATCCTGAAATTCCGCATTTAAAAGAAACTATAAACACAAAAATTTATTTATATCCTTTTTAATAAATGTTACTTATAAATTAATTTTCATATTTTATAAAATGAATACGCATTTTTTTTAAACCACAATATACACTTTTTTTCACAACTTTTTTATAATTAGCGAAAAAAGTAAATTAATCCCACAAAAACTAATTAAGTATTATTATAGTTTGTCGATATTCTTAAGAACTCAACAGCCTTGGCACTTCTAACACAAAAAAAATATTTATTTAATTATTTAACAAACTGGAAAATTTCAATTTTTTTAAATAATTAATAATTTTACTTTTAAGTTATTGACAATTAACACTATTAAGTTATTGCCAAATTTATGATTGCTTTTAAGTATTTTATAATATGATTAAATAAATTGTTGTCACTTCCGGTCATAACAGAAATAAATTATTCACAATTTTTTGTTTACTAACAAATCAAGAAGACCTTTTGAACTTATCTTTAATATTTTTATTTACAGAAAAAATTAGACAAATTTTTATTAATTTTTATTAACCGAAAAAATTCTTTTTTTTTCACAATTTAATGTCCCAAAAAAATTTCTTTAATCAAAACCAAAAATTCCTTATCTACTATGCATCAAAAAATTTAGTAAGCACTTTGACGACTTGATTTGATGTCCAACTGGTTGATTTTTTTTATAATAGTTGATTTTTTTTAAAATAAATTGGAATGTTATTTAGGGAATTTCAAAAGATACAATATTGATGCTGAGCTGGGGAAATATTGAACTTAAAAAGTATATAGTGGATTCTGTTAACCGAAATCAACTGAAAGATACACAAATGTTAATAAGCTTTCAACAAAGAGCTTTTTGATGTTAAATAACAGAACCTGAAAAGAATCTAAACAGAACTTCTAAAAAAAAAGTAAATATATACTACAAATATTGAAGACGATTTTGGGTTTGTAATTGCGAATTATTTATTATTACGTAATAATTTCTTATTTATTATTGAACTTTTTTTTTCCTTTTTTTACAACGTTTTTTTTGGATATAAACTTCATAAATTTTGGCAAAGGAAAGAAGGCCACCAAAAAAATTTAACATTAAATATAATTATTATTATTAAGAATTGATGATTTTTTCAAGGATAGAATTTATGTTATTTTTATATTATTTTATTACTTACTATGTTTTATTATGTTTCGTTAAAACCTACTTAAAAATATTATACATATTGATATTTTTATGATTTTACTTACATAAAGTAAAAATTATTAGACTAAACTAATGCATAATTAATTTTGATTATAATTTTATAATACTAATAAGATTTTATAAAAATTTAAAAGTTATTTATACATTGGACAGTAAATTCTCTGTTAAATTTGAATTTTCTTGAATAACGCGATCGATTGAATTATGATTTTGAGAATTTTTGGTATACATTAAATTTGCCCTTTATTACCTTTGACGAGATATCTGGAAAATCATCATGAGGTTCAGAATAAGAAAACCTTCGGATCGTATAACATGTAGAATATCGTTATCGGCGTCCTGGAGTCCACAATAACTCTTACAGGATATAGTAATGGTAATATTTTTGAATATAGAAATATTTAAATTATCATTAAATTTCCCTTATTTTAAAGAACTGTTAGAAATCTTTTGGGAATAAGAAAATGTCAATGACTTTTTTTTGTCTAAATTGAATTTATCTGGAAAACAAAATTATTTTCTGTAAAAAACAATCATTGAAATTTACACTTTTATTTTCTTGATGGCCAATTTTATATAAAAAATATTTTATTATAAAAGTTTTAAGAAAGTAATTTTTAAGATATAATTGTATTTGGGAAATTTTATCTCAATTTTGATAAAATATTAAATAACGATATAGAAGAACTGTTGAAAATTGTTATATAATTTAAAAGTTGTTTTCACATTTAAAATTTATTACTAAGTCCTTCTGTTTTATAATAAATTCGTGTATTCTCTAAGTTTGTCTTCAAAACTCTATTAATATAATATAATAATAAAATAAATTTGAAATAACAATTCTTGTGGTTATCATAAAATATTTACATTTACAACATTTGAAATTTTATTTGGAGAAATAATTTTCTATGAATTATTATACTTGTTTGCCAATCATTTACTATTTACATATAAAATATGTTGTGACAATCCTTTTTGATTACAGAGTATTTTGTTTAGGTAAAAAAATCGTTTTCAAGGTTATAATCTAAATATAATCCTTTGAAATTCATGGAAAAATTTTGTATTTTTAGTCAGTCAGGCGATCCTTGGAGATTAAGAAAAATTATGTATGTAAATGTAATGTAATATATGCAATATTACACAAAATTACGTGGGTTTTTTAAATATATATTTTTAAATTGAGAATTTTTAAGTTGATTTTTTCTTTTTATACCAAAACAAATGGTTATAAAGTTTGTAAGATTTTCATTTTATCGAATTGCAAATATTTCTGGCGAGTGATAAAGATTTTAAATAAATAATTTGAACAGATTTCGTTGTTGATAATTGTATAATTCTCCCATAATTAATAATGTTAAAAAAGCTGAATATGCTTACTAAGATTTTTTTTTATCCCAAATAGTAGTCCTTTATACTATAAATTCCCGTCAGTCTTGTCCAATATCATAACATGGTCTATTGCTGTCATAAGCAATATAATGATTATTTTATAAGGAACCTAAAAATTGTTTTTTTAAACCAGTCCTTAGATAGAATTTGTTTTACAAAGTTATTGTTCCTTCAACTTATAAAGGATACATATTTTAATTATATTATGAAAATTAAATATTCTCAGTGCATAATATTATTTTTTTTGCACAAGCCTTATGCTTAGTTAATTATATTCTTTGAAACAATATCTTAAGGAAAATTATTGTTTCTAGAAAATTAATTAACTAACTATACAATTATCATTATGAGCTTGAGGCATGTGAAAGAGAAAATCTGCATCATACTAATTTTATATTCTTGATGAGAGTTGAATATATGAGTGAAGGATCAAATTAGACAAGATTATAAATAAGCAAAGGAGAAAATACATAAACTAAAATAAACATCATATCCGATAAATTCACATAATTAAATATACAAATTGAAAGCTTTATAATTATTAATTTAAAATTTATCTAACTATTTATTAATAAATTAAATTTTAATTATAATTTTCCTTAATTATTAAAGAAAATAGAAACAAAACTTTTTATAATTTAATTTATTTTTCATTAATAATAAACAAAACAGCAAAAGGAAGATTATAATTTTGTTAAAAAAAATTTCCTGTACATGTACAAAAAAATCATATAATTTTCCAGAAAATAACATTTATGTACATACATTAAAAAATAAATATTTTCCGGTGTGTTGTGTATATGACAAATTTACATAACTAGATTCATAGAGGAAGTTTTAGATTTTTCATTTTGTGGTATAAATACCATAACATTAAATTCAGAATATTATAACGAACATAGAAATTTTTGAAGAGGTTACGCATATAAAAACGACATCATAAACAAATCATAAAAATATATATAGTCTTGCATTTTCCTAAGGATATTATGATATTTCGCATATCCTTCCTGATAAATAAAGTATATAATTTTATTTTTGGAATAAGAAAATTTAAGGAAATTATTTTGAAACAAAAAAAAATTAAGTATATTTAAAAGGAAAAATTTAATATTTTTGATATTTTATCAAAATTTAAGATAATAGAGAGAAGTGTTAGATTATGACACTATGAATTTATGCTATTTAAATTGATAAAAATTTTAAATTTAAATTTTCTTATGTTTATTAAAAATATAAATATCACAAACATATAATTTCATCAATAGTTAAAAATCACTAAATTTTTATGATCAAAATGTTGAAAAGGAAATGTTTTTTTTTAATGGTAAATTAGATTTTTTTACCTATATAAATAATTAAGTAAACTTTTAATATCCTATTTCACTGATCAGTAATTTCCAAATAAGAAAGTCAAATATTTCAATAAAAAGTTCTAAAATTTTTTTTTCAGTTCTTATTTATTTCCAAAAAATTGAATTTACAAAACTTTTATTTATGAAAAAGAAAAAAATTTTTAATTTCAATTATTTAATAAACATAAGAAAAATTTTTATAAGTATATTATAACGAGTATAGACCATGACAGAGTGTAGCGTAAGCCGCACCTAACAACAGATAGCAGCAGAATTAAGGAATTATGACATGATCTAATATCCATATAGATATATGGTATTCATATAGCTTAATATTTATGTATTATTTATGTACGTATTCTGGTGGATAGTGTGGTGGTGCAGTATAGCTGGGACAAGCTCCTAGCTCCCTTAACTTCTGCAGTAGAGCTCCCTTAACTTCTAAGTTGGTGCTGATGCCTGTCTCGTTCTCTTCTCGTCTAGGTCTTCTGTCTTACCTTTTTTTCCACCTTCGGCTGCAGCTGCGACTTCGTCGGCAGACCTGAAAGAAAGCTAGAAAGATATAGAATAATATGGAATAGAAATTTTATAAAATATTTTATTTTCATATCACAATTGTAGATTATTAATTTTATTCATGAAAAGAAATCATTGTATTCCCAATCTTCAATTTCTAGAATTCTTGCGAATATTGTCTCAATCTCAAACGTTCTTTCATCGATGATTAGGTTTTATGTAGCTGTATGGAAGATATTGACATGTTTAATAATTCAGTGCCAAATTATAGTTATAAAAATTAGTTAAAAATAATGTAGTTATAGCTAAAAATATTGATCAATTAGACTAATTCAATTAGCTGATCAATTAGACTAATTCATAGTAAATATATAGTAAATTTATAATAATTTAACTCTTAACAGACAACATTAATTGTACATAAATAGAAAATTCGATTATATATACTGCAAACAAACAAATAATTTTTACCTTGTCTGAAATAATAAAACCATGAATCAGAAAGATTAATTACCAAACCTTCTGGTTATAATTTTCCAGTCTACACTGTTGTATACAGAGATTCTTTTATGCTCTAATAATTTAATAAATATGTAATATAAAAAAAATTCTTTAAATTCCTTATTCTTTTCACTGTTTTTTTTCATGATGTCTAGAATTTTTTTTATATAACATTAAGGAAGTTTAATTTTCATGGCATTTTTTGAATTGTGTCCTTTTTAAAAATGAAAAAATCATATGTAGGTGTTTTTTATTTGTAAATAAAGGACATTTTTTTTTGCTGTACCTTTTCTTGCTGTACCTTTTATTTTCTTGTGCTTTTGATTGATATAAAAATTCTTCATAAATTTTATTTCATATTTTGTGTTCTTTTGGTATTCCTTTTAATATTCAGTATATTGAAAATTATTTTTCTGATACAAATTTCTTGTTAGATTTATTAGTAAAATTTAGCAGTGATAACTAAGAAAATATTTTATGCAACTAAATTTATTTTGCATCTGTTTTTCCTTTGATAATTTTTAATTATAACAATTTTCCATAATTTGTGGCAATAAATTCAATTAGTCTATTATCTTTTTAGTATAAATATAAACTTCTCTCTGTGTTATTTACTGTATAAGTCTATGTTTAATAAGGCAAATTTATATTTTAATAGTATTTAGCCAAAAATGTTTTTTGAATTAAATTAATTTTGATGAAGGTTACAAGATAATCATTTTTCGGAAATGAATCTCATTATTATATAAATGTCTTATATAGTTTACTGAACTCCAACATAGATATTTAATGTATTTTTGATCCTGGGTTTTGATTACGGATATAATATAACATTATTATTTTTAGGTGACATTATTTAAATTTATGTTAAATTGGAAAACAGAAAAAAGATGTGAAATTAATCTTTTATTAAGGAAGTTTTTATATTAAGGATATTTAAAGATATAGTATAGACAGAGGAATTTTCCGGATAACATTATTAAAATAAAGGATAATGTATTCATATTCATATATTAATTCATATATTAAGTTTAATTTCAACATCGAAAAATATAATTTCATGTAAACTATGTAAATGTTAATTTAATTGCCTAAGGTGTGAAATTGAATTTACATTAAAATTTTTATTACTTGTAAAATTTATAAATTGAATATACATTTTTAATTCATAATTACATAATTTATATTTATTCAGTAAATTTATTTGCTTCAGATGATATAGTTCATCAAATTATAGAAACTTTTACATAAACATGAAGCACGAACATGGAGAAAATAGCTATTTCAATGATAATTATACAACGTCTGAAATTGCTGCAATTTTTAAAATGAGAGGAGAATTATTATTTCTAAATTATACGCCGCATATAAGTACGGAAACTTCAACGTGCACAATGTGTAATCTGCAGAAAGAGGAAAATATTTTCCATTTTTTAACAGAATGTCCAATACTAGGGGAATTAAGAAAAATTTATTTTAATAAGAATGTGTTGAGTTATGATGAAGGAATGGAAATCTTAAACGGTATAAATTGGAAAGTATTAGCAGGCTACACAGTGGAGGCATATAAATATAGGAAATTAATACAGGATGAGTACAGATAAAAATAAATAATAATTAGAAGTAGTAATAAATAATATAATAAATATAAATATAAATAATGATAATAATCATCATAATAATAATAATAATAATAATAATGATAATAAAACATAAATAATAAAACATAAATAATAAATAAATCTAATAATTAAAACATGTAGGATTTACATTAAAAACTATATAATAATTACAGAAAAAGCAGACGGCTATATAAGCCAATGGTTTCTTTGTATTTTTTTAAATAATAATTAATTAAAACATGTAATTTGTAAATAATATTAATAATTTTAATAAAAAATACTTTTGAATTGAATTTGAATTGAAAAATTGATATAGTTCATAAATAAACTGAATTTCATATAGTGTCAATATTTTATATGCTGATGCTATATATGAAAATATTGTAACACATTTAAATGGTGTATGCAAGAGGATAATAAAACGATGTATGTATTATTTTTATTATGGAGCTTAAATTTTAATTAAATAGCCATTAACAATAATTCAGAGAGTAATAATGAATACTAGCATATTGCTATAGTTGAAAATTATTAATAAAATATCCTTTTATAACAAAAATTCAATACATATTTCTATCAAAGGATGAAATTTATGCACCAGCAATATACATTTTATTAAATTTTGCGGTTATCGAAAATTTATTACAATTAAAATTTCATTATAGAAATTTCATTACGGAATTTTATATTAAGATTTTAAATAAAAATTAATTAAAAAATGATCGAAAAATTAATTAAAATTTATGATAATAATTATACTTATTCATTTCAATCGTATTCTATTTGATATTATGTTGTGTATTTTCGACTACCTATTCTCTCATACATTTATATGTAGTTAATTCTAATGGAAATTGTAAATAAGAACATTTAAAGTTCATATTTAATTTATATAATAAATTTTAAAAATTGATTTCGTGTCTTAGAGCTTGAATTTCTAAACTCCTTTATTTTTATTCATTTAATAAAATGAAATTTATCAGTTATTAAAGATATGTATTAAATTTTTTGTCACAAAATATGATTTTCATATATCATCAAAAATTTCTTAACATATAAATAATTTTTGATCCACCATATTGGTTCTAAAAGGTCAAAACTAAAAAATATCCTTTAAATAAATTTAACTAAGACAATTTATTGATGGACATATGAGACCGACGTTAACAAAGTTTTAATGACAACTTTGGAAACCTTCATAATCCAAATTTTGTATATATAAATCTTTTTATTTTCTCAAATATTAAATTATCCTTTTTGTCTTTCGAATATATAAATAAAAGTTTTTCCGTTTTCAATTCAAATCCTTAATATTACATTATCCCCATAATAGAATAAGTTTTGATATTATATTTTTATATAGTTTTTATTATTTTGATAAATCAAATGTCCATTTGATAAATAAAATGAAATCAAAAAAGGAAATAAATTACATTTTCCATTGATTTGAAATTAAAAGGAAAAAATGTCCAATTTGTAATTTGAAAAAATTATAATTTCCTGTTTGATTTATCGTTTTTGCACTATATTAATTTTTGCTTTCCGATTACAGATCGAGATTGTAGGCTATATTTGATAAAAAAAAATTTCTTAAGCCAAGTTAAAGAAATCAATTTTAAATTTTTAAACATGAAACAGATATAATATTAGCAACAATTATGTAAATTGTAGTTAAACTTTGTTTCTTAAAAATCCAGCTACAGATTACCAAGAATAGTGGGTGCTAAGTATTTATAGCTCTTTTATATTATGTACATATATATATATTTTATTTATCCTTCATTAATATTTTTCAATTATTTCTCTTTATCATAATATACTTTATTTTTCGTAATAATAAATCTCTGATCACCTCTGGGAACTATATTAAATCATATACTGAAAGTATAATATTTAATAAAACAAAATTGCAGAATATCCCAATAAATGAGTTAAATAGTATCATGATATAAATAGACTATAATAGCTGCGTTATCTATAGACTATTAGCTGCGTTTTATTAGCTATAGACTATAATAGCTGCTTTTTTTTATTCCTAGTTGTGATTGTATCTTATTCCTACATAAATTGCGTTTTTTATTCCTGCTATACTCTGCACTTCTATAAGAGTAGAGAATCGGTATGGTTGTTGTTGTAGCTTACGTAAAATAAGTAAAATAAGCTGAGTTTTTTTATTCTTAGTATTGCAAATTATTAAATCCTGAAAATGATTTAATTTTAGTTTTCATAAAGAAAAAAAGCTGCCAAGTTGGAAGAGTGCTTCATATACCCTTTCGATCCACCTAGGATTTAGTGAAAACGAAGATTTAAATAAAAATTATGAGTTTCACAAAACTCCCAAAGTTGTACAATTTAAAATTACAATCAAGTTTTTATAAATAAGTACTCGAATTTGTAATACTATATTTATACTAAATACTCGAAATGTTTTTATTCTATAAATTTGGAATTTTTTTTTTTTACAAAAATTTTTGTAAAATGAAGAGGGTTGAAGGTACGTGTCTCAATTTTGTATACAAGGTGTAGGTGTGTATTTTTAAGATAATGATTTATCATTTTGTCAATCCAGTCCCCCGCCGAGGTGCTGCAGCCTTTTTAATAGATATACTCCCTCACCCATAATAAAAGGGAAAGGGGTAAAAATTTTGAATGGTTTCGAAAGATACCAATCTATTATACCAAACTTACAAGATATAAGACCCTATCTGAAATGCGGCTTATTTTATAGTCATTTTAAATACCAAAAATTCAATTTTAATAGTCCCATAAAAATTCTTTCACCTGTAAAATCAAGGGGGGTAAAGGTATAAGGCTGATTTTAATGCATAATAGGTAACATAGTATATTTAAGAACACAATTTCTCATTTTTTCAATTCATTTCCCCGCTCAAGGTGTGTAGCTTTTTTCATACATAAGCCCCCTCACCCACTTAAAGATGGTGGTGGCAAATTTTTTATGTGAAATCGAAATGCACTTACCTTCTGCATCTATGCTAGAAGTAACAATGTTTTATATGAAATCAAACCGGTTTTATAGCCATTTCAAATTTCAAAATTTCTGTTTTAATATTACTATAAAATAGGGGGGCGAGGACCTAGGGCTCCAAATTTTTACAATCTTCATTATATGGCGTCTATACTTATACTTGTAAAACAAAGTAAAGATCCGACTATATTTAGGGGTATATTTTTGAAGTGCACAAAATTGTGCATTTTCAACGCTCCGTGAAGGGGAGTTGCAGGGAAATTATTCAAAAAAGGATACCACATAAATTTCCATCCTTACTTTATATATGCTGCAATTTTTGTACAAATCGCACGAGTGCTTATACTATTTCTAAGCGTTTAAAAAAGTGTATTTTTACTTTACGTACGGCGTACGGCGTACGGCGGACACGGATTTAATTTTTGCTAATTCTGATTCCCTGGCATCTACAACGTCAAGAAAAATCAAAATCTCGAAATAATTTTTTTCGAAATTTAGACCGCACCACAAAGCTTCATATATTTTCAATATATGGAGCTTTGTGGTGCTGTCCAAACTAATTGCTTCATATTTTGAAAATATATTTTTTCTAAGAAAATAGTAATTTGTTTAATATTTCATTTATACATAGTGTCACAGATTTTTGGCATATTTTCAGTATTTAATAAGAAACTTTTATTTTCCCATTTTTTATAATTAAAATATGATTTTGTTTGTTGCGATGATTTGAAGCAGGTAACATCTGAAAGTAATAGGATTTGGTTATTTGTATTTGTCAAGTTTCGTATACCGTCTGATTGAATCGTTTATCCTGAATTATTATAAGCATTATTATTACCAACAAGAAATTAATTATATATTTAATTAACAAAAGTAAAAGAAAAAAAATAAATACTTTGACATTAAATTAAAGAAATTGTAATACATGACTTTTGTTTAGCACCTCATTTTCATTGAATTTTTTATTAATGATTAGGAAGAAAAGTTAAAAGTTCCAAGCTTTGATAACATACATAAAGAATTCAGTCCAAATTTTATACAATATTTTGCTGCCATCATGAAAATCACTTTCTAAAACCATTATCCTTACTTGGAAATAGACAATTTTTCATAATATTAAAATTAAGTTTAAATAAATTTCTCGTATTACTGAAAGTTACTTGGCATCAAAAACAAACTTATGTCAAGGACGAATGAAAAATCAATATATTGTATATAGTACCGTATAAGTCATTTTTGGCTGATATTATAAAAAGAGGATTCCAAAAACTGAATACAAAATAATATTATATTACAAGAAAAGTGTATCCTTTTGGGACTTACTAAAGAAAAGTAAATTTATAAAATGTTCAAAAGGATGTTTTTTTCAAGAAGACATAATTTTTAATGTTAACTGTATAAAATTTAAATATAAATATGTTCTTTTGAGTCCAAAATTCCAAAATGAAAGTAAAAATAAAAAAAAATTATGTCCTTAAATAAATGTTTAGAAAAATTTTATATTTAGAAATTTTAATTTTTTTTTCAACAATTTCCAAGGACAAAATGTCAAGGATTTTATTATATTGTTTTACAGATTCCAATAAAGAAATTATCTTAGGCATATGTGGTTTTAACAGTAGGCAAATAACCTATTGATTTTTCTCTTTCTATTTAGATTTTCCAAGGTATTGTAATATGAAATAAAATCATGATTGTAAGGGAAATACTTTTTAATTAACTATTAATAAATAATTAAAATACATTTAACAAGAAAAAAAATGCTATTAAAAAAAAATACTG
The DNA here is from genome assembly GCA_949752835.1 of Empis stercorea. Classification (NCBI taxonomy): domain Eukaryota; kingdom Metazoa; phylum Arthropoda; class Insecta; order Diptera; family Empididae; genus Empis; species Empis stercorea. The sequence continues at coordinate 14,077,246 of OX457087.1, forward strand.
TTTAACAAAAAGTTTTCTAATTCAATTAATTGCGTTGAATTATAAAAGATATTCGAAGATTATACCCAATATAAGTTACTATACTTACATAAAGTTTTTAAGATATCATAATAAAAAATTTAGAAAAACATAAAAATGGATAAAGTTTATTTGAAGTTCTAATTTTTTTATTCATTAATTGAACATAACAATTTAACAATTTCATGAAATTGATCTTTCAAACATTTTTTTTTTCGATTATTCTTATTTAATCTTATAATAATAAGTTTATTCGTGTATAAAATAGAATAATCAATAATTTTTGTTTTAGTTAATACCTTTAATATAAAAACTTTCTCTCGAATGAAAGTTAGTAGAAATTGTGTATAGTATAGTATTAATGTATGGTATACCAAGGGATGTCAGTTCGAGTTTATTTATAGTTATATAAAGTATTTTATATTCGCTTAACATAATTTATTATTTGTCAATTTATTTGTTTAGTTTATAAGATTAAAATGGGTATAAAGAAAAGTTTAGTCAATTTCTTCTATATGTTCAAATTATCTGAAAATGATATAAAATTCATAGTTAGGATGTTTATCTACATTATTTATTTGTCGATATTAAATTTCTTATCGAAATGTTAATAGGAAAAATTCTACAGACCTTAAAATTATGAATAGGTAAATTATTGTTACACTAAATTGAAATTTTCCTATTAAATAATAATTTTCAGATAATAACATTGCAATTTCCTACTAATTTTCACGCTTATCCCATTTTAATTCAAATTATTTGTAACTTAAATAATATTTCTTAATTTTTTCTATTAAATTAAATATACGAATTGACAAAATTTACATCACAAAAATTAGAATGAATCTATGTACATTGTCGGCATCGTGAAGTTAAGCGTCTGTTCCCAGGTTAGGGGCGACTTAATGTAGTGGTGCAAACGATTTTTCCTCAATTCCTACTCTCACCTCCACGTGGTGCCTCCTGGAAGCCTGGTATATCTGATGGACCGGTTGGTTTGATGCCAAACGGGAAGCTAGGTCAGGTCAACAAACGAGAGAGGGAGCAAATCCTGTATCCTGAACTGGCAGCCTGTCAGTATACAGGTAGGCGTCTGTTTCCCCATGTTAGGGTAGGCCTTTAGATTACCTGGCGGTAGGTATAAAACCTATCTTTAATGAAATGATGGAAGTCAATAAAGAAAAAAATCGGGTAGGGATATCTACCCAAACGTCGGCAGTTACTGCGCCTGCCGGCGAGCCTCTCCCCTTAAGGGATAGGTCGCCAGCAGTTTTGGATAAATTGAATCCCGGAAATCGAAAAAGGTAAATGCGCTGACCCATCTGGTGTAGTCTCCAATCCGGAAGGTAACAAAAAGATTCGCATGAATCTTAATGGCACCGACCGGAAGTGGCTTACCAGATGGATAAAAGAAGGTAAGAGCAAAGAATAGGCTTACTCCTTATTAAAGGAGAAAAAGTTTTCTGGTGACGTCTTCAGAATTACCTGCCAGGACCTCGAAACGGTGGATTATGTCAAAAAAATGGTATCGGAAAACGGTAAGATATGGCAGGACGCAGACCTGCATGTAGTAGGTAAGGACGAGGTCCCTAAACTCAACAAGGTGTTCTTGTGGCTCCCTGAAGTGTTTAGGGAACCTCAGGAGGCTCTAAAGTTCATTGACATCCTTAAAAGGAAGATGAACCTTGGAGCTCAATCCTGGACTGTTTATCACAGGGAGATAAAGAAGGAAGGTAAACTTTTGATTTTGGGAGTCTCAAACGAGTCCCTGGTGACTCTTAAAAGCGTTTCTGGATGGATATATTATCTGTCCAGAAAGGTACAAATAAGCTTACCAAAATCAGAAGAGAGCGTAACGGTAGGCAAAGAGGATACCAAACCAGGCAAGGACGATGAAGATCTTGACTCCTTGCTTGGGGCGGTCGATGGTCTAGAAATGAAATCTAAAGTGGGTACAGACCTTGCCAGTCTAACTGACGAGGACACCCTTGTAGAAGACCTTAATATAACGTCTATTTTTACAGGTATAGTAGAGTCTCCACAGGAAGACGATACTGAATCGGAGAAGATTGGTACCGGTCCAGGAAGATGAAGGTAGTGCAAGCTAATCTTCATCGTAGCTGGGCCGCTACAACCAAACTAAAAGAATACCTACTTAGAGGAAATTCGGATGTAGCGCTGATACAAGAATCTATGACTAAGGATAACAAGGTTCTGGGTTGGAGCGCTAAAGAATTCCAGGTATTTTACCATAATGGTTCAGGTAGGCCTAGATCTTGTATAGTCTCTAGGAAGACGAATAAGTTAATTTTTATCCCGCAGATTAGTAGTAGTGACAGTATTGCTGAATCTCAATATTGGGACAAATCCCTCGGACACGATTCTGGCATCATGTTACTTACCTTATGATTCCTCATATCCACCACCCACAACGGATATGAAGAAAATCGTGGATTATTCTAAGGATGTAGGTAAAGAACTAATAATTGGATGCGACTCCAATGCCCATCACACAGTTTGGGGAAGCACTGATACGAACGAAAGGGGTAAGTCATTTCTAGAATATCTTTTAGGTAGTGAACTCTTTTTACTTAATAAGGGTTGCGTACCAACCTTTAGAAATAAAAATAGGAAACAAGTAATCGATATAACCTTGGCCACAAATCATATCCAGGATTGTATCCTAAACTGGCACGTCTCTGACGAGCCATCCTTTTCCGATCACTCATGGATATGCTTTCAACTAGAATCTAGAATTAGTGTAGGGAACAGCTTTAGAAACCCCTTAAAAACTAATTGGCAGCTTCACAAAGAAAATTTAGATAGTAGGTTAGCTTTGTACCCAAAGCCCATTACAATAAATAGTATCGAGGTAATAGAATCAGACGTCACATACCTTACCGATTCGATGATAGGTGCCTTCGAAACGGCCTGTCCGTTAAAGAAGGAGGGAAAAAACGATGAACAGCCATGGATGAATAATCAAATTCTGAACCTTAGGAAGGAGGTTAGACGGCTATTCAGTCGTGCGAAAAATCATGACTCAGAGTCTGATTGGGAAAACTATAAGGCAGCTCTAAAAGAGTATAAAAAACGATGTAGGAAAATTCAAAGAGAATCTTGGAAAAATTTTACGGAACAAATTTGTAATGTTAACGAGTGGCTATTGGTCAAGGATGATCTGCGGAAGGAGTTAACGGATGCAGGTTACCATATCGTCTGCTATGCAGATGACTTGGCTATTCTGGTTACTGGAAAATTCGAGACAACGCTAACCTCGTTAATGCAAGGTGCGATAAATCTTGTTGTACACTGGGCGACAAGAAACGGACTTAGAGTTAACCCGACAAAACCGGAGCTTTGTCTTTTCTCCCGGAGAAGAATTACACCCAGTTTAATCCTTCCAAAAATTGGTGACACCTCTTTAACCCTGGTTAACTAGGTGAAGTTTCTAGGGATCGTTCTGGATAAGAAATTGCGCTGGCGGCAACACCTGGATTAAAAGGCAGGCAAAGCCATCAGAACCTTTTGGATCTGCAGGAGCGCGATAGGTAAGAGGTCGGGGGCTCTCTCCAAAGATGATCCACTGGATGTATAGTAGCGTGATAAGACCCATTCTTACTCATGGTGCTGTAGTCTGGTGGAAATCTCTGGATGTGGGTACGAATTTAAAAATCCTTGAAAAGGTGCAGCGACAATGCTGCCTAGGTATTTCGGGAGCTCTGAGAAGCACACCTACCTCTTGAGAATATTTTATTCAAGCAACCGATAGATATTCATGTGAAAAAATTGGCGGCAAACTCTGCCATACGCCTTAGTTTGAACGGTCTCCTAAATAATTTCTACCCGCAGTTGCCGCATGGTCGTATCTTAAGCCATATCAGTGAAGCTGGCGTCGATCTGGTAGGTGAATGCGATTACCAGTTGGCAACTATGGAATTTAGGAAAAGATATAGTGTTAGAATACCCATGAAGAGAGAATGGGAAAACGGAAATCCCATCCCGCGTAATGGGAAGACGATTTTCACTGACGGCTCCAAAATGGAAACAGGTTGTGGTGCAGGCATAGCATCGATAGATTTTGATTTATCGATTAGCCTGACTCTAGATAGGTATATTTAAATCTTTCAAGCGAAGGTGGCTGCCATAAACAAAGCAGCAGAAATTCTTATTGAAAGAAACATAACCGGGGAAAAAATTTTCATATGCTCGGACAGTCAAGCTGCCCTGAAAGCATTAGATAAAAATTCGGTACATTCCAAGCTTATTAAGACATGTAAATCAAATCTTAACTTGGCAGCAAGGTACAATAGGGTCAGATTACCATGGTCTCCGGGGCACAGTATGATTGAAGGTAATGAAAGAGCGGATGAACTAGCGAGAAACGGGGCCACCCGAAACTCTCAGACTGACTTTAGTATAAGTTACCCCCTGACTCTTGCAAAAAATCTTATTACAGAGTGGGCAATAAATGAACACACACGGAGATGGACCAACTCTTCCGATTGTATACACACGAAACTTCTCTGGGGTATCTTAGACGCGAAGAGGTCCAAATCGATTATGAACATGAATAAAGCTTCGTTTAAACTTTTCACTGGAATCGCTACAGGTCACATTCTGCTGAAACACCATGTCTGACGGCTTGGTCTGTCAGCGGAATCCTCCTGCAGAGGTTGCGGTGAGGAGGTGGAATCAGTGAAGCATCTGCTGTGCAGATGCCCTGCGGTGCGTTGTAAAAGATTGAAACACTTGGGGTACCATTTTCTGACTGACTTAAGGGAGGCTGGTAAAATCAAGCCGGCAAAGTTGACTTCGTTCATTAAAGAAGTAGGATGGGTCGACGTGCTGGGAAATTTAGACTGAATCAATAGCCGCCGACGGGGGTGTACAACGGGCCTTTCTGGCCTTGGTGCGTGGTGGTTTTTCTTTCCGCCCCCCTTTCAAACCAACCAACCAACCATGTACATAAATCTACTTTGACTTTGATAAAAATCCTTTAAGGATTCGGGGAAATTTTCTTTTATTTCCTTTTTTTTTAAATTTATTTTTCTCTGGTTGTCAAATTATAGAATCGAATTTATTATTGTAAAATTTTGGTGTGCAAAAACATTTTAAATTATTTATTTAAATGTTTCTTAAGATTAACATTAAATTTGTATTACCCATGAAATTTGTATTACAGTTTTATGTGTTTCGTAAAAAAATTAATGGAAAAAACTATTATCGTTTGAACGACAAAATATTTATTTTAATAGGAATTTTTATGTTTTGTGGACAAGAAGTCAAAGTTTACGAAAACAAATAACTTTTTTTTTATAGGCTTCATAAATTATCCTTTTTGTTCATAATAAATAAATAATGAGATATAGAAAAGATAACCAAATTTTATACTTCAAAATATTTAGTACATAAAAATACATAAATTTACCAATTTACATAATTAATTATTTAACATAAATAATTATAATTATTTAACATACATAATAATTATTTAACATACATAATTAATTATTTAAAATAATAATAAATTATTTTAATTTTTGTTGGTTTACATTTTTTTTTGTTCAATGTTAAAATTTTGGTTTTATCCATAAATCCATAAATTTATTTTCACACTTAATTGTGAATCGATGATAATTTTAGTAAATCTGAAAAAATATTGATCAAAAATGATTTAAACACTTAATAAATTACAGAATTTCATTTAAAAGGATAGTTTTCAATTTATAATATTTTCCAGAAAATTACTTTTTCTTGTCATCACGTCAAACACATTCCAATTCTGATTTTTCAAAGTATAAATTTATCTGTCCGAGATAATAACTATATATACGACGAGTACATACTTTTCCATTCTCTTTTAAAGAATTTATTACATTGCAAATATAATTTAATCTTTTAACAAGACACTAATTGCTCAACTAATGGAAATAATGTAATTTTTCTATAGTTTCATTTTTCAAATTAACAAACATCATGAGATGCAATTGAATTTTTATATAATTCTATTACAGAAAATTAAGTTTTAATTTTTTGATTTAAAAAACGATATTTCTAATGAAACATTTAATTATTTTATTTTAATAAAAAAATTGTTATTAAGGAAAACTCTTCGGAAGATAAACTAAACATTTTTGTACGCGATTTAATATCCTTTTTTTAGACTCACAAATAATTATTGGACCAGGCAATATTGTTCAACAAGTAGCTACATAGTTTGGTATTCCAGTCCAGGTTGGGAATTTCAATATATTTAGAATTTGTGAAGTGTGTGTGACCTTATTTTAGAAATGTACATCAAGTTGCAAAAAAAAGAAAAAAATTCCTTATATTACAATTTGAAAAATATTTTTTGTTATTTGATTTTCAAACAACGCAGTAAAAATATCTTTTGGTAAAACCTGCCACAGGATATATTAAATTTCTAATAATATGTGTTTTAACATATTTCAAAGGATACACTATTCAGATACTATTGATGTTAAAGCTGTGACAATTTTTACATAGGAATAGATAATATTTCAGAATAGTTTCATTGAATAAACTCCTTTAATTTTGTAATATCGTTGAAATTGTTTGTTGACTGTTGTCAATTTGAAGTTCATATACAGTTCATACACAAACTTTATTTATAGGAATCATTTTGTCGAAGGAAAAATAGCATGTCTACAATTTAAAATATAAAATTTAAGATTTCACATTTTCATTTCACATGAAAAATTATTATGTAAATCATTATTAGATATTTAATTCATATAATTAATATCCTTGAAGGTCGAAAGAAGTCTTTTCATCTTCTTAATTGCAAACTAATTAAATATGATAAGAAAAACAAAGAATTTGATTTATATTTATCAAATTAATCTTTTGACTTTTAAATAATATCAAATATTTTATATTAGACCATTAAAATTACAAATGAATTTAAATTTTTTGTATAAGTTCCAGTCAAACGATTGTAAAACAAAAATTTTAGAAATTTCTCACTTCTTTTGAATATTACAAAATATTCTAATAGTCGTCCAGTCTTTCAGACTTTTATCACAAACATAGAAATCCAATAAAAAAAAATTCTATTTGACTTGAATTCAAAGTGAAAAATTTTTTTTTATATGGGTTCAAAAATTAAATCGAATTTCAAGAAAAATGAATAAAATTCCTTAATTTTCTTCAAGTGTTAGATTCAAATCTAATGGTGTGACGTTGTTTACCAGATAAAGGCAAAACAAAAAACTTCATTGCCATCTTGATACGGTTTGGTTCAATAATTCTTAAAAAAAAATAGAAAAAGATAAACAAATTCTGAACATTAATAATAATGCTAAAGAGATTCCAAAAAAAACAAAGAATGGTAATTTAAGAAATTCATGAAAAAAGTTAAATTCAAATATCAAAAAGTTGTAGAGAAAATATGTTACAATTTATAAACAATATTTTATTTATATACCAAGAAGGCATAGACTTTTATAAGAAAGTTTAGTAAAATATTATATATAAATTTGAAAGAATTTTTGTAAAATTATTTAACGGAAATATAAATTTCCATTCCAAAATTAATAAAAATTCTTTTTTTTTTCCAAATGATAAATTAATTTGAAATAAGAAAATTAGAAAAAGAAGATATTACAAAACTTGTGAAATTTCCAATTGATTCGTGATTAAAACTAAACAAACTTTATACAATTTTAAAAATATAGTGTCAATATGTTAGAAAAATTAGTGGTCCAATTTATGAAATAGCCTTTTTGTTTCAATAGAACTTCGAAAATTAAGAATTGATTTAAAATAATTTTTTGGTAAACTAATTTTTATAACTAAAATTGAAATTATAATAATTCCTCATAAATTATTAAAGTATTTAGAGCATTACTAAGCCATATAAAATTATAAAACTTCGTTAATATTTTGTAATGTTTTTTGTAAACAACTACATAAATTTTAACATGAGGAAAATTATAAAAGTTAATTAATTATTTTATGGAAAAACAATATCTTACAAGTTTGGAATACAGCCAATGAAAAATGGCGTCATAACTAAAAGTTTTATATAAGTTTGACAATACTTAATTATGCGAAACTTTCACGTGTAATATAAATCAAATATTATTACAGAGATTAATTGCAGTGTGTACTGTATACTGGATAATATAAAAGGTTTGTCAAGTAAAATATTAAATCATACCTGAGAAATATACGAGTATACATAAAATATCCTGAATTTTAATATGGTACATGGAGCGTAGCCTCTATGGCACCTATAGAGTGTAACAGGCTCTTGTCCGATTCCACAACAAATTATGATATTAATTATTTTCGATAAATTGACAATTTATTTAATTTTATTATTTCCGTCTTCGTTTTATCTTAAATTGTCATAATTTTATAATGAAAAATTAAATTATCCTTTTTCAAATCTGACGAAAATCCAATTTATACCAAAATTAAAAGATTTTAATGCGGATACGAAATTATGAAAATTAATAAAATTGAACATAATCAAATCAATGAAATTGGATAAAAAAAAATAATTCATTCAAAATTTCCCTTTTGAAACACTTTTTAATTGCTTTCATATCCTTTAGTAAAATTTTTCCTTTGGGTTTTTTATACTGAAATTATTAAAAGTGAAAGGCTATATAAGAAATTGTTTATTAAATTTGTTGTTTAATTTATTAGAAATTTGGCCAAAACACTGAATATTAATAAAACAGAAATTAATCATAAACAAAATTTTTCAATCAATAATATTAAAAAAAAAATGAAATTAATTAATATATTTTGAGGTTATTCACAAATTAAAAAACGTAATAGCGAAATAAACAAAAAGGTGTAGAAGTTTAGAAAGTTTTAAGAAAACAGAAAGTTTTCCGGATAACAAAAAGTTATAAGAAAAGTTAAAGGCTAAATTTAGACATACTTTTTTACAAAGCTTTTAATAATTAAATAATAATTAAATTTAGAACTTCAAAGAAGGTCGTCGATTTTTTAAATATCACAAATTTGGTTGGTTATTTCGAATCTGACTGAATACAAAAATTAATATACAAAGACTTATAAGGATTATGAAAAGAAAATGAAATTTATTATACTATTTTTCCTTAAAGTAATTTAAACAGGAGAGAGAATAATTGAATTGGTCTTGTGAGTGTACTTTGCTGACAATGTTAATTGTATCACACACAGTGTGTAAGTGTATTGGGTTAATACTTATATTCATGTTATATTTATTTATTAGCTATATTTGGGTATTAAAATATACAAAAATGTGGAAAAAAACATGTGTACAAAATGTGTACATAATAAATTAACTTGTATTAGGTACATTCAAAATCCTACGTATGATCACTTAAAGTCGAATGACATAGTTTTCATTTGAATATTTAATAACGAATTTAATATATCGATTAATTACTAAATGTTAAATTCAATTTAAAACATAAATTGGAGTATTTTTTATAGTAACTTTTGTATATAGAAATTCCGTCTAATCTTATTTTACCATTACAACATTGAATATACTTTATATTAAAATTTGAATATACTTTGTATATAATATATTAAGTAAAATAATATTTATTTTTTGATTAATAAAATATAAATATTTGACGATATAAATATATATTTTTTTGTCTTCTATACCAACGAAATTGAGAAAAATCCTTGTTAATATTTTTGTTATTGAAAATATATTTTTTATGTCTTACTTATTGAAATATTAATTTTGTTTATAGAATTGTTTATATTTTTAGATTTTCTATGAGTAGGAGAAATACCTATTATTTGTAAATTTTCTAAATTCCTTAAAATATTTAATAAAATTATAAATTTTGCGGAGGATAATTGAACATTATTGAAATTACTTATTATATAAAGAATTCCAAATTAAATAATTGAATTTTTTAATCAAGAGGAAAATATTTTCATTATTTTTTTGACGGATATCATAAATTGATTTGTATACGGAGACTATCATAAATCTATTTTTATAAACATAATTTTATTGACCGTCAAAATTTGCCCCTTCAAAAGAGCTGCCCATAATAATTTAGTTAAAACTAGAGTTTTTGAGTCACAAGAACCATAAGATTATCATAAGACTCGTTTTAACATACATTTTTAGTTTATTTAAATCAAATTTATATATTGTATACCATACCATAAAATTAAATATCAAAATTTCTCGCCCAAATTTTTTTTACTAAAATTTGACAATGAAACTAAAAATCATTTCCCAAATATTTCCTAATATCCTTTTCGGCAATATTGATCAAAATAAACTTTTTGATTTCTTGAAATAAAAATCCTTTCTTTTAAGGTTTTATTGGGTAACCATTGTTGAAATACCAAACAAAAAATTCTTCTTTTTTCGTATACCGCAAAAGTAAAATATTAAAATAAAATTTTCGTTTGAGGAAAAATAAAAGTTTTCCTTTAGTTTAATTTACCGAAAAAGAATTTTCTAATATAATAATATAATATTGAACAAGTGTTATTGGCTTTTACAAAACTTATTAGTTCACATTTACATAAACAAAACTTTTTCCTTTTTAAACTTGTTTTTATTTTATTTTTATTTTTTGATTGAAATGTTTTTCATAACATTTGGAAATTTTATAGTAAAATGTAAGAAAAATCATAAAGTAAACTTTTTTGTCCTAATCGTTTTAAAGACTTTAAAAGTTTTGAATATGAAAAGAAATCGTTTTAACACAAATTTGGAAAATTTAAAATGGAAAATTTATTTATATTATATGAATTTTTAAAATATTTATAAGTAATATTTAATAAATTTGTAATTTTCTTAAAATCATAATTTATATTATGAAAAATTAATCTTACCAACTTTTACATAATTTAGTTTATATAATTTAAAATATATGTATTTTGAATGTACAATCATTAACGAAATCTATAAATTCCTCTGTTTTAGTATTGAAGGTAAAATTTATTTACAAAAGTTTCATTGAAAGTTTAGGTTATTCTTATTTTTATGCTAATCTGATTATTGGATGGAACTTTTCTCGAGATTCCTCGACATTCACAATATATTCTCAGAACTATTTCATTTATATAAATAAATTCAAATTTTATAACTGAAAACAAATACAACTGCGATTGTCAACTAAAAAAAATGAGAAACTTAATCTTGAAAAGTTTCATTTTTATACTTTATGTATACGAGTGACAGTAAAATAATCTTTACATCCTTGAATAATAACTTGAAAATCCTTTGAATAAAAACTATCATTTTGCCTTCAACTGACTACAGGAACAATATTAGTATATATAGATAGAACCAATAATGCTTGACTTCAGTCTTCTTTATATGCATCAAACTTAATGGATCAGAAATTTTATTGATAAATCAACCGAGATGTCATAAAATGTAAATTTATGTAAATTTTGATTTGCCACCTGTATTATATATTTAGCAAATATCCCTGTTAACGAAACTTAACTAAAAATTAGAGTTTAACTAAATCGGATAATTTGTTACATTCCAAATAATAAATTCTAAATTATTCAAAAATGGAAAAGGAATAAAAATAAAACGGAAAAGTTAAAAAAAAAACACAAATATTTCTAAATATTTTTTAGGTAATCATTTTGTATATCCTTGGGTTATTTTCAATTTAAAATAAAATTAAAATTTTATAAAATGCCAAAACATTTATGTGAAAACATTTGTCACCAAAAAATTTTTTTGTACAGAAATTCGTTTTTTATTTCGGAATAGTTTTTATTTAAATATTTTTTTCTGATTTTTGAAAAATATAAATTCTTTTTGCAATGGTTCAAGGTTCCAAAATTGAAAAACAAAACACTGAAAGGAATTAACTTTTTTTTTCTTTAATTAAACCGCAGAACGTTTTTGATACAATTTACTGTCTCTTAAAAAGTATTTAAATTATATATTCGAAATGTAACTAAAATATACATTTTTTTATACAAATTTTATAAATTTACCAATTTAATGCGACAAATTTTCTTATAGAATACTCTAAGATCCTTATTCCACTTAAATTCACATAAAATAATAATGATTCTTATTTAAATTTTTCATCTATTTTTTAGATTACTCTTTCTTAAGTAGTCATTTAAATGGAAAGAATTTAAATGTTGAAGTACTAAGGGAAATAACGAAAATAAATTTTGGTAAAAAAAAAAGAAGAAATTTGTCTCTTGAACTTTTAAACATATAAATTTTTTGTAAATAATAATATTATAATATATGCATTACCATAAAATATTAATGAATATAAATCATCGACTATATAGAAGAATATTCTGAGAAAAATGTTTATACATTTTTAAATATCTATAAATATTAATGAAAAATTTATTTGATTAATTTTTAAAGTATAAAAGGATGAATTATATGTGAAAAAAAAATAATAAATTTGTTTTTAAATTTGAAATGCAATTAAGCTATTATGTCTCTTTCCTAATAGAGAAAATACTAATAAAGTTCAATATTTAATTATAATATTTGATATAATTAAAAGATAAATGTACTTACATACGTACCACATTAAAATTTATCGACATTACAAAACTGAATTGAATTCTATATATAAAATTTCCTTTATTTGGATTATGTTTTTCTTGTTGTATACATAATTTATACTAAAAACGATATATCGATCCTGATATAAATTTCATAGTAATAATTCATATTTTGCTAAAAAAACTTTTACATGTACTGGACTAAATCTTTTAGACATCAGATACACAATTATTCCACTATATCGAAAAATTGTCATTTCGCATTAATTTATACAGTAAACATAATTGACTAAGTTCAGAAAATTATATTATTCTCTATAAATAAGAAAAAGACATAAAGTTTATCAGTTTAATAATTTAATATTTTCCAGGACAACAGATTATATCATTATTGCTAATTTATATGTTAAATAAAAATTTTATGGTCCATTATTTTGTTTCCATCATAAATAATATTCATATTTTAAATTTTGCTATTCTCAATTTATTTTTAATAGTTTGAATAAATTAGAGAAATTGTAAAATAAATCATGTAAAATGACCAAAAACATCAAATTTAATTTGATTAATTTCGTAATTGTCACATTTGTTTGTAATTCATAAAATTTTATACTATAGTTTTTTAAATTAATTTTACAAAATTCTCAGAAGGTTATTGTTAATATCCAAGAAAAATTGTTGTTTATTTATGTAAAATCCTTTAAATATCTTAATTAAATTGAATTATAATTTCTGAAATATTTATTTTAATTGGTAAAAGTCTTTGTTTTATATATTCTTAAATTATATATATGAAAATTATTTGAATTACAAAAAAAAGGTCCTTCAATCCAAAAACTAAGAACTACTACATTATATATTATTAGCTTTAAAAATAATACCATCAACAATAAATAAATGTAATTAAAATAATTTTATGTCTCCATTGGGACTTCCACACATAATTTAAGATTTGGTTACATAGAATGTTAATTTTAACATTTGTTTATAATTCAATTCAATTTAATAACATAATTTTGGTGTATACTTAATGGAATTATAATTTCTTTTGGCAAAATATACAATTTAAATGTTAATGTTGTAAAGGACCTATAATAGAATTTGGGTAATATAATTGGAAAATAATATTAATATTAAGAAGATAAATATATAAGTATCTATATATAAAATATAAAAAAAAAATTTAATATAGAAATTAATATATTTACAAGAAAATTATCATAAATGGAAACCTTAAAAAGGATAATGATTCTGGATTATTGTAAATCCAATAAAATTATAAGACTATAATGATTTTTAGGTATTTAAATTAGTAAATTATAGTGTTAGACAACAAGTTTGTATTGAATGATTGTATTAAAATGTAATTAATAAAAAAAAAAGCTGCCAAGTTGGAAGAGTGCTTCATATCCCCTTTTAGATAAACCTAGGATTTAATAAAAACAAAGAATAAAGTAAAAGTTATAATATTTTATAAAACTATGTTTTTTCACAATTTAAAAGTAAATATATTTTATGTTCTTATATGAAACAAGATGTTATATTTGCGAAAAATTTGAATTTCACGAACAACATAATACATATATAAAATTAAAAGTTATAATTATTTCAAAACTATTAATGTTGTACAATTTTAAATTATTCCCAATTTTCAATAAATAAATTCTCGAAATTGTATATATGCAATATAATATTAATTTTTAAAATGTCGAAATTTTTACAACCGTAAAATGAAGAGGGTTGAAGGTACAGGTCTCGTTTTTATGTACAATGTGTAGAATAGTGTTATTAAGAAACTAATTTTTCATTTTTTTGATATAGTCTCCCGCATAGGGGATATTGCTTATTTCATTAATACACCTCCTCCTCTACTTTAATGAGATGGTGGTTTATAATTTTAAGTGATTTCGCAAGGTTTGAAATTATGGTACCTGGCATAGAAGTTAGAAAGTCGTACATAAAATCTGGACTATTTTATAGCCATTTTGAATTTTAAAAATTTAACTTTGAAAATATCGAAATTCAAATACAACTAACATAAAAAAGGTAGAGGGGATGTGGCTGATTTTTTCATATAAGGTGTAAAATTACATTGTTAAAACAGTATTTTTCCATTTTTTTAAATTAGCGCCCCGCGGAAAGCATGGAGCTTGCTTCTTAAATATACCCCCTCCTCCACCACAAAAGAGCAGCATGTTAAAATTTAGAGTGATTTGGATTACCACGAACCTAGTGAACCCAATTTATAAGTTTCAAGTTAATATCTAAACTGTGGCTTATTTTATAGACATTTTAAGTTCCAAAAATTAAATTTTCATAAATTCTGTAATAAATTTTGTAATATAACATTTCTTAGAGATGAAGAATAGAGGGGGTTGCAGGTACGGAAACAAACTTTTCGCGAGAGGTGCAACATAGTATTTAAAAAAAACTAATTTCTTAGTTTTTTAATCCAGTCCCCCGAGGAGGTGTTGCCTCTTTTTTTATAAATATACTTCCTCAGCTATGTGAAAGGAGAAAGGGGTGAAAATTTTGAATGATTGCGAAAGGTACTAATCTATTATACCTAACTTACAAGATACAAGGCCCTATCTTAAATGCGACATATCTTATGACCATTTTTAATACAAAAAACACAATTTTAATAGCCCTTTTAAAAGTCTTTCACTTTTAAGGTGGGGTAGAGGTATGGGGCTAATTTTTATGGAGAAGGTGTAAAATAGTATATTTAAGAAACTCGTTTCTCATTTCTTTAATAAATTTCCCCACTGAGGGGTTGCAACTTGTTTCATATATAAGCCCTTCATCCACTTAAAAAAGGCGGGGGGTATTTTTTTTTAATATGGAATGGAAAGGCACTTACGTGTTGTACCTATTTTAGAAGTAATAGTGTTTTACGTAAAACCTTACTGGTTTCATAGGCATATCAATTTTCTTTTTTTTATCTTTAATATTACCATAAAATAATGGGGCGGGGACCCAGGGCTCTAAATTTTTGTTATGTTCTTTGTATACTGTCTGTTCATAAACCTATGAAACAGCGTAAAGATCCGATTATATTAAGGAGTGTTTTTTAACGTGGACAAAAATTATGCATTTTTAACGCTCCATGAAAGGGGTTTGCAGGGATATCATTCTAAAAAGGATATCATAAACATAAAATTCCATCCTTTATTTACGTTTCTGCAAATTTTTTATTGAATTGAATATGTTTTAGTACTATTTCTCAGTGATTAAAAAAGTCTATTTTTGCTTTGCGTACGGCGTACGACGTACGACGTACGGCGTACGGCGGACACGAATTTTTTTTTTGCGGATTCTGGTTCCCTGACATCTAAAACGTAAGAAAAAAATTTAAAATTGCGAAAAAAAATTTTTCGAAATTTGCTCTGCACCACAAAGCTTCATATATAAAGATATGAAGCAAAATATACTTTTCGTATATTTAATTAAACTTTTTCAAAAATTACAAATGATTGAATTTGCATATTTATTTATTAATTTTCCTTCTAGTAGTTATACTTTATCCACAATGAAAAATCTAAAAAAAAAATCATTAAATTAAAATATTTGCTTAACAAAATATTGTAAAAACTTTAAGAAATTTTTATAGTAAATTGTAGCCAATTCTCATTCTCAGTTAGTTAAAATTTAATTGGAATTACAATAATTTTATTTTCTATAAACTATTTTTGAAATTAAAAGTTAACATTACAATGTAACATTACAAAAATATCCTGAAAATGAAACTGAATCAGCATGAAAATATATAAGTAAAACTTTTATTTTAATTATTATAATATTTTTGTTTCTAACGTAAATTGTTTTGATTCAATTTAAACTTTAAAGTTTTTTGTTATCATAATTTTATCTTCTCCAGTGTTTAGTTTAAATTTATTAAACAAAATCTTTAAAATATTTTATGTATATTAAGTTCTATCATCAAGCTACGATAAAAAAACTAAATTTTATTTGATGATAATTTTGTCCTTGTGAATTTCTACTTTAAATTTTTTGTGTTAAAAAGATTTCAATTGATTCGAGAGACTTAAACTTATGTGTACAAAATTAATAGCATAAAATTTTATGTAAATATTACAAAAAAGAAATGAAAATAGATATTTTGTAAATTATGACAAGAGAAATCCATTTAAGCATTTAATAAGCCATTTGGTTTATTGTAACACATTTTTTTGTAATTACAAGTAAACAATTAAAATTGTATTATTTACAAGGATGTTTTTAGTCCTTCTTTCTTTAAATTAGAATCTAAAATCAAATTTTCATTCGAAATATTGTAATATTAAAAAGGAAATGATTATAAATTATAATTCCGAACATGAATTCGCATAATCCTCTTATTTATCCAGTTTAAGGTATACGAAAAAAAACTTTTACAAAAGGTGATGGTTTAAATAAAATATCAAGGTGTAATGATTTTAAATATTGATGAAATGTAAATAATTCTCAATTCACAGTATTCTTTTTGATAGAAAAGTAGTCGAATAGTTTTAGAAAAGCAAATGACTTTTTTCCAGAAGTAAAGAATAATATTTCAGAAACAATTAGAAATTTTCTAATTTTGCTTGGCCACGTATTAATTTTCTAATTTTGCTTGGCCACGTATTCATTTTCCATTAAAATTATAAATATATATAATTCTTAGTATTCACAAAATAGGACATAAAGGACTTATCTGGTTATAATAATTATTTTATAGAAAATAACGAATTTTTTCTATTTAATAATTAATTTCTTCTTTAATAAGTTATGCTCTTATAATTTGTTATATTTCCTTTAAAATTTTGTATAGAAATATGTTATAGAGTTTTTCATAAATTAATGAATATTATGTACATTAATTTCTATCAGTAAATATAAAATTAATATTATGTATAAAGTATGTCAAATTCATTACGAATATTATCAGGAACAACACGTTTCCTATCATCACATTATTTTGTTATTTTTTTTTGAATTTTGAATATATTATCAGTTTACCAAATAGAAAATTTGTCTTAACATACATTCAAGGATTTACATTTTTTGATAACGAGTTTTTTGACGTCGTTAAAACTTTTTAATTATATAATTTTATTATATTTAAATTTTTACTTGAAATTAAATATTGTACAATATTTTTTTAAATTTTTTAATAGAAACTTTATTTTCATTTTTTTGTTAATCAAGATCCTTGCTATGATTTTATAACCATGTAATTTATATTTAATATAGTCTATAAAACTCAATTATTATCATAAAATCTATTTTCATCTTATATAGTTTCCTTTAATGTACATTAAATGTATAATAAACTGAACTAAGCTTCCCAATTTCATATAATTGCATCCAAAAAAAATTATATTGTCAGAGTTATAAATAAATTGTAGATATGCCCATGATGATATTTTCCATTCAAGGAAAACTGTATATCGGTTTTAGGTTAATTAGCTTTTATATGCAAAGTTATAAAAATGAATATAGTATTTACATAAAAAAAGCCTTTACGATATCATGCAATATAATTTTTCGGAATTTTGTTGAATTCCCATTACCAAAACGATGATAGTCCGTTAGATAAATTAACAAAAATATTTTATGTAATTTTTATGGTGACAAAAAGTGAGTTTTTATTATATTTGTTTACTATATAAAATAATTTTAGATGATAACTAATTTGACGGTTTTTTTTATCAAGGAATTTTGGACAAAATATAAAATAATTATCTACAAATTAGAGAAATTTTTTGGAGGTTTTTTAATATCCACAGTCTAGCAAACAGAGAGATACTTACCAAACAGTCCACAAAATGAATTAGAATTAGAAACAAGTAAGGACTGGGCAAGTGACCCAGATACCACTGCGGCCTGTAGTAGACTTATTGTGGTGCCATTAGGTTCTTAGAGCTCACTAGAAAAGCTCAGACTATTGATAATTAGAGTAATAAAGTTATATACATTTCATTGGAAGAAATATTTTTATAATTTCAAATAAGTATATCAAATTACTTAACATCCATTTTAAATTAATTTCTTTCCTTCTGTAAAATATGTTTTTCAAAGAGCTTTTTCTTTCATTAAACCAATTAAACACATAAAATTTTCTTAACCTAATTTTGAAATTTAGTAAATTATGATTATCCTTTTTTTATTTACAAAATTATAATATTAAATTTTTTTAAGAAATCTAACGATAACCAAAAATATAATTAAGAAAGAAACATCAGTTATATATGAGTAAGCACATGTAAACTTCATTGAATAAATATAATTAATATTCAATGTGACAATGATAATGCACTTAAATATTTATCATCAGTTTTCATAGTTTGCCCGTTAAATAATTAATTATTATATAGAGTTTCTCTCTGTAACTGAAAGAATTCCATATGAAAATTAAATTATATCCCATCAAGGACTAATTAAATTTTCTGGAATATCATCAAATGACGAATATAATTTTCATCAAATTCACATTTTGTAAAGATTTGTTTAAGCATAACTAAAAATTTTATAAAATAATTTTCTCATTCCAAAAAAAAAATTCCATTAGAAATGAAAATTATTTGTATCTGAGAAGTGGTGGTAAATATAGAATTTATTATTTTACGGATATAAATTTTAATACTGACCCTTTAAATTTTAAATGTTCTCCCATAAATACAAACAAAAAAAACATAATTGAATTTAATTAAACCCAAATCAAACTTTTCCATTCAAATTATTAAAATATAATTATTTTAAACTTGGAATAATTTATATTATTATTATATTAAAATTAAAAGCCAAAAAAATTAAAAATAATTTTTGTTGAGTGTTTTTTGATGCGAAACTTGATGCGAAAGTTTGTTGATTTACAGGAAACATTTTTATGTGTTAATTAAAATTTTTTGGAATTAGGAAAAAAATAAACAATGTTTTGGAATTAGGAAAAAATTAGATTATAATCATTTAATTGAAAAATTTAAATATAAATAAAATTTATCGATTATCAAATTTTTTTGCAAATTTTATTTCCAATTTCAAAATAATTAGAAAAACAGAAAAACATTCCAATGTGAAATAAAGCCATTATGGTCTTATTTCGTATGGCCTTATTGCATGGCACTGGTGGTTTGGTTTTATAGGCTGTCGACCAAATGATACATAAGTAATATTTAACAATTTAATTTTCAATCTCTGGTAATATAAAAAGAATTGCATGTAAAATTAATGTGAAAAAAATTCTGTTTGACATTTTAATAATTATTTTATTTTAACCCAAATTGTCAATTCAATAAACTGAAGAGTAAATTTTCCAATTTAATATAATATATTAGGAATAAAATATTATATAATTAATTGAAATGCTTTTTTAATTACGAGTATAGCCAATATTTATGCCCAGGAATTAATTAATTTTAAAAAAATAATTCAAGTGAATTGAAAAAAGGTTGTGTACATATAAATAAAAGTTTAAATTTTGAAACAACTAATTAAAATAAACAAAATTAAATTTTGAAAATTGGTGGTATTGAAATGTGGCGAAACACATTATTTTAATTATATACATACATTTTACTAAAATACATTTTAAAATTATTTATTTTTCTTAAATCCTAAAGCAATTGATTGGTAAACAAATAATATAGATTTCTCCAAAGATAAAATGAATAATTTGATAATAATTATACTTTTGTGTTATGTGCATAAACTGGAAAATATGGTATATGGGTATATTGCATAAATTTTTCTATATTGCTTGTGATGTAATTATAAATATTAATAGGGTTTTTCATTCGAATTGATAAAAAAATTGATCTAAATGCTGTCCAATAGAACATGATAGCAAAATCATTTTTTTTGTCATAAAACTTGACGTTTATGAATATAAAAAATAATTATAATAATTATTATAAAAAAAATTAAGTTTTTAAAATAATTTTGAAGTACTTGTTAAATCAAATTAATCAACAAAGCTGTTGTTGTGAAATGTATTGACGGAGGGGTAAATCTGGAAAAAAATCTAGATTTCACAAAATTGATCTATGTAGATAAAAAAAAATTTATTTTTCATCCCCAAAAGAAACAAATTTTTGATTTAAATAAAAAAAAATTGATTTAATTGATTTTTCTGCCCAATGAAAAACCCCATAAGATAAAAATTTAACCCACAATTTCCGTATGCTTATTTAATTTTATATATAGACAATAATTTATTCATTTAATTACTTTATATTATCATTTACAACAAATAATATCAAGGATCATATATTCAATAATTATTTATATGTTTTGTACGTGATCTGAATAGGAAAATTTACAATGTACATAATTCAAATTGACAATAATTAAGAGCTACATATTTAAAATTATAAATAATATTGTTAATAAACCACTTTATTCGCTTTCCAACAAAATACTTAATTATCATTAGATAAATTATTCACTTTGCATAATAAAAATGAATAATTAAAGTTCTTATTTAATCATATATAAATTATTCAATTAAATTTTATTACAGTATCGTAATGGAATTTCGCATCTAATCAAATTTATAAAAAAATGCAAATTTTCCTTCTTTCTCTATAGATATATTATTAAAGAATTAAATTTACTTCTCGTTAATTATAATTATCAATAATATTTCAGTCTTCTATGCAAACAGCAAGATCTCTTAAGGGTCGAGGAGCGTCAGAAAAAAGCCCGAATCGTGACGTCACGTCATACCAATGTTTTTTTCTGAAAAAGAGCTTTTATATTTTTTGAGTGTATGCGTTTGTAATACATTATTTGATGTTTTTATAGGAATACGGCGTTGCCATATAATGTATATGTTATTGTTATTAGATACGTCTGATGATAAAATTATCCAACAAATTTTGATTTTTGGAAACGATTTGATAATAAATGTAATATATCTATTATTGCTTGACCAGATATTTATGGGTAACGAATTCATTTTACTTTCCCTTTATTGAATTTACAATTATTTTATATAATATAATATGTATAAATAGCACAATATACAAAAGTACCAAGTAGGAACTAGAAACTACTCACGCACACATTGATAGGGCATTGTAGGCCTACGATGACATAACACAGAATATTAATAAAACAGAAAGATAAAGTAAATAACGTTTTTTTATTCGTATTTTATTTCAAAAATTGAAAAAAAAAATATAGGTACATAAAAATATCATAAAAAACAAAAGAAATTCATAAATAAACCAAAAAATAAAAAAAAAATATCATAAAAAAACTAAATAGATTCATAAATAAACGAAAAAATAATATGATGTTTCCATGAATGACATTATATTTATTAATTGCGACCACACAACTAATCGATTATCTAAATCATTGAATAAAAAAAAATTAATATAATTGATTGATAATATAATATATATATATATATATATATATATATATATATATATATATTTATATTAAATAAAAACAATATCTATAAAAAAAACTTACTTGAACTTAAAATCTTCATTTGGTCAAGTTTAAACAAAATATTCTCTTTAAATATTTTTAAAGTAAGATCATTTTTTATTATTATTTTTATAAATACATCTGGAATATCCTCAAGTACTTTTAAAATATATAACATTATTACATTATCATTCTGAAAAACGTTCCATTCAGCAGACAAATTCAGTTTTTCTTTTCAGTTTTTTTTTAATAACTCAAATGTTTTTATTTGATCTGCTTCCATAAATTTTCTTACTTTTTCTTCATGTCTGATTTTTTCATTTAAATGCCGCTGATTCGGGTCTTTTCTGACATTCTGATTAGACGTTGACATATATTTTGGACAATTTGGAAATATAGATGGAACAGCTCCAGTTACTAAACGAGGCTTTTTTAAATAAACGTTTTTTAATATTATTCCATGGAATTTGCCATGGAATTTCTAATAATATCTGAATCGTCAAAATGTTTTTCACAAACAACAGTGTGAATCGTTACTTGCATATTTTTGCGAGGAATAGATTTCATCCATTTTTGCTTTAAAAATTCATCCTTTGGAAATGAAAATGTTGATACTGATGGTGTACCAATTTTTAATGTGCTTGAATAATTGCTAATGCAATTAGGCACTGAACACTTTCGCGGCACTAAATATAACATTTCAAAATTATTTACGTATATATAATAATTATTTGTAATTTTAACAATAAAATATTTTTCCTATATTTAAGGTTATGAAACATCACAAGAAAAGCGTAATTTGTAAACTTATTTTTTTCAGCAAATAAATAAATTTACAAATTACACTTTTATAAAATAAAATAATTTGCATTTTAAACTTACTTTTTAATACTTTTTTTAACTTGTCACTAAATATTTATTGCTTAAACAACCGAAAAAAAACACAATATAATAATTTGCTGCCGGCAAAACAATATAAAAATTATGAAAAATGGCTGTCACTGACAACTGACAAACAATAAAGGCCTATTACACACACATTGAAATTTTCAGGTTCCCACTTGTTAGATGTTGTTCACTGTGATAAATAGTATATAATATTATCTGATCAGATATTGTAATATTATATACTAAAGTTATACTTATATCTACATATATTTATATAATATAAAATTAAAATATAATATATATACATATATATAGATATATAGATATCATTCAATTATATATATATATATATATATATATATATATATATTATATAAAATAATTGTAGATTCTATAAAGGGAAAGTAAAATGAATTACGTTACCCATCAATATCTGATCAGATATATTGTATTGCGGGATCAGATATATTTTCTTGGAGGTTATTCTACAAAAGGGCGTATTTGAATGAAATACGGTCGTATTTCATTTTTTTTAATGAAATATCAATATATGTATGTATATTATCCTGGATGAAATTATGAATGGCCATATTTTCATCTGGGATTTTCTCTGGCACCCCTAGATAGATTACGCTCATATTTGGTAAACACATTCATTATAGTGTTCTGTAGTTAATTACGCTAGTGCTCCTCCATTAGCTCTACTTGGAAGATGGTTATATGATGAAAACGTGATTTCTGATTTTGTGGGAAATAATGGAGGAGCACTGGCATAGTTAGCTATAGGACACTATAATGAATGTGTATACCAAATATGAGCGTAATCCATCCAAGGGTGCCAGAGAAAATCCCAGATGAAAATATGGCCATTCAGCATTTCATCCAGAGAAAAAATAGAGACAAAGGAAAAAATTTGTATGAGATAGAAAGGGTAAGGAAATAAATGTATATTTCTGGTTATTTTGATCTATTTTAACAAAAATTTAGAAACTCATATTTGGAATCTTATATTTATTTTCAATTTTGTTCTGGAAAAAAATAATACTCCTATACTTTAATGAAGCAAAAATTCTACCTGTTTTGGGTTTTTTAAACCAAAGGATTTTAAAGGATACAAATTTCATTTATTTTTTCACATTTCAATTTTGTATTTTTACTTATTTTTGGTTAAAGATCAACGAACTGGCGATCGTAGTAAAATTTTATGAATGATTAATTTTATAGGAAATACAATAACAATAATTATATATTTATTTTTTGTATTGCGCTATTAATTATTTGTAAAAATAAGTTATTAATACAAAATAGTTATTAAAAAAATCAATTAAGAGAAAAAAAAAAAAAATTTCCACATCACCCAAGAGGTATTGTTATTCAGATGCGTTAACCATTTTTGGTATGGTTAATAAAAATTTACGACTTTAATATTACTATAATATAAAATTAGACTAAAAAATATTAATTAATTAACTCATTTTCATATTTCCTTGAAATGAATTATGATATTTCTAAGTACCAATAATTATTATGTATACTATAAAATTAATCATTCATAAAATTTTACTACGATCGCAAGTTCGTTGATCTTTAACCAAAAATAAGTAAAAATACAAAATTGAAATTTGAAAAAATAAATGAAATTTGTATCCTTTAAAATCCTTTGGTTTAAAAAACCCAAAACAGGTAGAATTTTTGCTTCATTAAAGTATAGGAGTATTATTTTTTTCCAGAACAAAATTGAAAATAAATATAAGATTCCAAATATGAGTTTCTAAATTTTTGTTAAAATAGATCAAAATAACCAGAAATATACATATATTTCCTTACCCTTTCTATCTCATACAAATTTTTTCCTTTGTCTCTATTTTTTCTTCCTTTATTCCTTTTCCTTATTATAGAATAGAGAAAATAAATGAGCGCATATTATTAAATTTCACCACGAAAAAAATATGTGTACCTTCTGTCGTCTCTATACAATTTCTACGTCTTATCCACAAACTCGTTATTTCAACTTTCATAACAAAGATATTATATTCACCACGGGAATTCATATTGGCGTCCTAATGTTTTCAGTTTTTTAAGTCTTTTTGAAATTTTGAATATCTTTATATTATATACGGCTTTGATATTATTATTTTAATATAAAATTTCAGTGCAATAATTTTTAACATTTCAGTTGAGTTTTAAACGTTTTATTTAGATTTCCAAAAACAATTTTTTTTCAAGAATTATATTAATCAATTTTAATCATGACTTAAAAGTACAATTTTCATATATTAACTCAGTTACAGACAAAGTACAATTGAAATATTAGCAGTCCAATTGTAAGACATTTTTTTCATTTGGGGGCATGAATTGCCGCCACAGCAATTAAGGAAAAATAGTGATTAATTCACTTAATATTGCCTCAATATGCAAGGCGGTAATTCTCGACCCAATACGTTTTGTTATTTTAAAGAGATTTCAGAATAATATGTATGTACCGCATATAATGAGAGAGCGTGTTCCAATTTCCAATTCCAATTCCAATGCTATAACACGCAAAGAAAAATTGAAAAATTCACATTTGTTCTACATGCGACTTCTTTATTATTATATATTCTTTGGTAATATCATTGTATATATATTCTCATTGTAGAGAATATAAATATCATTTATATTGTATATCATTGTAGATATAATATCATTGTAGAGAATATAAATACAATGGTAACATGTTCTTTACGATATTTAAATTTTTCCTTTCCTTTTTAAAAAATTAGCATTTTAAAATATAAAAAATCAAAATTTTGCAATGTTGCGAATTTATTTTGTGTATTTTACACAATTCCATGAAAGTTTTTTTTATTAAATGAATTAATTAATTTAATTAAATTTTAATTAATTTAATAATCTTTCACTTTAAAACTTTTTGAATATTTTTATGGGTAAAATAAAGAAAATAACATTTAAATTGAATAATTTAGTATATATAAGATTTTTGGTATAATATTAAATTTAATAAAATTGTTTCCTACCAAATGATTAAATTAATAAAAATTGACCATTGGAAGTTTATTAAAGACTCAAAGTTTACAAAGAGTTTCATACAAAAATGAAAAACAAAAATATAAAATAAATATTTTATGTGGTTCAGAAAATCATAAATTAAATATTGTTGAATACAAACATTTCCTTCTTACATGATTTTACAAAAATAATATTATTATTGATGTTTTTAATGTAATTGATGTTGTTCATTCGGAATCGCTAAACTTTTAAGTGAAATTTTATATAGTATAACGGACCTGGCCAAACATGCGAAAAATGAACGATGCCGGCATGGCACAATATCCAAAAAATGATCGATGCCGGACCTGGCCAAAAATGCGAAAAATGAACGATACCGGCATGGCAAAAAAATCCAAAAAATGATCGATGCCGGAAAAGCCGAAAATGTAAAAATTAACGATGCCGCCATGGCAAAAAAATCCGAAAAATGATCGATGCCGGACCTAGCCAAAAAGCCAAAAATGAACGACACAGGCATGGCAAAAAAATTCAGACCTGGCCAAAAATGCCAGACCTGGCCAAAAATACGAAAAATGAACGATGCCGGCATGGCAACAAAATCCAAAAAATGATCGATGCCGGACCTGGCCAAAAAAGCGAAAAATGAACGATGCCGGCAAAATGATCGATGCCG
Organism: Empis stercorea; assembly: GCA_949752835.1. Classification (NCBI taxonomy): domain Eukaryota; kingdom Metazoa; phylum Arthropoda; class Insecta; order Diptera; family Empididae; genus Empis; species Empis stercorea. The sequence goes on from OX457087.1 coordinate 14,103,770, forward strand.
GACCTGGCCAAAAATGCGAAAAATGAACGATGCCGGCATGGCAAAAAATCCAAAAAATGATAGATGCCGGACCTGGCCAAAAATGCGAAAAATTAACGATGCCGGCATGGCAAGAAAACCAAAAAATGATCGATGCCGGACCTGGCCAAACATGCGAAAAATGAACGATGCCGGCATGGCAAAAAATCCAAAAAATGATCGATGCCGGACCTGGCCAAAAATGCGAAAAATTAACGATGACAAAACAAAAAAAAAATCCAAAAAATGATCGATGCCGGCATGACAAAAAAATCCAAAAAATGATCGATGCCGGACCTGGCCAAACATGCGAAAAATGAACGATGCCAGCATGGCAAAAAATCCAAAAAATGATCGATGCCGGACCTGGCCAAAAATGCGAAAAATTAACGATGCCGGCATGGCAAAAAAATCCAAAAAATGATCGATGCCGGACCTGGCCAAAAATACGAAAAATTAACGATGCCGGCATGGCAAAAACATCCGAAAAATGATTCCACCTTCAGTTGCTCTAGTTTCTTTACATCATTCATAGATTTCATCTATACATCATATATACATTATATACTTTGTAGTATATAACATTCGATATATGAGGCATTCAGGGGACGTGATGGCAGAGAAGCTGCCTGATCTAGTCCGGGGATGGCGTGTTTGGTTCGTAGTCACTACACCAGCAACATGTCCAACCGGCGTGCTATGCTGGTGATATTGATGTTGTGTAAGTGTGTGGGGACAAGCGCTTGTCGCACCACGCGACTACCCGGCCATCGCCAGCGATGACGTATTCTGGTGGTGGTGGTATACTATATATATATGAATATACTAAAGTATAATATATAGAATATACTAAAGTATATAATATGATCAATTCATAGTACAGAATGTACTAGAATTTACCATATGGCACAAGTAGTTGGGGCCGTGAGGCCAGGTTACCGGTCCAAACGGACCAGTCCAACTGTTCATCTACCTAGTTGTGTGTCTAGAGGCAGGTCGCAGACAGGCAGGTGGACACGTCCACCTTCAGTTGCTCTAGTTTCTTTACATCATTCATAGATTTCATCTATACATCATATATACATTATATACTTTGTAGTATATAACATTCGATATATGAGGCATTCAGGGGACGTGATGGCAGAGAAGCTGCCTGATCTAGTCCGGGGATGGCGTGTTTGGTTCGTAGTCACTACACCAGCAACATGTCCAACCGGCGTGCTATGCTGGTGATATTGATGTTGTGTAAGTGTGTGGGGACAAGCGCTTGTCGCACCACGCGACCACCCGGCCATCGCCAGCGATGACGTATTCTGGTGGTGGTGGTATACTATATATACTATATATATATGAATATACTAAAGTATAATATATAGAATATACTAAAGTATATAATATGATCAATTCATAGTACAGAATGTACTAGAATTTACCATATGGCACAAGTAGTTGGGGCCGTGAAGCCAGGTTATCGGTCCAAACGGACCAGTCCAACTGCTCATCTACCTAGTTGTGTGTCTAGAGGCAGGTCGCAGACAGGCAGGTGGACACGTCCCCCTTGAGTTGCTCTAGTTTCTTTACATCATTCATAGATTTCATCTATACATCATATATACATTATATACTTTGTAGTATATAACATTCGATATATGAGGCATTCAGGGGACGTGATGGCAGAGAAGCTGCCTGATCTAGTCCGGGGATGGCGTGTTTGGTTCGTAGTCACTACACCAGCAACATGTCCAACCGGCGTGCTATGCTGGTGATATTGATGTTGTGTAAGTGTGTGGGGACAAGCGCTTGTCGCACCACGCGACTACCCGGCCATCGCCAGCGATGACGTATTCTGGTGGTGGTGGTATACTATATATATATGAATATACTAAAGTATAATATATAGAATATACTAAAGTATATAATATGATCAATTCATAGTACAGAATGTACTAGAATTTACCATATGGCACAAGTAGTTGGGGCCGTGAGGCCAGGTTACCGGTCCAAACGGACCAGTCCAACTGTTCATCTACCTAGTTGTGTGTCTAGAGGCAGGTCGCAGACAGGCAGGTGGACACGTCCACCTTCAGTTGCTCTAGTTTCTTTACATCATTCATAGATTTCATCTATACATCATATATACATTATATACTTTGTAGTATATAACATTCGATATATGAGGCATTCAGGGGACGTGATGGCAGAGAAGCTGCCTGATCTAGTCCGGGGATGGCGTGTTTGGTTCGTAGTTACTACACCAGCAACATGTCCAACCGGCGTGCTATGCTGGTGATATTGATGTTGTGTAAGTGTGTGGGGACAAGCGCTTGTCGCACCACGCGACCACCCGGCCATCGCCAGCGATGACGTATTATGGTGGTGGTGGTATACTATATATACTATATATATATTTATACTAAAGTATAATATATAGAATATACTAAAGTATATAATATGATCAATTCATAGTACAGAATGTACTAGAATTTACTATATGGCACAAGTAGTTGGGGCCGTGAGGCCAGGTTATCGGTCCAAACGGACCAGTCCAACTGCTCATCTACCTAGTTGTGTGTCTAGAGGCAGGTCGCAGACAGGCAGGTGGACACGTCCACCTTCAGTTGCTCTAGTTTCTTTACATCATTCATAGATTTCATCTATACATCATATATACATTATATACTTTGTAGTATATAACATTCGACATATGAGGCATTCAGGGGACGTGATGGCAGAGAAGCTGCCTGATCTAGTCCGGGGATGGCGTGTTTGGTTCGTAGTCACTACACCAGCAACATGTCCAACCGGCGTGCTATGCTGGTGATATTGATGTTGTGTAAGTGTGTGGGGACAAGCGCTTGTCGCACCACGCGACCACCCGGCCATCGCCAGCGATGACGTATTCTGGTGGTGGTGGTATACTATATATACTATATATATATGAATATACTAAAGTATAATATATAGAATATACTAAAGTATATAATATGATCAATTCATAGTACAGAATGTACTAGAATTTACCATATGGCACAAGTAGTTGGGGCCGTGAAGCCAGGTTATCGGTCCAAACGGACTAGTCCAACTGCTCATCTACCTAGTTGTGTGTCTAGAGGCAGGTCGCAGACAGGCAGGTGGACACGTCCACCTTCAGTTGCTCTAGTTTCTTTACATCATTCATAAATTTCATCTATACATCATGTCTAGAGGCAGGTCGCAGACAGGCAGGTGGACACGTCCACCTTCAGTTGCTCTAGTTTCTTTACATCATTCATAGATTTCATCTATACATCACATATACATTATATACTTTGTAGTATATAACATTCGATATATGAGGCATTCAGGGGACGTGATGGCAGAGAAGCTGCCTGATCTAGTCCGGGGATGGCGTGTTTGGTTCGTAGTCACTACACCAGCAACATGTCCAACCGGCGTGCTATGCTGGTGATATTGATGTTGTGTAAGTGTGTGGGGACACGCGCTTGTCGCACCACTCGACCACCCGGCCATCGCCAGCGATGACGTATTCTGGTGGTGGTGGAATACTATATATACTATATATATAAATATACTTAAGTATAATATATTGAATATACTAAAGTATATAATATGATCAATTCATAGTACAGAATGTACTAGAACTTACCATATGGCACAAGTAGTTGGGGCCGTGAGGCCAGGTTATCGGTCCAAACGGACCAGTCCAACTGCTCATCTACCTAGTTGTGTGTCTAGAGGCAGGTCGCAGACAGGCAGGTGGACACGTCCCCCTTGAGTTGCTCTAGTTTCTTTACATCATTCATAGATTTCATCTATACATCATATATACATTATATACTTTGTAGTATATAACATTCGATATATGAGGCATTCAGGGGACGTGATGGCAGAGAAGCTGCCTGATCTAGTCCGGGGATGGCGTGTTTGGTTCGTGGTTACTACACCAGCAACATGTCCAACCGGCGTGCTATGCTGGTGTGGTGATATTGATGTTGTGTAAGTGTGTGGGGACAAGCGCTTGTCGCACCACGCGACCACCCGGCCATCGCCAGCGATGACGTATTATGGTGGTGGTGGTATACTATATATACTATATATATATTTATACTAAAGTATAATATATAGAATATACTAAAGTATATAATATGATCAATTCATAGTACAGAATGTACTAGAATTTACCATATGGCACAAGTAGTTGGGGCCGTGAGGCCAGGTTATCGGTCCAAACGGACCAGTCCAACTGCTCATCTACCTAGTTGTGTGTCTAGAGGCAGGTCGCAGACAGGCAGGTGGACACGTCCCCCTTGAGTTGCTCTAGTTTCTTTACATCATTCATAGATTTCATCTATACATCATATATACATTATATACTTTGTAGTATATAACATTCGATATATGAGGCATTCAGGGGACGTGATGGCAGAGAAGCTGCCTGATCTAGTCCGGGGATGGCGTGTTTGGTTCGTAGTCACTACACCAGCAACATGTCCAACCGGCGTGCTATGCTGGTGATATTGATGTTGTGTAAGTGTGTGGGGACAAGCACTTGTCGCACCACGCGACCACCCGGCCATCGCCAGCGATGACGTATTCTGGTGGTGGTGGTATACTATATATACTATATATATATGAATATACTAAAGTATAATATATAGAATATACTAAAGTATATAATATGATCAATTAATAGTACAGAATGTACTAGAATTTACCATATGGCACAAGTAGTTGGGGCCGTGAGGCCAGGTTATCGGTCCAAACGGACTAGTCCAACTGCTCATCTACCTAGTTGTGTGTCTAGAGGCAGGTCGCAGACAGGCAGGTGGACACGTCCACCTTCAGTTGCTCTAGTTTCTTTACATCATTCATAGATTTCATCTATACATCATGTCTAGAGGCAGGTCGCAGACAGGCAGGTGGACACGTCCACCTTCAGTTGCTCTAGTTTCTTTACATCATTCATAGATTTCATCTATACATCATGTATACATTATATACTTTGTAGTATATAACATTCGATATATGAGGCATTCAGGGGACGTGATGGCAGAGAAGCTGCCTGATCTAGTCCGGGGATGGCGTGTTTGGTTCGTAGTCACTACACCAGCAACATGTCCAACCGGCGTGCTATGCTGGTGATATTGATGTTGTGTAAGTGTGTGGGGACAAGCGCTTGTCGCACCACGCGACCACCCGGCCATCGCCAGCGATGACGTATTCTGGTGGTGGTGGTATACTATATATACTATATATATTTATACTAAAGTATAATATATAGAATATACTAAAGTATATAATATGATCAATTCATAGTACAGAATGTACTAGAATTTACCATATGGCACAAGTAGTTGGGGCCGTGAGGCCAGGTTATCGGTCCAAACGGACCAGTCCAACTGCTCATCTACCTAGTTGTGTGTCTAGAGGCAGGTCGCAGACAGGCAGGTGGACACGTCCACCTTCAGTTGCTCTAGTTTCTTTACATCATTCATAGATTTCATCTATACATCATATATACATTATATACTTTGTAGTATATAACATTCGATATATGAGGCATTCAGGGGACGTGATGGCAGAGAAGCTGCCTGATCTAGTCCGGGGATGGCGTGTTTGGTTCGTAGTCACTACACCAGCAACATGTCCAACCGGCGTGCTATGCTGGTGATATTGATGTTGTGTAAGTGTGTGGGGACAAGCGCTTGTCGCACCACGCGACCACCCGGCCATCGCCAGCGATGACGTATTCTGGTGGTGGTGGTATACTATATATACTATATATATATGAATATACTAAAGTATAATATATAGAATATACTAAAGTATATAATATGATCAATTCATAGTACAGAATGTACTAGAATTTACCATATGGCACAAGTAGTTGGGGCCGTGAAGCCAGGTTATCGGTCCAAACGGACTAGTCCAACTGCTCACCTACCTAGTTGTGTGTCTAGAGGCAGGTCGCAGACAGGCAGGTGGACACTTCCACCTTCAGTTGCTCTAGTTTCTTTACATCATTCATAGATTTCATCTATACATCATGTCTAGAGGCAGGTCGCAGACAGGCAGGTGGACACGTCCACCTTCAGTTGCTCTAGTTTCTTTACATCATTCATAGATTTCATCTATACATCATATATACATTATATACTTTGTAGTATATAACATTCGATATATGAGGCATTCAGGGGACGTGATGGCAGAGAAGCTGCCTGATCTAGTCCGGGGATGGCGTGTTTGGTTCGTAGTCACTACACCAGCAACATGTCCAACCGGCGTGCTATGCTGGTGATATTGATGTTGTGTAAGTGTGTGGGGACAAGCACTTGTCGCACCACGCGACCACCCGGCCATCGCCAGCGATGACGTATTCTGGTGGTGGTGGTATACTATATACACTATATATATATGAATATACTAAAGTATAATATATAGAATATACTAAAGTATATAATATGATCAATTCATAGTACAGAATGTACTAGAATTTACCATATGGCACAAGTAGTTGGGGCCGTGAGGCCAGGTTATCGGTCCAAACGCACTAGTCCAACTGCTCATCTACCTAGTTGTGTGTCTAGAGGCAGGTCGCAGACAGGCAGGTGGACACGTCCACCTTCAGTTGCTCTAGTTTCTTTACATCATTCATAGATTTCATCTATACATCATGTCTAGAGGCAGGTCGCAGACAGGCAGGTGGACACGTCCACCTTCAGTTGCTCTAGTTTCTTTACATCATTCATAGATTTCATCTATACATCATATATACATTATATACTTTGTAGTATATAACATTCGATATATGAGGCATTCAGGGGACGTGATGGCAGAGAAGCTGTCTGATCTAGTCCGGGGATGGCGTGTTATGTTCGTAGTCACTACACCAGCAACATGTCCAACCGGCGTGCTATGGTGGTGATATTGATGTTGTGTAAGTGTGTGGGGACAAGCACTTGTCGCACCACGCGACCACCCGGCCATCGCCAGCGATGACGTATTCTGGTGGTGGTGGAATACTATATATAAATATACTTAAGTATAATATATAGAATATACTAAAGTATATAATATGATCAATTCATAGTACAGAATGTACTAGAATTTACCATATGGCACAAGTAGTTGGGGCCGTGAGGCCAGGTTATCGGTCCAAACGGACCAGTCCAACTGCTCATCTACCTAGTTGTGTGTCTAGAGGCAGGTCGCAGACTGGCAGATGGACACGTCCCCCTTGAGTTGCTCTAGTTTCTTTACATCATTCATAGATTTCATCTATACATCATATATACATTATATACTTTGTAGTATATAACATTCGATATATGAGGCATTCAGGGGACGTGATGGCAGAGAAGCTGCGTGATCTAGTCCGGGGATGGCGTGTTTGGTTCGTAGTCACTACACCAGCAACATGTCCAACCGGCGTGCTATGCTGGTGATATTGATGTTGTGTAAGTGTGTGGGGACAAGCACTTGTCGCAACACGCGACCGCCCGGCCATCGCCAGCGATGACGTATTCTGGTGGTGGTGGTGGTATACTATATATATATATGAATATACTAAAGTATAATATATAGAATATACTAAAGTATATAATATGATCAATTCATAGTACAGAATGTACTAGAATTTACCATATGGCACAAGTAGTTGGGGCCGTGAGGCCAGGTTATCGGTCCAAACGGACCAGTCCAACTGCTCATCTACCTAGTTGTGTGTCTAGAGGCAGGTCGCAGACAGGCAGGTGGACACGTCCCCCTTGAGTTGCTCTAGTTTCTTTACATCATTCATAGATTTCATCTATACATCATATATACATTATATACTTTGTAGTATATAACATTCGATATATGAGGCATTCAGGGGACGTGATGGCAGAGAAGCTGCCTGATCTAGTCCGGGGATGGCGTGTTTGGTTCGTAGTCACTACACCAGCAACATGTCCAACCGGCGTGCTATGCTGGTGATATTGATGTTGTGTAAGTGTGTGGGGACAAGCACTTGTCGCAACACGCGACCGCCCGGCCATCGCCAGCGATGACGTATTCTGGTGGTGGTGGAATACTATATATACTATATATATAAATATACTTAAGTATAATATATTGAATATACTAAAGTATATAATATGATCAATTCATAGTACAGAATGTACTAGAACTTACCATATGGCACAAGTAGTTGGGGCCGTGAGGCCAGGTTATCGGTCCAAACGGACCAGTCCAACTGCTCATCTACCTAGTTGTGTGTCTAGAGGCAGGTCGCAGACAGGCAGGTGGACACGTCCCCCTTGAGTTGCTCTAGTTTCTTTACATCATTCATAGATTTCATCTATACATCATATATACATTATATACTTTGTAGTATATAACATTCGATATATGAGGCATTCAGGGGACGTGATGGCAGAGAAGCTGCCTGATCTAGTCCGGGGATGGCGTGTTTGGTTCGTAGTTACTACACCAGCAACATGTCCAACCGGCGTGCTATGCTGGTGTGGTGATATTGATGTTGTGTAAGTGTGTGGGGACAAGCGCTTGTCGCACCACGCGACCACCCGGCCATCGCCAGCGATGACGTATTATGGTGGTGGTGGTATACTATATATACTATATATATATTTATACTAAAGTATAATATATAGAATATACTAAAGTATATAATATGATCAATTCATAGTACAGAATGTACTAGAATTTACCATATGGCACAAGTAGTTGGGGCCGTGAGGCCAGGTTATCGGTCCAAACGGACCAGTCCAACTGCTCATCTACCTAGTTGTGTGTCTAGAGGCAGGTCGCAGACAGGCAGGTGGACACGTCCCCCTTGAGTTACTCTAGTTTCTTTACATCATTCATAGATTTCATCTATACATCATATATACATTATATACTTTGTAGTATATAACATTCGATATATGAGGCATTCAGGGGACGTGATGGCAGAGAAGCTGCCTGATCTAGTCCGGGGATGGCGTGTTTGGTTCGTAGTCACTACACCAGCAACATGTCCAACCGGCGTGCTATGCTGGTGATATTGATGTTGTGTAAGTGTGTGGGGACAAGCACTTGTCGCACCACGCGACCACCCGGCCATCGCCAGCGATGACGTATTCTGGTGGTGGTGGTATACTATATATACTATATATATATGAATATACTAAAGTATAATATATAGAATATACTAAAGTATATAATATGATCAATTAATAGTACAGAATGTACTAGAATTTACCATATGGCACAAGTAGTTGGGGCCGTGAGGCCAGGTTATCGGTCCAAACGGACTAGTCCAACTGCTCATCTACCTAGTTGTGTGTCTAGAGGCAGGTCGCAGACAGGCAGGTGGACACGTCCACCTTCAGTTGCTCTAGTTTCTTTACATCATTCATAGATTTCATCTATACATCATGTCTAGAGGCAGGTCGCAGACAGGCAGGTGGACACGTCCACCTTCAGTTGCTCTAGTTTCTTTACATCATTCATAGATTTCATCTATACATCATGTATACATTATATACTTTGTAGTATATAACATTCGATATATGAGGCATTCAGGGGACGTGATGGCAGAGAAGCTGCCTGATCTAGTCCGGGGATGGCGTGTTTGGTTCGTAGTCACTACACCAGCAACATGTCCAACCGGCGTGCTATGCTGGTGATATTGATGTTGTGTAAGTGTGTGGGGACAAGCGCTTGTCGCACCACGCGACCACCCGGCCATCGCCAGCGATGACGTATTCTGGTGGTGGTGGTATACTATATATACTATATATATTTATACTAAAGTATAATATATAGAATATACTAAAGTATATAATATGATCAATTCATAGTACAGAATGTACTAGAATTTACCATATGGCACAAGTAGTTGGGGCCGTGAGGCCAGGTTATCGGTCCAAACGGACCAGTCCAACTGCTCATCTACCTAGTTGTGTGTCTAGAGGCAGGTCGCAGACAGGCAGGTGGACACGTCCACCTTCAGTTGCTCTAGTTTCTTTACATCATTCATAGATTTCATCTATACATCATATATACATTATATACTTTGTAGTATATAACATTCGATATATGAGGCATTCAGGGGACGTGATGGCAGAGAAGCTGCCTGATCTAGTCCGGGGATGGCGTGTTTGGTTCGTAGTCACTACACCAGCAACATGTCCAACCGGCGTGCTATGCTGGTGATATTGATGTTGTGTAAGTGTGTGGGGACAAGCGCTTGTCGCACCACGCGACCACCCGGCCATCGCCAGCGATGACGTATTCTGGTGGTGGTGGTATACTATATATACTATATATATATGAATATACTAAAGTATAATATATAGAATATACTAAAGTATATAATATGATCAATTCATAGTACAGAATGTACAAGAATTTACCATATGGCACAAGTAGTTGGGGCCGTGAAGCCAGGTTATCGGTCCAAACGGACTAGTCCAACTGCTCACCTACCTAGTTGTGTGTCTAGAGGCAGGTCGCAGACAGGCAGGTGGACACTTCCACCTTCAGTTGCTCTAGTTTCTTTACATCATTCATAGATTTCATCTATACATCATGTCTAGAGGCAGGTCGCAGACAGGCAGGTGGACACGTCCACCTTCAGTTGCTCTAGTTTCTTTACATCATTCATAGATTTCATCTATACATCATATATACATTATATACTTTGTAGTATATAACATTCGATATATGAGGCATTCAGGGGACGTGATGGCAGAGAAGCTGCCTGATCTAGTCCGGGGATGGCGTGTTTGGTTCGTAGTCACTACACCAGCAACATGTCCAACCGGCGTGCTATGCTGGTGATATTGATGTTGTGTAAGTGTGTGGGGACAAGCACTTGTCGCACCACGCGACCACCCGGCCATCGCCAGCGATGACGTATTCTGGTGGTGGTGGTATACTATATACACTATATATATATGAATATACTAAAGTATAATATATAGAATATACTAAAGTATATAATATGATCAATTCATAGTACAGAATGTACTAGAATTTACAATATGGCACAAGTAGTTGGAGCCGTGAGGCCAGGTTATCGGTCCAAACGCACTAGTCCAACTGCTCATCTACCTAGTTGTGTGTCTAGAGGCAGGTCGCAGACAGGCAGGTGGACACGTCCACCTTCAGTTGCTCTAGTTTCTTTACATCATTCATAGATTTCATCTATACATCATGTCTAGAGGCAGGTCGCAGACAGGCAGGTGGACACGTCCACCTTCAGTTGCTCTAGTTTCTTTACATCATTCATAGATTTCATCTATACATCATATATACATTATATACTTTGTAGTATATAACATTCGATATATGAGGCATTCAGGGGACGTGATGGCAGAGAAGCTGTCTGATCTAGTCCGGGGATGGCGTGTTATGTTCGTAGTCACTACACCAGCAACATGTCCAACCGGCGTGCTATGGTGGTGATATTGATGTTGTGTAAGTGTGTGGGGACAAGCACTTGTCGCACCACGCGACCACCCGGCCATCGCCAGCGATGACGTATTCTGGTGGTGGTGGAATACTATATATACTATATATATAAATATACTTAAGTATAATATATAGAATATACTAAAGTATATAATATGATCAATTCATAGTACAGAATGTACTAGAATTTACCATATGGCACAAGTAGTTGGGGCCGTGAGGCCAGGTTATCGGTCCAAACGGACCAGTCCAACTGCTCATCTACCTAGTTGTGTGTCTAGAGGCAGGTCGCAGACTGGCATATGGACACGTCCCCCTTGAGTTGCTCTAGTTTCTTTACATCATTCATAGATTTCATCTATACATCATATATACATTATATACTTTGTAGTATATAACATTCGATATATGAGGCATTCAGGGGACGTGATGGCAGAGAAGCTGCCTGATCTAGTCCGGGGATGGCGTGTTTGGTTCGTAGTCACTACACCAGCAATATGTCCAACCGGCGTGCTATGCTGGTGATATTGATGTTGTGTAAGTGTGTGGGGACAAGCACTTGTCGCAACACGCAACCGCCCGGCCATCGCCAGCGATGACGTATTCTGGTGGTGGTGGTGGTATACTATATATATATATGAATATACTAAAGTATAATATATAGAATATACTAAAGTATATAATATGATCAATTCATAGTACAGAATGTACTAGAATTTACCATATGGCACAAGTAGTTGGGGCCGTGAGGCCAGGTTATCGGTCCAAACGGACCAGTCCAACTGCTCATCTACCTAGTTGTGTGTCTAGAGGCAGGTCGCAGACAGGCAGGTGGACACGTCCCCCTTGAGTTGCTCTAGTTTCTTTACATCATTCATAGATTTCATCTATACATCATATATACATTATATACTTTGTAGTATATAACATTCGATATATGAGGCATTCAGGGGACGTGATGGCAGAGAAGCTGCCTGATCTAGTCCGGGAATGGCGTGTTTGGTTCGTAGTCACTACACCAGCAACATGTCCAACCGGCGTGCGATGCTGGTGATATTGATGTTGTGTAAGTGTGTGGGGACAAGCACTTGTCGCACCACGCGACCACCCGGCCATCGCCAGCGATGACGTATTCTGGTGGTGGTGGTATACTATATATATATGAATATACTAAAGTATAATATATAGAATATACTAAAGTATATAATATGATCAATTCATAGTACAGAATGTACTAGAATTTACCATATGGCACAAGTAGTTGGGGCCGTGAAGCCAGGTTATCGGTCCAAACGGACTAGTCCAACTGCTCATCTACCTAGTTGTGTGTCTAGAGGCAGGTCGCAGACAGGCAGGTGGACACGTCCACCTTCAGTTGCTCTAGTTTCTTTACATCATTCATAGATTTCATCTATACATCATGTCTAGAGGCAGGTCGCAGACAGGCAGGTGGACACGTCCACCTTCAGTTGCTCTAGTTTCTTTACATCATTCATAGATTTCATCTATACATCATATATACATTATATACTTTGTAGTATATAACATTCGATATATGACGCATTCAGGGGACGTGATGGCAGAGAAGCTGCCGGATCTAGTCCGGGGATGGCGTGTTTGGTTCGTAGTCACTACACCAGCAACATGTTCAACCGGCGTGCTATGCTGGTGATATTGATGTTGTGTAAGTGTGTGGGGACAAGCGCTTGTCGCACCACGCGACCACCCAGCCATCGCCAGCGATGACGTATTCTGGTGGTGGTGGTATACTATATATACTATATATATATGAATATACTAAAGTATAATATATAGAATATACTAAAGTATATAATATGATCAATTCATAGTACAGAATGTACTAGAATTTACCATATGGCACAAGTAGTTGGGGCCGTGAAGCCAGGTTATCGGTCCAAACGGACTAGTCCAACTGCTCATCTACCTAGTTGTGTGTCTAGAGGCAGGTCGCAGACAGGCAGGTGGACACGTCCACCTTCAGTTGCTCTAGTTTCTTTACATCATTCATAGATTTCATCTATACATCATGTCAAGAGGCAGGTCGCAGACAGGCAGGTGGACACGTCCACCTTCAGTTGCTCTAGTTTCTTTACATCGTTCATAGATTTCATCTATACATCATATATACATTATATACTTTGTAGTATATAACATTCGATATATGAGGCATTCAGGGGACGTGATGGCAGAGAAGCTGCCTGATCTAGTCTGGGGATGGCGTGTTTGGTTCGTAGTCACTACACTAGCAACATGTCCAACCGGCGTGCTATGCTGGTGATATTGATGTTGTGTAAGTGTGTGGGGACAAGCACTTGTCTCACCACGCGACCACCCGGCCATCGCCAGCGATGACGTATTCTGGTGGTGGTGGTATACTATATATATATGAATATACTAAAGTATAATATATAGAATATACTAAAGTATATAATATGATCAATTCATAGTACAGAATGTACTAGAATTTACCATATGGCACAAGTAGTTGGGGCCGTGAAGCCAGGTTATCGGTCCAAACGGACTAGTCCAACTGCTCATCTACCTAGTTGTGTGTCTAGAGGCAGGTCGCAGACAGGCAGGTGGACACGTCCACCTTCAGTTGCTCTAGTTTCTTTACATCATTCATAGATTTCATCTATACATCATGTCTAGAGGCAGGTCGCAGACAGGCAGGTGGACACGTCCACCTTCAGTTGCTCTAGTTTCTTTACATCATTCATAGATTTCATCTATACATCATATATACATTATATACTTTGTAGTATATAACATTCGATATATGACGCATTCAGGGGACGTGATGGCAGAGAAGCTGCCGGATCTAGTCCGGGGATGGCGTGTTTGGTTCGTAGTCACTACACCAGCAACATGTTCAACCGGCGTGCTATGCTGGTGATATTGATGTTGTGTAAGTGTGTGGGGACAAGCGCTTGTCGCACCACGCGACCACCCGGCCATCGCCAGCGATGACGTATTCTGGTGGTGGTGGTATACTATATATACTATATATATATGAATATACTAAAGTATAATATATAGAATATACTAAAGTATATAATATGATCAATTCATAGTACAGAATGTACTAGAATTTACCATATGGCACAAGTAGTTGGGGCCGTGAAGCCAGGTTATCGGTCCAAACGGACTAGTCCAACTGCTCATCTACCTAGTTGTGTGTCTAGAGGCAGGTCGCAGACAGGCAGGTGGACACGTCCACCTTCAGTTGCTCTAGTTTCTTTACATCATTCATAGATTTCATCTATACATCATGTCAAGAGGCAGGTCGCAGACAGGCAGGTGGACACGTCCACCTTCAGTTGCTCTAGTTTCTTTACATCGTTCATAGATTTCATCTATACATCATATATACATTATATACTTTGTAGTATATAACATTCGATATATGAGGCATTCAGGGGACGTGATGGCAGAGAAGCTGCCTGATCTAGTCTGGGGATGGCGTGTTTGGTTCGTAGTCACTACACTAGCAACATGTCCAACCGGCGTGCTATGCTGGTGATATTGATGTTGTGTAAGTGTGTGGGGACAAGCACTTGTCTCACCACGCGACCACCCGGCCATCGCCAGCGATGACGTATTCTGGTGGTGGTGGTATACTATATATATATATGAATATACTTAAGTATAATATATAGAATATACTAAAGTATATAATATGATCAATTCATAGTACAGAATGTACTAGAATTTACCTTATGGCACAAGTAGTTGGGGCCGTGAGGCCAGGTTATCGGTCCAAACGGACCAGTCCAACTGCTCATCTACCTAGTTGTGTGTCTAGAGGCAGGTCGCAGACAGGCAGGTGGACACGTCCCCCTTGAGTTGCTCTAGTTTCTTTACATCATTCATAGATTTCATCTATACATCATATATACATTATATACTTTGTAGTATATAACATTCGATATATGAGGCATTCAGGGGACGTGATGGCAGAGAAGCTGCCTGATCTAGTCCGGGGATGGCGTGTTTGGTTCGTAGTCACTACACCAGCAACATGTCCAACCGGCGTGCTATGCTGGTGATATTGATGTTGTGTAAGTGTGTGGGGACAAGCACTTGTCTCACCACGCGACCACCCGGCCATCGCCAGCGATGACGTATTCTGGTGGTGGTGGTATACTATATATATATATGAATATACTTAAGTATAATATATAGAATATACTAAAGTATATAATATGATCAATTCATAGTACAGAATGTACTAGAATTTACCATATGGCACAAGTAGTTGGGGCCGTGAAGCCAGGTTATCGGTCCAAACGGACTAGTCCAACTGCTCATCTACCTAGTTGTGTGTCTAGAGGCAGGTCGCAGACAGGCAGGTGGACACGTCCACCTTCAGTTGCTCTAGTTTCTTTACATCATTCATAGATTTCATCTATACATCATGTCAAGAGGCAGGTCGCAGACAGGCAGGTGGACACGTCCACCTTCAGTTGCTCTAGTTTCTTTACATCGTTCATAGATTTCATCTATACATCATATATACATTATATACTTTGTAGTATATAACATTCGATATATGAGGCATTCAGGGGACGTGATGGCAGAGAAGCTGCCTGATCTAGTCTGGGGATGGCGTGTTTGGTTCGTAGTCACTACACTAGCAACATGTCCAACCGGCGTGCTATGCTGGTGATATTGATGTTGTGTAAGTGTGTGGGGACAAGCACTTGTCTCACCACGCGACCACCCGGCCATCGCCAGCGATGACGTATTCTGGTGGTGGTGGTATACTATATATATATATGAATATACTTAAGTATAATATATAGAATATACTAAAGTATATAATATGATCAATTCATAGTACAGAATGTACTAGAATTTACCATATGGCACAAGTAGTTGGGGCCGTGAGGCCAGGTTATCGGTCCAAACGGACCAGTCCAACTGCTCATCTACCTAGTTGTGTGTCTAGAGGCAGGTCGCAGACAGGCAGGTGGACACGTCCCCCTTGAGTTGCTCTAGTTTCTTTACATCATTCATAGATTTCATCTATAAATCATGTCTAGAGGCAGGTCGCAGACAGGCAGGTGGACACGTCCACCTTCAGTTGCTCTAGTTCAGTGGTTCCCAAAGTGTGTTCCGCGGAACCCTGGGGTTCCACGAAAAAAATTTAGGGGTTCCGCGTGACAAATTTTATTTCATTAAAAAAAAATAGGAAATAGTTCAATTATCAAACATCACGCCCAATTTTAAGAGAATCGTGGAAGCAAAGAAACAGGTACATTCTTCACATTAAAATTTTTTCATTTATTTAAGTTTATATTTTGTATTTTTATTAATTATTTCTATGATGAATTGTTGTTTTTTTAAATTTTGTTTAATTCAATAAAATCTGAAGTACCAAAATAATACTTGTTTCATTTAATATCTCATTAAATTTAGAAAAGTCTTTGTATAAAAAATATTCAGGGTTCCGCGATCATTGGCAAAAAATTTGGGGGTTCCACAACCAAAATAGTTTGGGAACCACTGCTCTAGTTTCTTTACATCATTCATAGATTTCATCTATACATCATGTCTAGAGGCAGGTCGCAGACAGGCAGGTGGACACGTCCACCTTCAGTTGCTCTAGTTTCTTTACATCATTCATAGTTTTCATCTATACATCATGTCTAGAGGCAGGTCGCAGACAGGCAGGTGGACACGTCCACCTTCAGTTGCTCTAGTTTCTTTACATCATTCATAGATTTCATCTATACATCATATATACATTATATACTTTGTAGTATATAACATTCGATATATGAGGCATTCAGGGGACGTGATGGCAGAGAAGCTGCCTGATCTAGTCCGGGGATGGCGTGTTTGGTTCGTAGTCACTACACCAGCAACATGTCCAACCGGCGTGCTATGCTGGTGATATTGATGTTGTGTAAGTGTGTGGGGACAAGCGCTTGTCGCACCACGCGACCACCGGCCATCGCCAGCGATGACGTATTCTGGTGGTGGTGGTATACTATATATATATATGAATATACTTAAGTATAATATATAGAATATACTAAAGTATATAATATGATCAATTCATAGTACAGAATGTACTAGAATTTACCATATGGCACAAGTAGTTGGGGCCGTGAAGCCAGGTTATCGGTCCAAACGGACTAGTCCAACTGCTCATCTACCTAGTTGTGTGTCTAGAGGCAGGTCGCAGACAGGCAGGTGGACACGTCCACCTTCAGTTGCTCTAGTTTCTTTACATCATTCATAGATTTCATCTATACATCATGTCTAGAGGCAGGTCGCAGACAGGCAGTTTGACACGTCCACCTTCAGTTGCTCTAGTTTCTTTACATCATTCATAGATTTCATCTATACATCATATATACATTATATACTTTGTAGTATATAACATTCGATATATGAGGCATTCAGGGGACGTGATGGCAGAGAAGCTGCCTGATCTAGTCCGGGGATGGCGTGTTTGGTTCGTAGTCACTACACCAGCAACATGTCCAAACGGCGTGCTATGCTGGTGATATTGATGTTGTGTAAGTGTGTGGGGACAAGCGCTTGTCGCACCACGCGACCACCCGGCCATCGCCAGCGATGACGTATTCTGGTGGTGGTGGTATACTATATATATATATGAATATACTAAAGTATAATATATAGAATATACTAAAGTATATAATATGATCAATTCATAGTACAGAATGTACTAGAATTTACCATATGGCACAAGTAGTAGGGGCGGTGAAGCCAGGTTATCGGTCCAAACGGACTAGTCCAACTGCTCATCCACCTAGTTGTGTGTCTAGAGGCAGGTCGCAGACAGGCAGGTGGACACGTCCACCTTCAGTTGCTCTAGTTTCTTTACATCATTCATAGATTTCATCTATACATCATGTCTAGAGGCAGGTCGCAGACAGGCAGGTGGACACGTCCACCTTCAGTTGCTCTAGTTTCTTTACATCATTCATAGATTTCATCTATACATCATATATACATTATATACTTTGTAGTATATAACATTCGATATATGAGGCATTCAGGGGACGTGATGGCAGAGAAGCTGCCTGATCTAGTCCGGGGATGGCGTGTTTGGTTCGTAGTCACTACACCAGCAACATGTCCAACCGGCGTGCTATGCTGGTGATATTGATGTTGTGTAAGTGTGTGGGGACAAGCGCTTGTCGCACCACGCGACCACCCGGCCATCGCCAGCGATGACGTATTCTGGTGGTGGTGGTATACTATATATACTATATATATATGAATATACTAAAGTATAATATATAGAATATACTAAAGTATATAATATGATCAATTCATAGTACAGAATGTACTAGAATTTACCATATGGCACAAGTAGTTGGGGCCGTGAGGCCAGGTTATCGGTCCAAACGGACCAGTCCAACTGCTCATCTACCTAGTTGTGTGTCTAGAGGCAGGTCGCAGACAGGCAGGTGGACACGTCCACCTTCAGTTGCTCTAGTTTCTTTACATCATTCATAGATTTCATCTATACATCATATATACATTATATACTTTGTAGTATATAACATTCGATATATGAGGCATTCAGGGGACGTGATGGCAGAGAAGCTGCCTGATCTAGTCCGGGGATGGCGTGTTTGGTTCGTAGTCACTACACCAGCAACATGTCCAACCGGCGTGCTATGCTGGTGATATTGATGTTGTGTAAGTGTGTGGGGACAAGCGCTTGACGCACCACGCGAGCACCTGGCCATCGCCAGCGATGACGTATTCTGGTGGTGGTGGTATACTATATATACTATATATATATTAATATACTTAAGTATAATATATAGAATATACTAAAGTATATAATATGATCAATTCATAGTACAGAATGTACTAGAATTTACCATATGGCACAAGTAGTTGGGGCCGTGAGGCCAGGTTATCGGTCCAAACGGACCAGTCCAACTGCTTATCTACCTAGTTGTGTGTCTAGAGGCAGGTCGCAGACAGGCAGGTGGACACGTCCACCTTCAGTTGCTCTAGTTTCTTTACATCATTCATAGATTTCATCTATACATCATATATACATTATATACTTTGTAGTATATAACATTCGATATATGAGGCATTCAGGGGACGTGATGGCAGAGAAGCTGCCTGATCTAGTCCGGGGATGGCGTGTTTGGTTCGTAGTCACTACACCAGCAACATGTCCAACCGGCGTGCTATGCTGGTGATATTGATGTTGTGTAAGTGTGTGGGGACAAGCGCTTGACGCACCACGCGAGCACCTGGCCATCGCCAGCGATGACGTATTCTGGTGGTGGTGGTATACTATATATACTATATATATATTAATATACTTAAGTATAATATATAGAATATACTAAAGTATATAATATGATCAATTCATAGTACAGAATGTACTAGAATTTACCATATGGCACAAGTAGTTGGGGCCGTGAGGCCAGGTTATCGGTCCAAACGGACCAGTCCAACTGCTTATCTACCTAGTTGTGTGTCTAGAGGCAGGTCGCAGACAGGCAGGTGGACACGTCCACCTTCAGTTGCTCTAGTTTCTTTACATCATTCATAGATTTCATCTATACATCATATATACATTATATACTTTGTAGTATATAACATTCGATATATGAGGCATTCAGGGGACGTGATGGCAGAGAAGCTGCCTGATCTAGTCCGGGGATGGCGTGTTTGGTTCGTAGTCACTACACCAGCAACATGTCCAACCGGCGTGCTATGCTGGTGATATTGATGTTGTGTAAGTGTGTGGGGACAAGAGCTTGTCGCACCACGCGACCACCCGGCCATCGCCAGCGATGACGTATTCTGGTGGTGGTGGTATACTATATATACTATATATATATGAATATACTAAAGTATAATATATAGAATATACTAAAGTATATAATATGATCAATTCATAGTACAGAATGTACTAGAATTTACCATATGGCACAAGTAGTTGGGGCCGTGAGGCCAGGTTATCGGTCCAAACGGACCAGTCCAACTGCTCATCTACCTAGTTGTGTGTCTAGAGGCAGGTCGCAGACAGGCAGGTGGACACGTCCACCTTCAGTTGCTCTAGTTTCTTTACATCATTCATAGATTTCATCTATACATCATATATACATTATATACTTTGTAGTATATAACATTCGATATATGAGGCATTCAGGGGACGTGATGGCAGAGAAGCTGCCTGATCTAGTCCGGGGATGGCGTGTTTGGTTCGTAGTCACTACACCAGCAACATGTCCAACCGGCGTGCTATGCTGGTGATATTGATGTTGTGTAAGTGTGTGGGGACAAGCGCTTGTCGCACCACGCGACCACCCGGCCATCGCCAGCGATGACGTATTCTGGTGGTGGTGGTATACTATATATATATGAATACACTAAAGTATAATATATAGAATATACTAAAGTATATAATATGATCAATTCATAGTACAGAATGTACTAGAATTTACCATATGCCACAAGTAGTTGGGGCCGTGAGGCCAGGTTATCGGTCCAAACGGACCAGTCCAACTGCTCATCTACCTAGTTGTGTGTCTAGAGGCAGGTCGCAGACAGGCAGGTGGACACGTCCACCTTCAGTTGCTCTAGTTTCTTTACATCATTCATAGATTTCATCTATACATCATATATACATTATATACTTTGTAGTATATAACATTCGATATATGAGGCATTCAGGGGACGTGATGGCAGAGAAGCTGCCTGATCTAGTCCGGGGATGGCGTGTTTGGTTCGTAGTCACTACACCAGCAACATGTCCAACCGGCGTGCTATGCTGGTGATATTGATGTTGTGTAAGTGTGTGGGAACAAGCGCTTGTCGCACCACGCGACCACCCGGCCATCGCCAGCGATGACGTATTCTGGTGGTGGTGGTATACTATATATACTATATATATATGAATATACTAAAGTATAATATATAGAATATACTAAAGTATATAATATGATCAATTCATAGTACAGAATGTACTAGAATTTACCATATGGCACAAGTAGTTGGGGCCGTGAGGCCAGGTTATCGGTCCAAACGGACCAGTCCAACTGCTCATCTACCTAGTTGTGTGTCTAGAGGCAGGTCGCAGATAGGCAGGTTGACACGTCCACCTTCAGTTGCTCTAGTTTCTTTATAGATTCATAGATTTCATCTATACATCATATATACATTATATACTTTGTAGTATATAACATTCGATATATGAGGCATTCAGGGGACGTGATGGCAGAGAAGCTGCCTGATCTAGTCCGGGGATTGCGTGTTTGGTTCGTAGTCACTACACCAGCAACATGTCCAACCGGCGTGCTGTGCTGGTGATATTGATGTTATGTAAGTGTGTGGGGACAAGCGCTTGTCGCACCACGCGACCACCTGGCCATCGCCAGCGATGACGTATTCTGG
Organism: Empis stercorea; assembly: GCA_949752835.1. NCBI lineage: Eukaryota > Metazoa > Arthropoda > Insecta > Diptera > Empididae > Empis > Empis stercorea. The sequence goes on from OX457087.1 coordinate 14,125,676, forward strand.
TGGTGGTGGTATACTATATATACTATATATATATGAATATACTAAAGTATAATATATAGAATATACTAAAGTATATAATATGATCAATTCATAGTACAGAATGTACTAGAATTTACCATATGGCACAAGTAGTTGGGGCCGTGAGGCCAGGTTATCGGTCCAAACGGACCAGTCCAACTGCTCATCTACCTAGTTTTGTGTCTAGAGGCAGGTCGCAGACAGGCAGGTGGACACGCCCAACTTCAGTTGCTCTAGTTTCTTTACATCATTCATAGATTTCATCTATACATCATATATACATTATATACTTTGTAGTATATAACATTCGATATATGAGGCATTCAGGGGACGTGATGGTAGAGAAGCTGCCTGAACTAGTCCGGGGATGGCGTGTTTGGTTCGTAGTCACTACACCAGCAACATGTACAACCGGCGTGCTATGCTGGTGATATTGATGTTGTGCAAGTGTGTGGGTACAAGCGCTTGTCGCACCACGCGACCACCCGGCCATCGCCAGCGATGACGTATTCTGGTGGTGGTGGTGGTATACTATATATATATGAATACACTAAAGTATAATATATAGAATATACTAAAGTATATAATATGATCAATTCATAGTACAGAATGTACTAGAATTTACCATATGGCACAAGTAGTTGGGGCCGTGAGGCCAGGTTATCGGTCCAAACGGACCAGTCCAACTGCTCATCTACCTAGTTTTGTGTCTAGAGGCAGGTCGCAGACAGGCAGGTGGACACGCCCAACTTCAGTTGCTCTAGTTTCTTTACATCATTCATAGATTTCATCTATACATCATATATACATTATATACTTTGTAGTATATAACATTCGATATATGAGGCATTCAGGGGACGTGATGGTAGAGAAGCTGCCTGAACTAGTCCGGGGATGGCGTGTTTGGTTCGTAGTCACTACACCAGCAACATGTACAACCGGCGTGCTGTGCTGGTGATATTGATGTTATGTAAGTGTGTGGGGACAAGCGCTTGTCGCACCACGCGACCACCTGGCCATCGCCAGCGATGACGTATTCTGGTGGTGGTGGTATACTATATATACTATATATATATGAATATACTAAAGTATAATATATAGAATATACTAAAGTATATAATATGATCAATTCATAGTACAGAATGTACTAGAATTTACCATATGGCACAAGTAGTTGGGGCCGTGAGGCCAGGTTATCGGTCCAAACGGACCAGTCCAACTGCTCATCTACCTAGTTTTGTGTCTAGAGGCAGGTCGCAGACAGGCAGGTGGACACGCCCAACTTCAGTTGCTCTAGTTTCTTTACATCATTCATAGATTTCATCTATACATCATATATACATTATATACTTTGTAGTATATAACATTCGATATATGAGGCATTCAGGGGACGTGATGGTAGAGAAGCTGCCTGAACTAGTCCGGGGATGGCGTGTTTGGTTCGTAGTCACTACACCAGCAACATGTCCAACCGGCGTGCTATGCTGGTGATATTGATGTTGTGTAAGTGTGTGGGAACAAGCGCTTGTCGCACCACGCGACCACCCGGCCATCGCCAGCGATGACGTATTCTGGTGGTGGTGGTATACTATATATACTATATATATATGAATATACTAAAGTATAATATATAGAATATACTAAAGTATATAATATGATCAATTCATAGTACAGAATGTACTAGAATTTACCATATGGCACAAGTAGTTGGGGCCGTGAGGCCAGGTTATCGGTCCAAACGGACCAGTCCAACTGCTCATCTACCTAGTTGTGTGTCTAGAGGCAGGTCGCAGATAGGCAGGTTGACACGTCCACCTTCAGTTGCTCTAGTTTCTTTATAGATTCATAGATTTCATCTATACATCATATATACATTATATACTTTGTAGTATATAACATTCGATATATGAGGCATTCAGGGGACGTGATGGCAGAGAAGCTGCCTGATCTAGTCCGGGGATTGCGTGTTTGGTTCGTAGTCACTACACCAGCAACATGTCCAACCGGCGTGCTGTGCTGGTGATATTGATGTTATGTAAGTGTGTGGGGACAAGCGCTTGTCGCACCACGCGACCACCTGGCCATCGCCAGCGATGACGTATTCTGGTGGTGGTGGTATACTATATATACTATATATATATGAATATACTAAAGTATAATATATAGAATATACTAAAGTATATAATATGATCAATTCATAGTACAGAATGTACTAGAATTTACCATATGGCACAAGTAGTTGGGGCCGTGAGGCCAGGTTATCGGTCCAAACGGACCAGTCCAACTGCTCATCTACCTAGTTTTGTGTCTAGAGGCAGGTCGCAGACAGGCAGGTGGACACGTCCACCTTCAGTTGCTCTAGTTTCTTTACATCATTCATAGATTTCATCTATACATCATATATACATTATATACTTTGTAGTATATAACATTCGATATATGAGGCATTCAGGGGACGTGATGGCAGAGAAGCTGCCTGATCTAGTCCGGGGATGGCGTGTTTGGTTCGTAGTCACTACACCAGCAACATGTCCAACCGGCGTGCTATGCTGGTGATATTGATGTTGTGTAAGTGTGTGGGGACAAGCGCTTGTCGCACCACGCGACCACCGGCCATCGCCAGCGATGACGTATTCTGGTGGTGGTGGTATACTATATATATATATGAATATACTTAAGTATAATATATAGAATATACTAAAGTATATAATATGATCAATTCATAGTACAGAATGTACTAGAATTTACCATATGGCACAAGTAGTTGGGGCCGTGAAGCCAGGTTATCGGTCCAAACGGACTAGTCCAACTGCTCATCTACCTAGTTGTGTGTCTAGAGGCAGGTCGCAGACAGGCAGGTGGACACGTCCACCTTCAGTTGCTCTAGTTTCTTTACATCATTCATAGATTTCATCTATACATCATGTCTAGAGGCAGGTCGCAGACAGGCAGTTTGACACGTCCACCTTCAGTTGCTCTAGTTTCTTTACATCATTCATAGATTTCATCTATACATCATATATACATTATATACTTTGTAGTATATAACATTCGATATATGAGGCATTCAGGGGACGTGATGGCAGAGAAGCTGCCTGATCTAGTCCGGGGATGGCGTGTTTGGTTCGTAGTCACTACACCAGCAACATGTCCAAACGGCGTGCTATGCTGGTGATATTGATGTTGTGTAAGTGTGTGGGGACAAGCGCTTGTCGCACCACGCGACCACCCGGCCATCGCCAGCGATGACGTATTCTGGTGGTGGTGGTATACTATATATATATATGAATATACTAAAGTATAATATATAGAATATACTAAAGTATATAATATGATCAATTCATAGTACAGAATGTACTAGAATTTACCATATGGCACAAGTAGTAGGGGCGGTGAAGCCAGGTTATCGGTCCAAACGGACTAGTCCAACTGCTCATCTACCTAGTTGTGTGTCTAGAGGCAGGTCGCAGACAGGCAGGTGGACACGTCCACCTTCAGTTGCTCTAGTTTCTTTACATCATTCATAGATTTCATCTATACATCATGTCTAGAGGCAGGTCGCAGACAGGCAGGTGGACACGTCCACCTTCAGTTGCTCTAGTTTCTTTACATCATTCATAGATTTCATCTATACATCATATATACATTATATACTTTGTAGTATATAACATTCGATATATGAGGCATTCAGGGGACGTGATGGCAGAGAAGCTGCCTGATCTAGTCCGGGGATGGCGTGTTTGGTTCGTAGTCACTACACCAGCAACATGTCCAACCGGCGTGCTATGCTGGTGATATTGATGTTGTGTAAGTGTGTGGGGACAAGCGCTTGTCGCACCACGCGACCACCCGGCCATCGCCAGCGATGACGTATTCTGGTGGTGGTGGTATACTATATATACTATATATATATGAATATACTAAAGTATAATATATAGAATATACTAAAGTATATAATATGATCAATTCATAGTACAGAATGTACTAGAATTTACCATATGGCACAAGTAGTTGGGGCCGTGAGGCCAGGTTATCGGTCCAAACGGACCAGTCCAACTGCTCATCTACCTAGTTGTGTGTCTAGAGGCAGGTCGCAGACAGGCAGGTGGACACGTCCACCTTCAGTTGCTCTAGTTTCTTTACATCATTCATAGATTTCATCTATACATCATATATACATTATATACTTTGTAGTATATAACATTCGATATATGAGGCATTCAGGGGACGTGATGGCAGAGAAGCTGCCTGATCTAGTCCGGGGATGGCGTGTTTGGTTCGTAGTCACTACACCAGCAACATGTCCAACCGGCGTGCTATGCTGGTGATATTGATGTTGTGTAAGTGTGTGGGGACAAGCGCTTGACGCACCACGCGAGCACCTGGCCATCGCCAGCGATGACGTATTCTGGTGGTGGTGGTATACTATATATACTATATATATATTAATATACTTAAGTATAATATATAGAATATACTAAAGTATATAATATGATCAATTCATAGTACAGAATGTACTAGAATTTACCATATGGCACAAGTAGTTGGGGCCGTGAGGCCAGGTTATCGGTCCAAACGGACCAGTCCAACTGCTTATCTACCTAGTTGTGTGTCTAGAGGCAGGTCGCAGACAGGCAGGTGGACACGTCCACCTTCAGTTGCTCTAGTTTCTTTACATCATTCATAGATTTCATCTATACATCATATATACATTATATACTTTGTAGTATATAACATTCGATATATGAGGCATTCAGGGGACGTGATGGCAGAGAAGCTGCCTGATCTAGTCCGGGGATGGCGTGTTTGGTTCGTAGTCACTACACCAGCAACATGTCCAACCGGCGTGCTATGCTGGTGATATTGATGTTGTGTAAGTGTGTGGGGACAAGCGCTTGACGCACCACGCGAGCACCTGGCCATCGCCAGCGATGACGTATTCTGGTGGTGGTGGTATACTATATATACTATATATATATTAATATACTTAAGTATAATATATAGAATATACTAAAGTATATAATATGATCAATTCATAGTACAGAATGTACTAGAATTTACCATATGGCACAAGTAGTTGGGGCCGTGAGGCCAGGTTATCGGTCCAAACGGACCAGTCCAACTGCTTATCTACCTAGTTGTGTGTCTAGAGGCAGGTCGCAGACAGGCAGGTGGACACGTCCACCTTCAGTTGCTCTAGTTTCTTTACATCATTCATAGATTTCATCTATACATCATATATACATTATATACTTTGTAGTATATAACATTCGATATATGAGGCATTCAGGGGACGTGATGGCAGAGAAGCTGCCTGATCTAGTCCGGGGATGGCGTGTTTGGTTCGTAGTCACTACACCAGCAACATGTCCAACCGGCGTGCTATGCTGGTGATATTGATGTTGTGTAAGTGTGTGGGGACAAGAGCTTGTCGCACCACGCGACCACCCGGCCATCGCCAGCGATGACGTATTCTGGTGGTGGTGGTATACTATATATACTATATATATATGAATATACTAAAGTATAATATATAGAATATACTAAAGTATATAATATGATCAATTCATAGTACAGAATGTACTAGAATTTACCATATGGCACAAGTAGTTGGGGCCGTGAGGCCAGGTTATCGGTCCAAACGGACCAGTCCAACTGCTCATCTACCTAGTTGTGTGTCTAGAGGCAGGTCGCAGACAGGCAGGTGGACACGTCCACCTTCAGTTGCTCTAGTTTCTTTACATCATTCATAGATTTCATCTATACATCATATATACATTATATACTTTGTAGTATATAACATTCGATATATGAGGCATTCAGGGGACGTGATGGCAGAGAAGCTGCCTGATCTAGTCCGGGGATGGCGTGTTTGGTTCGTAGTCACTACACCAGCAACATGTCCAACCGGCGTGCTATGCTGGTGATATTGATGTTGTGTAAGTGTGTGGGGACAAGCGCTTGTCGCACCACGCGACCACCCGGCCATCGCCAGCGATGACGTATTCTGGTGGTGGTGGTATACTATATATATATGAATACACTAAAGTATAATATATAGAATATACTAAAGTATATAATATGATCAATTCATAGTACAGAATGTACTAGAATTTACCATATGCCACAAGTAGTTGGGGCCGTGAGGCCAGGTTATCGGTCCAAACGGACCAGTCCAACTGCTCATCTACCTAGTTGTGTGTCTAGAGGCAGGTCGCAGACAGGCAGGTGGACACGTCCACCTTCAGTTGCTCTAGTTTCTTTACATCATTCATAGATTTCATCTATACATCATATATACATTATATACTTTGTAGTATATAACATTCGATATATGAGGCATTCAGGGGACGTGATGGCAGAGAAGCTGCCTGATCTAGTCCGGGGATGGCGTGTTTGGTTCGTAGTCACTACACCAGCAACATGTCCAACCGGCGTGCTATGCTGGTGATATTGATGTTGTGTAAGTGTGTGGGAACAAGCGCTTGTCGCACCACGCGACCACCCGGCCATCGCCAGCGATGACGTATTCTGGTGGTGGTGGTATACTATATATACTATATATATATGAATATACTAAAGTATAATATATAGAATATACTAAAGTATATAATATGATCAATTCATAGTACAGAATGTACTAGAATTTACCATATGGCACAAGTAGTTGGGGCCGTGAGGCCAGGTTATCGGTCCAAACGGACCAGTCCAACTGCTCATCTACCTAGTTGTGTGTCTAGAGGCAGGTCGCAGATAGGCAGGTTGACACGTCCACCTTCAGTTGCTCTAGTTTCTTTATAGATTCATAGATTTCATCTATACATCATATATACATTATATACTTTGTAGTATATAACATTCGATATATGAGGCATTCAGGGGACGTGATGGCAGAGAAGCTGCCTGATCTAGTCCGGGGATTGCGTGTTTGGTTCGTAGTCACTACACCAGCAACATGTCCAACCGGCGTGCTGTGCTGGTGATATTGATGTTATGTAAGTGTGTGGGGACAAGCGCTTGTCGCACCACGCGACCACCTGGCCATCGCCAGCGATGACGTATTCTGGTGGTGGTGGTATACTATATATACTATATATATATGAATATACTAAAGTATAATATATAGAATATACTAAAGTATATAATATGATCAATTCATAGTACAGAATGTACTAGAATTTACCATATGGCACAAGTAGTTGGGGCCGTGAGGCCAGGTTATCGGTCCAAACGGACCAGTCCAACTGCTCATCTACCTAGTTTTGTGTCTAGAGGCAGGTCGCAGACAGGCAGGTGGACACGCCCAACTTCAGTTGCTCTAGTTTCTTTACATCATTCATAGATTTCATCTATACATCATATATACATTATATACTTTGTAGTATATAACATTCGATATATGAGGCATTCAGGGGACGTGATGGTAGAGAAGCTGCCTGAACTAGTCCGGGGATGGCGTGTTTGGTTCGTAGTCACTACACCAGCAACATGTACAACCGGCGTGCTATGCTGGTGATATTGATGTTGTGCAAGTGTGTGGGTACAAGCGCTTGTCGCACCACGCGACCACCCGGCCATCGCCAGCGATGACGTATTCTGGTGGTGGTGGTGGTATACTATATATATATGAATACACTAAAGTATAATATATAGAATATACTAAAGTATATAATATGATCAATTCATAGTACAGAATGTACTAGAATTTACCATATGCCACAAGTAGTTGGGGCCGTGAGGCCAGGTTATCGGTCCAAACGGACCAGTCCAACTGCTCATCTACCTAGTTGTGTGTCTAGAGGCAGGTCGCAGACAGGCAGGTGGACACGTCCACCTTCAGTTGCTCTAGTTTCTTTACATCATTCATAGATTTCATCTATACATCATATATACATTATATACTTTGTAGTATATAACATTCGATATATGAGGCATTCAGGGGACGTGATGGCAGAGAAGCTGCCTGATCTAGTCCGGGGATGGCGTGTTTGGTTCGTAGTCACTACACCAGCAACATGTCCAACCGGCGTGCTATGCTGGTGATATTGATGTTGTGTAAGTGTGTGGGAACAAGCGCTTGTCGCACCACGCGACCACCCGGCCATCGCCAGCGATGACGTATTCTGGTGGTGGTGGTATAATATATATACTATATATATATGAATATACTAAAGTATAATATATAGAATATACTAAAGTATATAATATGATCAATTCATAGTACAGAATGTACTAGAATTTACCATATGGCACAAGTAGTTGGGGCCGTGAGGCCAGGTTATCGGTCCAAACGGACCAGTCCAACTGCTCATCTACCTAGTTGTGTATCTAGAGGCAGGTCGTAGATAGGCAGGTTGACACGTCCACCTTCAGTTGCTCTAGTTTCTTTATAGATTCATAGATTTCATCTATACATCATATATACATTATATACTTTGTAGTATATAACATTCGATATATGAGGCATTCAGGGGACGTGATGGCAGAGAAGCTGCCTGATCTAGTCCGGGGATGGCGTGTTTGGTTCGTAGTCACTACACCAGCAACATGTCCAACCGGCGTGCTGTGCTGGTGATATTGATGTTATGTAAGTGTGTGGGGACAAGCGCTTGTCGCACCACGCGACCACCTGGCCATCGCCAGCGATGACGTATTCTGGTGGTGGTGGTATACTATATATACTATATATATATGAATATACTAAAGTATAATATATAGAATATACTAAAGTATATAATATGATCAATTCATAGTACAGAATGTACTAGAATTTACCATATGGCACAAGTAGTTGGGGCCGTGAGGCCAGGTTATCGGTCCAAACGGACCAGTCCAACTGCTCATCTACCTAGTTTTGTGTCTAGAGGCAGGTCGCAGACAGGCAGGTGGACACGTCCACCTTCAGTTGCTCTAGTTTCTTTACATCATTCATAGATTTCATCTATACATCATATATACATTATATACTTTGTAGTATATAACATTCGATATATGAGGCATTCAGGGGACGTGATGGCAGAGAAGCTGCCTGATCTAGTCCGGGGATGGCGTGTTTGGTTCGTAGTCACTACACCAGCAACATGTCCAACCGGCGTGCTATGCTGGTGATATTGATGTTGTGTAAGTGTGTGGGGACAAGCGCTTGACGCACCACGCGAGCACCTGGCCATCGCCAGCGATGACGTATTCTGGTGGTGGTGGTATACTATATATACTATATATATATGAATATACTAAAGTATAATATTATACGTATTCTGGTGGTGGTTTATACTAAAGTATAATATAATACGTATTCTGGTGGTGGTGGTATACTATATATACTATATATATATGAATATACTAAAGTATAATATATAGAATATACTAAAGTATATAATATGATCAATTCATAGTACAGAATGTACTAGATTTTTACCATATGGCACAAGTAGTTGGGGCCGTGAGGCCAGGTTATCGGTCCAAACGGACCAGTCCAACTGCTTATCTACCTAGTTGTGTGTCTAGAGGCAGGTCGCAGACAGGCAGGTGGACACGTCCACCTTCAGTTGCTCTAGTTTCTTTACATCATTCATAGATTTCATCTATACATCATATATACATTATATACTTTGTAGTATATAACATTCGATATATGAGGCATTCAGGGGACGTGATGGCAGAGAAGCTGCCTGATCTAGTCCGGGGATGGCGTGTTTGGTTCGTAGTCACTACACCAGCAACATGTCCAACCGGCGTGCTATGCTGGTGATATTGATGTTGTGTAAGTGTGTGGGGACAAGCGCTTGTCGCACCACGCGACCACCCGGCCATCGCCAGCGATGACGTATTCTGGTGGTGGTGGTATACTATATATACTATATATATATGAATATACTAAAGTATAATATATAGAATATACTAAAGTATATAATATGATCAATTCATAGTACAGAATGTACTAGAATTTACCATATGGCACAAGTAGTTGGGGCCGTGAGGCCAGGTTATCGGTCCAAACGGACCAGTCCAACTGCTCATCTACCTAGTTGTGTGTCTAGAGGCAGGTCGCAGACAGGCAGGTGGACACGTCCACCTTCAGTTGCTCTAGTTTCTTTACATCATTCATAGATTTCATCTATACATCATATATACATTATATACTTTGTAGTATATAACATTCGATATATGAGGCATTCAGGGGACGTGATGGCAGAGAAGCTGCCTGATCTAGTCCGGGGATGGCGTGTTTGGTTCGTAGTCACTACACCAGCAACATGTCCAACCGGCGTGCTATGCTGGTGATATTGATGTTGTGTAAGTGTGTGGGGACAAGCGCTTGTCGCACCACGCGACCACCCGGCCATCGCCAGCGATGACGTATTCTGGTGGTGGTGGTATACTATATATACTATATATATATGAATATACTAAAGTATAATATATAGAATATACTAAAGTATATAATATGATCAATTCATAGTACAGAATGTACTAGAATTTACCATATGCCACAAGTAGTTGGGGCCGTGAGGCCAGGTTATCGGTCTAAACGGACCAGTCCAACTGCTCATCTACCCAGTTGTGTGTCTAGAGGCAGGTCGCAGACAGGCAGGTGGACACGTCCACCTTCAGTTGCTCTAGTTTCTTTACATCATTCATAGATTTCATCTATACATCATATACCTTATATACTTTGTAGTATATAACATTCGATATATGAGGCATTCAGGGGACGTGATGGCAGAGAAGCTGCCTGATCTAGTCCGGGGATGGCGTGTTTGGTTCGTAGTCACTACACCAGCAACATGTCCAACCGGCGTGCTATGCTGGTGATATTGATGTTGTGTAAGTGTGTGGGAACAAGCGCTTGTCGCACCACGCGACCACCCGGCCATCGCCAGCGATGACGTATTCTGGTGGTGGTGGTATACTATATATACTATATATATATGAATATACTAAAGTATAATATATAGAATATACTAAAGTATATAATATGATCAATTCATAGTACAGAATGTACTAGAATTTACCATATGGCACAAGTAGTTGGGGCCGTGAGGCCAGGTTATCGGTCCAAACGGACCAGTCCACCTGCTCATCTACCTAGTTGTGTATCTAGAGGCAGGTCGCAGATAGGCAGGTTGACACGTCCACCTTCAGTTGCTCTAGTTTCTTTATAGATTCATAGATTTCATCTATACATCATATATACTTTATATACTTTGTAGTATATAACATTCGATATATGAGGCATTCAGGGGACGTGATGGCAGAGAAGCTGCCTGATCTAGTCCGGGGATTGCGTGTTTGGTTCGTAGTCACTACACCAGCAACATGTCCAACCGGCGTGCTGTGCTGGTGATATTGATGTTATGTAAGTGTGTGGGGACAAGCGCTTGTCGCACCACGCGACCACCTGGCCATCGCCAGCGATGACGTATTCTGGTGGTGGTGGTATACTATATATACTATATATATATGAATATACTAAAGTATAATATATAGAATATACTAAAGTATATAATATGATCAATTCATAGTACAGAATGTACTAGAATTTACCATATGGCACAAGTAGTTGAGGCCGTGAGGCCAGGTTATCGATCCAAACGGACCAGTCCAACTGCTCATCTACCTAGTTGTGTGTCTAAAGGCAGGTCGCAGACAGGCAGGTGGACACGTCCACCTTCAGTTGCTCTAATTTCTTTACATCATTCATAGATTTCATCTATACATCATATATACAGTTGGTCACAAAAGTATCCGGCCACCCTACTTGGTTCAAAATATTTAATGTTTTTCACTTCATTTTCAATTAAGTATTTTTTTTAATATTGGCTATAAAAAGCCTTTACTAATGCATTGTATAAAAAGCTGCCAAGTTGGAAGAGTGCTTCATATCCCCTTTTAGATCAACCTAGGCTTTAATAAAAACAAAGAATTAACTAAAAGTTATAATATTTTATAAAACTACGTGTTTTTCATAATTTAAAAGTAAATATATTTTATGTTCTTATATATGTTATTTATATAAAATTTATACGAATGGTAAAAATGATCAAATTCTTATCTATATCGAATGGTTTAATTTATGATATTAGACAATATATATATATATATATATTGCTTCATATATTGTAAATATATGAAGCTTTGTGGTGCGGTCTAAATTTCGAAATTTTTTTTTTTCGAGATTTTGATTTTTCTGGACGTTTTGGATGTCAGGGATTCAGAATCAGCAAAAAAACATCCGTGTCCGCCAAAATTTTTACCCCTTTCCCTTTTATTATGGGTGAGGGGGTAATTTTATGAAAGAGGCTGCAGCACCTCAGCGGGGGACTGGATTGAAAAAATGAGAAATTATTTTCTTAAAAATACTATCTTACAACTTGTGCCAAAAATTTATTTCCCTACCTGCAAACCCCTCTAAGCTACATCACTTAGAAATGTTACATTTCAAAATTTATTATATAGTTTATGAAAATTGAATATTTTCCCTTTTCATATGGGTGAGGGGGTATATCTATTAAACAGGCTGCTATACCTCGGAGGGGGACTTGATTGAAAAAATGAGAAATTGTTTTCTCAAAAATACACACCTACACCTTCTATACAAAATTGAGACACGTACCTTCAACCCTCTTCATTTTACAGAGGCAAAAAGTTCGAAATTTATTGAATAAAAACATATGTATATTACATTTCGAGTATTTAGTATAAATATAGTATTACAAATTCGAGTACTTATTTATAAAAACTTGATTGTAAATTTAAATTGTACAACTTTGGGAGTTTTGTAAAAATCATAATTTTTATTTAAATCTTCGTTTTCACTAAATCCTAGGTGGATCAAAAGGGTATATGAAGCACTCTTCCAACTTGGCAGCTTTTTTTTTCGTAGGTAGGTGGGGAAATCTTTGAAAGAAGGGTCCGCTATAACTATATTTCAAAGCTAATATCTAATCTAAGACCTTTGCGAAAATTTTGAATTTCACGAACCACGAAATATATATAAAATTAAAAGTAATAATTTTTTCAAAACTACCAATGTTGTACAATTTGAAATTATTACTAAGTTTCAATAAATAAATACTCGAAATTGTATATCAAATATAATATTAATTTTTATAATGTCGAAATTTTTACCCCTGTAAAATGAAGAGGGTTTAAGGTACAGGTCTCGTTTTTATGTACAAGATGTAGAATAGTATTATGAAGAAACCAATTTTTAATATTTTTGATATAGTCTCCCGCATAGGGTATATTTCTTATTTCATTAATACACCCACTCCTCTACTTTAATGAGATGGTGGTTTATAATTTTAAGTGATTTCGCAAGGTTTGAAATTATGGTACCTGGCATAGAAGTAAGAACGTCGTACATAAACTCTGGACCATTTTATAGCCATTTTGAATATCAAAAATTTTACTTTGAAAATATCGAAATTCAAATACAACTGACATAAAGAGGGTTGACGGGGTGGGACTGATTTTTTTATACAAGGTGTAAAATTTCATTGTTAAAAAAGTATGTTTTCATTTTTTTAAATTAGCCCCCGCGGAAGGCGTGGAGCTTGTTTACTAAATATACCCCCTCCTCCACCACAAAAGAGCAGCATGTTAAAATTTGCAGTGATTTGGATTACCACGAACCTATTGCACCCAATTTATAAATTTCAAGTTTATATCTAAACTGTGGCTTATTTTATAGTCATTTTAAGTTCCAAAAATTAAATTTTCATAAACTATATAATAAATTTTGAAATGTTGCATTTCTAAGCGATGAAGAATAGAGTGTGTTGCAGGTACGGAAACAAATTTTTCGCACTGGTTTTATGTGCATATCAATTTTCAAAAATTCAATTATAATATTACCATTAAATAAGGGGGCGGGGACCCAATGCTCTGAATTTTTCTTATGTTCTTTGTATGGTGTCTATTCATGAAACTGTGAAACAGGGTAAAGATCCGACTATATTAAGGTGTGTTTTTTGACATGCACAAAATTGTGCATTTTTATCGCTCCATGAAGGGGGTTAGCAGGTATATTATTCGGAAAAGGATACCATAAGCATAAAATTCCATCCTTAGTTTACCTTTCTGTAAATTTTTGATTCAATTTAATGTGTTTTAGTACTATTTCTAAGCGATTCAAAAAGACAATTTTTGTTTTGCGTACGGCGTACGACGTACGGCGTACGGCGGACACGAAATTTTTTTTGCTCATTCTGATTCTCTGACATCTAAAACGTAAGAAAAAATTCAAAATCTCGAAAATTTTTTTTTTCGAAATTTGCTCTGCACCACAAAATTTGCTCTGACAGCTAAACTTACATAGCTGTCCGAACTCATAAAACAATTGACACTAAAGTCGGCCACTAAGTGTGTATGCATACGGGGGACTTCCCCAAAGTAAGGTTAGTTACCAAATAGTTTCCAAATAGTGCGTCATTCGAGAAAAATTGCATTTCCGAATTATGTACTTAATTGTTTGGTTGTCGATTTTTTCTGAAATATATTTAATTTTGATATTTCTATGATTGGATTATAAATTACAAGACTAAATAATGTTAAAAAATAATAATTATTTGTTTTCTGATATTTAAAACTTAACGTCTAAGATTAATTCTACTGAATAAAAGAAGTGGCCGGATACTTTTGTGAGCAACTGTACATTATATACTTTGTAGTATATAACATTCGATATATGAGGCATTCAGGGGACGTGATGGCAGAGAAGCTGCCTGATCTAGTCCGGGGATGTCGTGTTTGGTTCGTAGTCACTACACCAGCAACATGTCCAACCGGCGTGCTATGCTGGTGATATTGATGTTGTGTAAGTGTGTGGGGACAAGCGCTTGTCGCACCACGCGACCACCCGGCCATCGCCAGCGATGACGTATTCTGGTGGTGGTGGTATACTATATATACTATATATATATGAATATACTAAAGTATAATATATAGAATATACTAAAGTATATAATATGATCAATTCATAGTACAGAATGTATTAGAATTTACCATATGGCACAAGTAGTTGGGGCCGTGAGGCCAGGTTATCGGTCCACACGGACCAGTCCAACTGCTCATCTACCTAGTTGTGTGTCTAGAGGCAGGTCGCAGACAGGTCGGTGGAGTGTGGGGACAAGCGCTTGTCGCACCACGCGACCACTCGGCCATCGCCAGCGATGACGTATTCTGGTGGTGGTGGTATACTATATATACTATATATATATGAATATACTAAAGTATAATATATAGAATATACTAAAGTATGTAATATGATCAATTCATAGTACAGAATGTACTAGAATTTACCATATGGCACAAGTAGTTGGGGCCGTGAGGCCAGGTTATCGGTCCAAACGGATCCGGCATTGTTCATTTTTTGGATTATTTTACCATGCCGGCATCGTTAATTTTTCGCATTACCATGCCGGCATCGTTAATTTTTTGCATTTTTGGCCAGGTCTGGCATTGTTCATTTTTTGAATTTTTTTACCATGCCGGCATCGTTAATTTTTCGCATTTTTGGCCCATCCGGCATCGATCATTTTTTGAATTTTTTTGCCATGCCGGCATCGTTAATTTTTTGCATTTTTGGCCAGGTCCGGCATTGTTCATTTTTTGAATTTTTTTGCCATGCCGGCATCGTTAATTTTTCGCATTTTTGGCCATGTCCGGCATCGATCATTTCTTGGATTTTTTTGTCATGCCGGCATCGTTAATTTTTCGCATTTTTGGCCAGGTCCGGCATTGTTCATTTTTTGAATTTTTTTGCCATGCCGGCATCGTTAATTTTTGCATATTTGGCCAGGTCCGGCATTGTTCATTTTTTGAATTTTTTTGCCACGCCGGCATCGTTAATTTTTCGCATTTTTGGCCAGGTCCGGCATCGTTCATTTTTTGAATTTTATATATATGTCCAAAAGTCCAAAAAATGGTCAGGCATCGATCATTTTTTGGATTTTTTTGCCATGCCGGCATCGTTAATTTTTGCATTTTTGGCAAGGTCCGGCATCGTTAATTTTTTGCATTTTTTTGCCATGCCGGCATCGTTAATTTTTCGCATTTTTGGCCAGGTCCGGCATCGTTCATTTGTTGAATTTTTTTGCCATGCCGGCATCGTTAATTTTTCGCATTTTTGGCCAGGTCCGGCATTGTTCATTTTTTGAATTTTTTTGCCATGCCGGCATCGTTAATTTTTCGCATTTTTGGCCAGGTCCGGCATCGATCATTTTTTGGATTTTTTTGCCATGCCGGCATCGTTAATTTTTTGCATTTTTGGCCACGTCCGGCATTGTTCATTTTTGGAATTTTTTTGCCATGCCGGCATCGGCAATTTTTCGCATTTTTGGGCAGGACCGGCATCGATCATTTTTTGGATTTTTTTGCCATGCCGGCATCGTTAATTTTTCGCATTTTTCGCCAGGTCCGGCATTGTTCATTTTTTGAATTTTTTTGCCATGCCGGCATCGTTAATTTTTGCATTTTTGGCCAAGTCCGGCATCGTTCATTTTTTTAATTTTTTTGCCATGCCGGCATCGTTAATTTTTCGCATTTTTGGCCAGGTCCGGCATCGTTAATTTTTTGAAATTTTTTGCCATGCCGGCATCGTTAATTTTTTGGATTTTTGGCCAGGTCCGGCATTGTTCATTTTTTGATTTTTTTTGCATCGTTAATTTTTCGCATTTTTGGCCAGGTCCGGCATCGTTCAATTTTTGAATTTTTTTGCCATGCCGGCATCGTTAATTTTTTGTATTTTTGACCAGGTCCGGCATTGTTCATTTTTTGAATTTTTTTGCAATGCCGGCATCGTTAATTTTTCGCATTTGTGGCCAGGTCCGGCATCGTTCATTTTTTAAATTTTTTTGCCATGCCGGCATCTTTAATTTTTTGCATTTTTGGCCAGGTCCGGCATTGTTCATTGTTTGAATTTTTGTGCCATGCCGGCATCGTTAATTTTCGCATTTTTGGCCAGGTCCGGCATTGTTCATTTTTTGAATTTTTTTGCCATGCCGGAATCGTTAATTTTTCGCATTTTTGGCCAGGTCCGGCATCGTTAATTTTTCGCATTTTTGGCCAGGTCCGGCATCGATCATTTTTTGGATTTTTTTGCCATGCCGGCATCGTTAATTTTTCGCATTTTTGGCCATGTCCGACATCGATCATTTTTTGGATTTTGTTGCCATGCCGGCATCGTTAATTTTTTGCATTTTTGGCCAGGTCCGGCATTGTTAATTTTTGGAATTTTTTTGCCATGCCGGCATCGTTAATTTTTCGCATTTTTGGTCAGGTCCGGCATCGATCATTTTTTGGACTTTTTTGCCATGCCGGCATCGTTAATTTTTCGCATTTTTGGCCAGGTTCATTTTTTGAATTTTTTTGCCATGCCGGCATCGTTAATTTTTCGCATTTTTGGCCAGGTCCGGCATCGATCATTTTTTGGATTTTTTGTGCCATGCCGGCATCGTTAATTTTGTGCATTTTTGGCCAGGTCCGGCATTGTTCGTTTTTTGAATTTTTTTGCCATGCCGGCATCGGCAATTTTTCGCATTTTTGGTCAGGTCCGGCATCGATCATTTTTTGGCTTTTTTTGCCATGCCGGCATCGTTAATTTTTCGCATTTTTCGCCAGATCCGGCATTGTTCATTTTTTGATTTATTTTGCCATGCCGGCATCGTTAATTTTTGCATTTTTGGCCAGGTCCGGCATCGTTCATTTTTTGAATTTTTTTGCCATGCCGGCATCGTTAATTTTTCGTATTTGGGCCAGGTCCGGCATCGATAATTTTTTGAATTTTTTTGCCATGCCGGCATCGTTAATTTTTCGCATTTTTGGCCATGTCCGGCATCGATCATTTTTTGGATTTTGTTGCCATGCCGGCATCGTTAATTTTTCGCATTTTTGGCCAGGTCAGGCATCGATCATTTTTTGGATTTTTTTGCCATGCCGGCATCGTTAATTTTTCGCATTTTGGGCCAGGTCCGGCATCGTTAATTTTTTGCATTTTTTTGCCATGCCGGCATCGGCAATTTTTCGCATTTTTGGGCAGGACCGGCATCGATCATTTTTTGGATTTTTTTGCCATGCCGGCATCGTTAATTTTTCGCATTTTTCGCCAGGTCCGGCATTGTTCATTTTTTGAATTTTTTTGCCATGCCGGAATCGTTAATTTTTCGCATTTTTGGCCAGGTCCGGCATCGTTAATTTTTCGCATTTTTGGCCAGGTCCGGCATCGATCATTTTTTGGATTTTTTTGCCATGCCGGCATCGTTAATTTTTCGCATTTTTGGCCATGTCCGGCATCGATCATTTTTTGGATTTTGTTGCCATGCCGGCATCGTTAATTTTTTGCATTTTTGGCCAGGTCCGGCATTGTTAATTTTTGGAATTTTTTTGCCATGCCGGCATCGTTAATTTTTCGCATTTTTGGTCAGGTCCGGCATCGATCATTTTTTGGACTTTTTTGCCATGCCGGCATCGTTAATTTTTCGCATTTTTGGCCAGGTTCATTTTTTGAATTTTTTTGCCATGCCGGCATCGTTAATTTTTCGCATTTTTGGCCAGGTCCGGCATCGATCATTTTTTGGATTTTTTTGCCATGCCGGCATCGTTAATTTTGTGCATTTTTGGCCAGGTCCGGCATTGTTCGTTTTTTGAATTTTTTTGCCATGCCGGCATCGGCAATTTTTCGCATTTTTGGTCAGGTCCGGCATCGATCATTTTTTGGCTTTTTTTGCCATGCCGGCATCGTTAATTTTTCGCATTTTTCGCCAGATCCGGCATCGATCATTTTTTGGATTTTGTTGCCATGCCGGCATCGTTAATTTTTCGCATTTTTGGCCAGGTCAGGCATCGATCATTTTTTGGATTTTTTTGCCATGCCGGCATCGTTAATTTTTCGCATTTTGGGCCAGGTCCGGCATCGTTAATTTTTTGCATTTTTTTGCCATGCCGGCATCGTTAATTTTTCGCATTTTTGGCCAGGTCCGGCATCGTTCCTTTTTTGAATTTTTTTGCCATGCCGGCATCGTTAATTTTTCGCATTTTTGGCCAGGTCCGGCATTGTTCATTTTTTGAATTTTTTTGCCATGCCGGCATCGTTAATTTTTCGCATTTTTGGCCAGGTCCGGCATCGATCATTTTTTGGATTTTTTTGCCATGCCGACATCGTTAATTTTTCGCATTTTTGGCCAGGTCCTGCATTGTTAATTTTTTGGATTTTTTTGCCATGCCGGCATCGTTAATTTTTCTCATTTTTGGCCAGGTCTGGCATCGATCAGTTTTTGGATTTTTTTGCCATGCCGGCATCGTTAATTTTTCGCATTTTTGGCCAGGTCCGGCATCGATCATTTTTTGGATTTTTTTGCCATGCCGGCATAGTTAATTTTTCGCATTTTTGGCCAGGTCCGGCATCGATCATTTTTTGGATTTTTTTGCCATGCTGGCATAGTTAATTTTTGCATTTCTGGCCAGGTCCAGCATCGTTAATATTTTGCATTTTTTTGCCATGCCGGCATCGTTAATTTTTTGCATTTTTGGCCAGGTCCGGCATTGTTCATTTTTTGAATTTTTTTGCCATGCCGGCATCGTTAATTTTTCGCATTTTTGGTCAGGTCCGGCATCGATCATTTTTTGGACTTTTTTACCATGCCGGCATCGTTAATTTTTCGCATTTTTGGTCAGGTCCGGCATCGATCATTTTTTGGATTTTTTTGTCATGCCGGCATCGTTAATTTTTCGCAATTTTGGCCAGGTCCGGCATCGTTCATTTTTTGAATTTTTTTGCCATGCCGGCATCGTTAATTTTTCGCATTTTTGGCCAGGTCAGGCATCGATCATTTTGTGGATTTTTTTGCCATGCCGGCATCGTTAATTTTTGCATTTTTGGCCAGGTCCGGCATCGTTCATTTTTTGAATTTTTTTGCCATGCCGGCATCGTTAATTTTTCGCATTTTTGGCCAGGTCCGGCATTGTTCATTTTTTGAATTTTTTTGCCATGCCGGCATCGTTAATTTTTCGCATTTTTGGCCAGGTCCGGCATCGATCATTTTTTGGATTTTTTTGCCATGCCGGCATCGTTAATTTTTCGCATTTTTGGCCAGGTCCGGCATCGATCATTTTTTGGATTTTTTTGCCATGCCGGCATCGTTAATTTTTGCATTTTTGGCCAGGTCCGGCATCGTTCATTTTTTTAATTTTTTTGCCATGCCGGCATCGTTAATTTTTCGCATTTTTGGCCAGGTCCGGCATCGTTAATTTTTTGAATTTTTTTGCCATGCCGGCATCGTTAATTTTTCGCATTTTTGGCCAGGTGCCGGCATCGTTAATTTTTCGCATTTTTGGCCAGGTCCGGCATCGGAAATTTCGCATTTTTGGCCAGGTTCATGCCGGCATCGTTAATTTTTCGCATTTTTGGCCAGGTCCGGCATCGGCAATTTCGCATTTTTGGCCAGGTTCATTTTTTGAATTTTTTTGCCATGCCGGCATCGTTAATTTTTCGCATTTTTGGCCAGGTGCCGGCATCGTTAATTTTTCGCATTTTTGGCCAGGTCCGGCATCGGAAATTTCGCATTTTTGGCCAGGTTCATGCCGGCATCGTTAATTTTTCGCATTTTTGGCCAGGTCCGGCATCGGCAATTTCGCATTTTTGGCCAGGTTCATTTTTTGAATTTTTTTGCCATGCCGGCATCGTTAATTTTTCGCATTTTTGGCCAGGTCCGGCATCGATCATTTTTTGGATTTTTTTGCCATGCCGGCATCGTTAATTTTTTGCATTTTTGGCCAGGTCCGGCATTGTTCATTTTTTGAATTTTTTTGCCATGCCGGCATCGTTAATTTTTTGGATTTTTGGCCAGGTCCGGCATTGTTAATTTTTTGATTTTTTTTGCATCGTTAATTTTTCGCATTTTTGGCCAGGTCCGGCATCGTTCAATTTTTGAATTTTTTTGCCATGCCGGCATCGTTAATTTTTCGCATTTTTGGCCAGGTGCCGGCATCGTTAATTTTTCGCATTTTTGGCCAGGTCCGGCATCGGAAATTTCGCATTTTTGGCCAGGTTCATGCCGGCATCGTTAATTTTTCGCATTTTTGGCCAGGTCCGGCATCGGCAATTTCGCATTTTTGGCCAGGTTCATTTTTTGAATTTTTTTGCCATGCCGGCATCGTTAATTTTTCGCATTTTTGGCCAGGTCCGGCATCGATCATTTTTTGAATTTTTTTGCCATGCCGGCATCTTTAATTTTTTGCATTTTTGGCCAGGTCCGGCATTGTTCATTTTTTGAATTTTTTTGCCATGCCGGCATCGTTAATTTTTCTCATTTTTGGTCAGGTCCGGCATCGATCATTTTTTGGCTTTTTTTGCCATGCCGGCATCGTTAATTTTTCGCATTTTTCGCCAGGTCCGGCATTGTTCATTTTTTGAATTTTTTTGCCATGCCGGCATCGTTAATTTTTCTCATTTTTGGCCAGGTCCGGCATCGTTCATTTTTTGAATTTTTTTGCCATGCCGGCATCGTTAATTTTTCGCATTTTTGGCCAGGTCCGGCATCGATCATTTTTTGAATTTTTTTGCCATGCCGGCATCGTTAATTTTTCGCATTTTTGGCCAGGTCCGGCATTGTTCATTTTTTGGATTTTTTTGCCATGCCGGCATCGTTAATTTTTCGCATTTTTGGCCCTGTCCGGCATCGATCATTTTTTGGATTTTGTTGCCATGCCGGCATCGTTAATTCATTTTTTGGATTTTTTTGCCATGCCGGCATCGTTAATTTTTCGCATTTTTGGCCAGGTCCGGCATCGTTCATTTTTTGAATTTTTTTGCCATGCCGGCATCGTTAATTTTTGCATTTTTGGCAGGGTCCGGCATTGTTAATTTTTTGGATTTTTTTGCCATGCCGGCATCGTTAATTTTTCGCATTTTTGGCCAGGTCCGGCATTGTTCATTTTTTGGATTTTTTTGCCATGCCGGCATCGTTAATTTTTCGCATTTTTGGCCAGGTCCGGCATCGATCATTTTTTGGATTTTTTTGCCATGCCGGCATCGTTAATTTTTCGCATTTTTGGCCAGGTCCGGCATCGATCATTTTTTGGATTTTTTTGCCATGCCGGCATCGTTAATTTTTTGCATTTTTGGCCACGTCCGGCATTGTTCATTTTTTGAATTTTTTTGCCATGCCGGCATCGGCAATATTTCGCATTTTTGGTCAGGTCCGGCATCGATCATTTTTTGGATTTTTTTGCCATGCCGGCATCGTTAATTTTTCGCATTTTTCGCCAGGTCCGGCATTGTTCATTTTTTTGAATTTTTTTGCCATGCCGGCATCGTTCATTTTTTGAATTTTTTTGCCATGCCGGCATCGTTAATTTTTCGCATTTTTGGCCAGGTCCGGCATCGTTAATTTTTTGAATTTTTTTGCCATGCCGGCATCGTTAATTTTTTGGATTTTTGGCCAGGTCCGGCATTGTTCATTTTTTGAATTTTTTTGCCATGCCGGCATCGTTAATTTTTCGCATTTTTGGCCAGGTCCGGCATCGTTAATTTTTTGAATTTTTTTGCCATGCCGGCATCGTTAATTTTTTGGATTTTTGGCCAGGTCCGGCATTGTTCATTTTTTGAATTTTTTTGCCATGCCGGCATCGTTAATTTTTCGCATTTTTGGCCAGGTCCGGCATTGTTCATTTTTTGAATTTTTTTGCCATGCCGGCATCGTTAATTTTTCGCATTTTTGGCCAGGTCCGGCATCGATCATTTTTTGGATTTTTTTGCCATGCCGGCATCGTTAATTTTTCGCATTTTTGGCCAGGTCCGGCATCGATCATTTTTTGGATTTTTTTGCCATGCCGGCATCGTTAATTTTTTGCATTTTTGGCCACGTCCGGCATTGTTCATTTTTTGAATTTTTTTGCCATGCCGGCATCGGCAATATTTCGCATTTTTGGTCAGGTCCGGCATCGATCATTTTTTGGATTTTTTTGCCATGACGGCATCGTTAATTTTTCGCATTTTTCGCCAGGTCCGGCATTGTTCATTTTTTGGATTTTTTTGACATGCCGGCATCGTTCATTTTTTGAATTTTTTTGCCATGCCGGCATCGTTAATTTTTCGCATTTTTGGCCAGGTCCGGCATCGTTAATTTTTTGATTTTTTTTGCCATGCCGGCATCGTTAATTTTTTGGATTTTTGGCCAGGTCCGGCATTGTTCATTTTTTGATTTTTTTTGCATCGTTAATTTTTCGCATTTTTGGCCAGGTCCGGCATCGTTCAATTTTTGAATTTTTTTGCCATGCCGGCATCGTTAATTTTTCGCATTTTTGGCCAGGTGCCGGCATCGTTAATTTTTCGCATTTTTGGCCAGTTCCGGCATCGATCATTTTTTGGATTTTTTTGCCATGCCGGCATCGTTAATTTTTTGCATTTTTGGCCAGGTCCGGCATCGATCATTTTTTGGATTTTTTTGCCATGCCGGCATCGTTAATTTTTCGCATTTTTCGCCAGGTCCGGCATTGTTCATTTTTTGAATTTTTTTGCCATGCCGGCATCGTTAATTTTTGCATTTTTGGCCAGGTCCGGCATCGTTCATTTTTTGAATTTTTTTGCCATGCCGGCATCGTTAATTTTTCGCATTTTTGGCCAGGTCCGGCATCGATCATTTTTTGAATTTTTTTGCCATGCCGGCATCGTTAATTTTTCGCATTTTTGGCCCTGTCCGGCATCGATCATTTTTTGGATTTTGTTGCCATGCCGGCATCGTTAATTCATTTTTTGGATTTTTTTGCCATGCCGGCATCGGAAATTTCGCATTTTTGGCCAGGTTCATGCCGGCATCGTTAATTTTTCGCATTTTTGGCCAGGTCCGGCATCGGCAATTTCGCATTTTTGGCCAGGTTAATTTTTTGAATTTTTGGCCAGGTCCGGCATCGTTAATTTTTTGAATTTTTTTGCCATGCCGGCATCGTTAATTTTTCGCATTTTTGGCCAGGTCCGGCATTGTTCATTTTTTGGATTTTTTTGACATGCCGGCATCGTTAATTTTTCGCATTTTTGGCCCTGTCCGGCATCGATCATTTTTTGGATTTTGTTGCCATGCCGGCATCGTTAATTCATTTTTTGGATTTTTTTGCCATGCCGGCATCGGAAATTTCGCATTTTTGGCCAGGTTCATGCCGGCATCGTTAATTTTTCGCATTTTTGGCCAGGTCCGGCATCGGCAATTTCGCATTTTTGGCCAGGTTAATTTTTCGCATTTTTGGCCAGGTCCGGCATCGTTAATTTTTTGATTTTTTTTGCCATGCCGGCATCGTTAATTTTTCGCATTTTTGGCCAGGTCCGGCATCGTTCAATTTTTGAATTTTTTTGCCATGCCGGCATCGTTAATTTTTCGCATTTTTGGCCAGGTGCCGGCATCGTTAATTTTTCGCATTTTTGGCCAGTTCCGGCATCGATCATTTTTTGGATTTTTTTGCCATGCCGGCATCGTTAATTTTTTGCATTTTTGGCCAGGTCCGGCATCGATCATTTTTTGGATTTTTTTGCCATGCCGGCATCGTTAATTTTTCGCATTTTTCGCCAGGTCCGGCATTGTTCATTTTTTGAATTTTTTTGCCATGCCGGCATCGTTAATTTTTGCATTTTTGGCCAGGTCCGGCATCGTTCATTTTTTGAATTTTTTTGCCATGCCGGCATCGTTAATTTTTCGCATTTTTGGCCAGGTCCGGCATCGATCATTTTTTGAATTTTTTTGCCATGCCGGCATCGTTAATTTTTCGCATTTTTGGCCAGGTCCGGCATTGTTCATTTTTTGGTTTTTTTGACATGCCGGCATCGTTAATTTTTCGCATTTTTGGCCCTGTCCGGCATCGATCATTTTTTGGATTTTTTTGCCATGCCGGCATCGTTAATTTTTTGCATTTTTGGCCAGGTCCGGCATCGATCATTTTTTGGCTTTTTTTGCCATGCCGGCATCGTTAATTTTTCGCATTTTTCGCCAGGTCCGGCATTGTTCATTTTTTGAATTTTTTTGCCATGCCGGCATCGTTAATTTTTGCATTTTTGGCCAGGTCCGGCATCGATCATTTTTTGAATTTTTTTGCCATGCCGGCATCGTTAATTTTTCGCATTTTTGGCCAGGTCCGGCATTGTTCATTTTTTGGATTTTTTTGACATGCCGGCATCGTTAATTTTTCGCATTTTTGGCCCTGTCCGGCATCGATCATTTTTTGGATTTTGTTGCCATGCCAGCATCGTTAATTCATTTTTTGGATTTTTTTGCCATGCCGGCATCGTTAATTTTTCGCATTTTTGGCCAGGTCCGGCATTGTTCATTTTTTGGATTTTTTTGCCATGCCGGCATCGTTAATTTTTCGCATTTTTGGCCAGGTCCGGCATTGTTCATTTTTTGAATTTTTTTGCCATCGTTAATTTTTCGCATTTTTGGCCAGGTCCGGCATTGTTCATTTTTTGGATTTTTTTGCCATGCCGGCATCGTTAATTTTTCGCATTTTTGGCCAGGTCCGGCATCGATCATTTTTTGGATTTTTTTGCCATGCCGGCATCGTTAATTTTTCTCATTTTTGGCCAGGTCCGGCATCGTTAATTTTTCGCATTTTTGGCCAGGTCCGGCATTGTTCATTTTTTGGATTTTTTTGACATGCCGGCATCGTTAATTTTTCGCATTTTTGGCCCTGTCCGGCATCGATCATTTTTTGGATTTTGTTGCCATGCCGGCATCGTTAATTCATTTTTTGGTTTTTTTTGCCATGCCGGCATCGTTAATTTTTCGCATTTTTGGCCAGGTCCGGCCTCGTTCATTTTTTGAATTTTTTTGCCATGCCGGCATCGTTAATTTTTCGCATTTTTGGCCAGGTCCGGCATCGATCATTTTTTGAATTTTTTTGCCATGCCGGCATCGTTAATTTTTCGCATTTTTGGCCAGGTCCGGCATTGTTCATTTTTTGGATTTTTTTGACATGCCGGCATCGTTAATTTTTCGCATTTTTGGCCCTGTCCAGCATCGATCATTTTTTGGATTTTGTTGCCATGCCGGCATCGTTAATTCATTTTTTGGATTTTTTTGCCATGCCGGCATCGGAAATTTCGCATTTTTGGCCAGGTTCATGCCGGCATCGTTAATTTTTCGCATTTTTGGCCAGGTCCGGCATCGGCAATTTCGCATTTTTGGCCAGGTTCATTTTTTGAATTTTTTTGCCATGCCGGCATCGTTAATTTTTTGCATTTTTGGCCAGGTCCGGCATCGATCATTTTTTGGCTTTTTTTGCCATGCCGGCATCGTTAATTTTTCGCATTTTTCGCCAGGTCCGGCATCGATCCGGCATCGCATCGATCATTTTTTTGAATATTTTGCCATGCCGGCATCGTTAATTTTTCTCATTTTTGGCCAGGTCCGGCATCGATCATTTTTTGGATTTTTTTGCCATGCCGGCATCGTTAATTTTTCGCATTTTTGGCCATGTCCGGCATTGTTCATTTTTTGAATTTTTTTGCCATGCCGGCATTTAATTAATTTTACTCATTTTTTTTTGCATCGTTAATTTTTCGCATTTTTGGCCAGGTCCGGCATCGATCATTTTTTGGACTTTTTTGCCATGCCGGCATCGTTAATTTTCCTAATTTTTGTCCAGGTCCGGCATTGTTCATTTTTTGAATTTTTTTGCCATGCCGGCATCGTTAATTTTTCGCATTTTTGGCCAGGTCCGGCATCGTTCATTTTTTGAATTTTTTTCGTTGGCCAGGTCCGGCATCGTTCAATTTTTTTCGTTGGCCAGGTCCGGCATCGTTCATTTTTTGAATTTTTTTGCCATGCCGGCATCGTTAATTTTTCGCATTTTTGGTCAGGTCCGGCATCGATCTTTTTTTGACTTTTTTACCATGCCGGCATCGTTAATTTTTCGCATTTTTGGCCAGGTCCGGCATCGTTCATTTTTTGAATTTTTTTCGTTGGCCAGGTCCGGCATCGTTCAATTTTTTTCGTTGGCCAGGTCCGGCATCGTTCATTTTTTGAATTTTTTTGCCATGCCGGCATCGTTAATTTTTCGCATTTTTGGTCAGGTCCGGCATCGATCTTTTTTTGGACTTTTTTACCATGCCGGCATCGTTTATTTTTCGCATTTTTGGTCAGGTCCGGCATCGATCATTTTTTGGATTTTTTTGCCATGCCGGCATCGTTAATTTTTCGCATTTTTGGCCAGGTCCGGCATCGTTCATTTTTTGAATTTTTTTGCCATGCCGGCATCGTTAATTTTTCGCATTTTTGGCAGGGTCCGGCATTGTTAATTTTTTGCATTTTTTTGCCATGCCGGCATCGTTAATTTTTCGCATTTTTGGCCAGGTCCGGCATCGTTCATTTTTTGAATTTTTTTGCCATGCCGGCATCGTTAATTTTTCGCATTTTTGGCCAGGTCCGGCATCGTTCATTTTTTGAATTTTTTTGCCATGCCGGCATCGTTAATTTTTCGCATTTTTGGCCAGGTCCGGCATTGTTCATTTTTTGAATTTTTTTGCCATGCCGGCATCGTTAATTTTTCGCATTTTTGGCCAGGTCCGGCATCGTTAATTTTTCGCATTTTTGGCCAGGTCCGGCATCGGAAATTTCGCATTTTTGGCCAGGTTCATGCCGGCATCGTTAATTTTTCGCATTTTTGGCCAGGTCCGGCATCGGCAATTTCGCATTTTTGGCCAGGTTCATTTTTTGAATTTTTTTGCCATGCCGGCATCGTTAATTTTTCGCATTTTTGGCCAGGTCCGGCATCGATCATTTTTTGGATTTTTTTGCCATGCCGGCATCGTTAATTTTTTGCATTTTTGGCCAGGTCCGGCATCGATCATTTTTTGGCTTTTTTTGCCATGCCGGCATCGTTAATTTTTCGCATTTTTCGCCAGGTCCGGCATTGTTCATTTTTTGAATTTTTTTGCCATGCCGGCATCGTTAAGTTTTCGCATTTTTGGCCAGGTCCGGCATCGATCATTTTTTGAATTTTTTTGCCATGCCGGCATCGTTAATTTTTCGCATTTTTGGCCAGGTCCGGCATCGATCATTTTTTGGATTTTGTTGCCATGCCGGCATCGTTAATTCATTTTTTGGATTTTTTTGCCATGCCGGCATCGTTAATTTTTCGCATTTTTGGCCAGGTCCGGCATTGTTTATTTTTTGGATTTTTTTGCCATGCCGGCATCGTTAATTTTTCGCATTTTTGGCCAGGTCCGGCATTGTTCATTTTTTGAATTTTTTTGCCATCGTTAATTTTTCGCATTGTTCATTTTTTGGATTTTTTTGCCATGCCGGCATCGTTAATTTTTCGCATTTTTGGCCAGGTCCGGCATCGATCATTTTTTGGATTTTTTTGCCATGCCGGCATCGTTAATTTTTCTCATTTTTGGCCAGGTCCGGCATCGATCATTTTTTGAATTTTTTTGCCATGCCGGCATCGTAAAATTTTTGCATTTTTGGCCAGGTCCGGCACTGTTCATTTTTTGAATTTTTTTGCCATGCCGGCATCGTCAGGTCAGGTCCGGCATCGTTAATTTTTTGGATTTTTTTGCCATGCCGGCATCGTTAATTCATTTTTTGGATTTTTTTGCCATGCCGGCATCGTTAATTTTTCGCATTTTTGGCCAGGTCCGGCATCGATCATTTTTTGGACTTTTTTGCCATGCCGGCATCGTTAAATTTTCGCATTTTTGGCCAGGTCAGGCACTCTTCATTTTTTGAATTTTTTTGCCATGCCGGCATCGTTAAGTTTTCGCATTTTTGGCCAGGTCCGGCATTGTTCATTTTTTGAATTTTTTTGCCATGCCGGCATCGTTAATTTTTCGCATTTTTGGCCAGGTCCGGCATCGATCATTTTTTGGATTTTTTTGCCATGCCGGCATCGTTAATTTTTTGCATTTGTGGCCACGTCCGGCATTGTTCATTTTTTGAATTTTTTTGCCATGACGGCATCGGCAATATTTCGCATTTTTGGTCAGGTCCGGCATCGATCATTTTTTGGATTTTTTTGCCATGCCGGCATCGTTAATTTTTCGCATTTTTCGCCAGGTCCGGCATTGTTCATTTTTTGAATTTTTTTGCCATGCCGGCATCGTTAATTTTTCTCATTTTTGGCCAGGTCCGGCATCGATCATTTTTTGGATTTTTTTGCCATGCCGGCACCGTTAATTTTTCGCATTTTTGGCCATGTCCGGCATTGTTCATTTTTTGAATTTTTTTGCCATGCCGGCATCGTTAATTTTTCGCATTTTTGGCCAGGTCCGGCATCGATCCTTTTTTGGACTTTTTTGCTATGCCGGCATCGTTAATTTTACTCATTTTTGGCCAGGTCCGGCATTGTTCATTTTTTGGATTTTTTGCCATGCCGGCATCGTTAATTTTTCGCATTTTTGGCCAGGTCCGGCATCGATCATTTTTTGGACTTTTTTGCCATGCCGGCATCGTTAATTTTCCTAATTTTTGTCCAGGTCCGGCATTGTTCATTTTTTGAATTTTTTTGCCATGCCGGCATCGTTAATTTTTCGCATTTTTGGCCAGGTCCGGCATCGATCATTTTTTGGACTTTTTGGCCATGCCGGCATCGTTAATTTTTCTCATTTTTGGCCAGGTCTGGCATTGTTCCTTTTTTGGATTTTTTTGCCATGCCGGCATAGTTAATTTTTCGCATTTTTGGCCAGGTCCGGCATCGATCATTTTTTGGACTTTTTTGCCATGCCGGCATCGTTAATTTTCCTAATTTTTGTCCAGGTCCGGCATTGTTCATTTTTTGGATTTTTTTGGCTATGCCGGCATCGTTAATTTTTCTCATTTTTGGCCAGGTCTGGCATTGTTCCTTTTTTGGATTTTTTTGCCATGCCGGCATAGTTAATTTTTCGCATTTTTGGCCAGGTCCGGCATCGATCATTTTTTGAATTTTTTTGCCACGCCGGCATCGTTAATTTTTCGCATTTTTGGCCAGGTCCGGCATCGATCATTTTTTGGATTTTTTTGCCA
The DNA here is from genome assembly GCA_949752835.1 of Empis stercorea. Lineage (NCBI taxonomy): Eukaryota > Metazoa > Arthropoda > Insecta > Diptera > Empididae > Empis > Empis stercorea. The sequence continues at coordinate 14,155,684 of OX457087.1, forward strand.
TGCCGGCATCGTTAATTTTTCGCATTTTTGGCCAGGTCCGGCATCGATCATTTTTTGGATTTTTTTGCCATGCCGGCATCGTTAATTTCTGCATTTTTGGCCAGGTCCGGCATCGTTCATTTTTTTAATTTTTTTGCCATGCCGGCATCGTTAATTTTTCGCATTTTTGGCCAGGTCCGGCATCGTTAATTTTTTGAATTTTTTTGCCATGCCGGCATCGTTAATTTTTTGGATTTTTGGCCAGGTCCGGCATTGTTCATTTTTTGGATTTTTTTGCCATGCCGGCATCGTTAATTTTTCGCATTTTTGGCCCTGTCCGGCATCGATCATTTTTTGGATTTTGTTGCCATGCCGGCATCGTTAATTCATTTTTTGGATTTTTTTGCCATGCCGGCATCGTTAATTTTTCGCATTTTTGGCCAGGTCCGGCATCGTTCATTTTTTGAATTTTTTTGCCATGCCGGCATCGTTAATTTTTCGCATTTTTGGCCAGGTCAGGCATCGTTCATTTTTTGGATTTTTTTGCCATGCCGGCATCGTTAATTTTTCGCATTTTTGGCCAGGTCCGGCATTGTTCATTTTTTGGATTTTTTGCCATGCCGGCATCGTTAATTTTTCGCATTTTTGGTCAGGTCCGGCATCGATCATTTTGTGGACTTTTTTACCATGCCGGCATCGTTCATTTTTCGCATTTTTGGTCAGATCCGGCATCGATCATTTTTTGGATTTTTTTGCCATGCCGGCATCGTTAATTTTTCGCATTTTTGGCCAGGTCCGGCATCGTTCATTTTTTGAATTTTTTTGCCATGCCGGCATCGTTAATTTTTCGCATTTTTGGCCAGGTCAGGCATCGATCATTTTGTGGATTTTTTTGCCATGCCGGCATCGTTAATTTTTGCATTTTTGGCAATTTTTCGCATTTTTGGCCAGGTCCGGCATCGTTCATTTTTTGAATTTTTTTGCCATGCCGGCATCGTTAATTTTTCGCATTTTTGGCCAGGTCCGGCATCGATCATTTTTTGGATTTTTTTGCCATGCCGGCATCGTTAATTTTTCGCATTTTTGGCCAGGTCCGGCATCGATCATTTTTTGGATTTTTTTGCCATGCCGGCATCGTTAATTTTTTGCATTTTTGGCCACGTCCGGCATTGTTCATTTTTTGAATTTTTTTGCCATGCCGGCATCGGCAATATTTCGCATTTTTGGTCAGGTCCGGCATCGATCATTTTTTGGATTTTTTTGCCATGCCGGCATCGTTAATTTTTCGCATTTTTCGCCAGGTCCGGCATTGTTCATTTTTTGAATTTTTTTGCCATGCCGGCATCGTTCATTTTTTGAATTTTTTTGCCATGCCGGCATCGTTAATTTTTCGCATTTTTGGCCAGGTCCGGCATCGTTAATTTTTTGAATTTTTTTGCCATGCCGGCATCGTTAATTTTTTGGATTTTTGGCCAGGTCCGGCATTGTTCATTTTTTGATTTTTTTTGCATCGTTAATTTTTCGCATTTTTGGCCAGGTCCGGCATCGTTCAATTTTTGAATTTTTTTGCCATGCCGGCATCGTTAATTTTTCGCATTTTTGGCCAGGTGCCGGCATCGTTAATTTTTCGCATTTTTGGCCAGGTCCGGCATCGGAAATTTCGCATTTTTGGCCAGGTTCATGCCGGCATCGTTAATTTTTCGCATTTTTGGCCAGGTCCGGCATCGGCAATTTCGCATTTTTGGCCAGGTTCATTTTTTGAATTTTTTTGCCATGCCGGCATCGTTAATTTTTCGCATTTTTGGCCAGGTCCGGCATCGATCATTTTTTGGATTTTTTTGCCATGCCGGCATCGTTAATTTTTTGCATTTTTGGCCAGGTCCGGCATCGATCATTTTTTGGCTTTTTTTGCCATGCCGGCATCGTTAATTTTTCGCATTTTTCGCCAGGTCCGGCATTGTTCATTTTTTGAATTTTTTTGCCATGCCGGCATCGTTAATTTTTGCATTTTTGGCCAGGTCCGGCATCGTTCATTTTTTGAATTTTTTTGCCATGCCGGCATCGTTAATTTTTCGCATTTTTGGCCAGGTCCGGCATCGATCATTTTTTGGCTTTTTTTGCCATGCCGGCATCGTTAATTTTTCGCATTTTTCGCCAGGTCCGGCATTGTTCATTTTTTGAATTTTTTTGCCATGCCGGCATCGTTAATTTTTGCATTTTTGGCCAGGTCCGGCATCGTTCATTTTTTGAATTTTTTTGCCATGCCGGCATCGTTAATTTTTCGCATTTTTGGCCAGGTCCGGCATCGATCATTTTTTGAATTTTTTTGCCATGCCGGCATCGTTAATTTTTCGCATTTTTGGCCAGGTCCGGCATTGTTCATTTTTTGGATTTTTTTGACATGCCGGCATCGTTAATTTTTCGCATTTTTGGCCCTGTCCGGCATCGATCATTTTTTGGATTTTGTTGCCATGCCGGCATCGTTAATTCATTTTTTGGATTTTTTTGCCATGCCGGCATCGTTAATTTTTCTCATTTTTGGCCAGGTCCGGCATCGATCATTTTTTGGCTTTTTTTGCCATGCCGGCATCGTTAATTTTTCGCATTTTTCGCCAGGTCCGGCATTGTTCATTTTTTGAATTTTTTTGCCATGCCGGCATCGTTAATTTTTGCATTTTTGGCCAGGTCCGGCATCGTTCATTTTTTGAATTTTTTTGCCATGCCGGCATCGTTAATTTTTCGCATTTTTGGCCCTGTCCGGCATCGATCATTTTTTGGATTTTGTTGCCATGCCGGCATCGTTAATTCATTTTTTGGATTTTTTTGCCATGCCGGCATCGTTAATTTTTCTCATTTTTGGCCAGGTCCGGCATCGATCATTTTTTGGCTTTTTTTGCCATGCCGGCATCGTTAATTTTTCGCATTTTTCGCCAGGTCCGGCATTGTTCATTTTTTGAATTTTTTTGCCATGCCGGCATCGTTAATTTTTGCATTTTTGGCCAGGTCCGGCATCGTTCATTTTTTGAATTTTTTTGCCATGCCGGCATCGTTAATTTTTCGCATTTTTGGCCAGGTCCGGCATCGATCATTTTTTGAATTTTTTTGCCATGCCGGCATCGTTAATTTTTCGCATTTTTGGCCAGGTCCGGCATTGTTCATTTTTTGGATTTTTTTGACATGCCGGCATCGTTAATTTTTCGCATTTTTGGCCAGGTCCGGCATCGATCATTTTTTGAATTTTTTTGCCATGCCGGCATCGTTAATTTTTCGAATTTTTGGCCAGGTCCGGCATCGATCATTTTTTGAATTTTTTTGCCATGCCGGCATCGTTAATTTTTCGCATTTTTGGCCAGGTGCCGGCATCGTTAATTTTTCGCATTTTTGGCCAGGTCCGGCATCGGAAATTTCGCATTTTTGGCCAGGTTCATGCCGGCATCGTTAATTTTTCGCATTTTTGGCCAGATCCGGCATCGGCAATTTCGCATTTTTGGCCAGGTTCATTTTTTGAATTTTTTTGCCATGCCGGCATCGTTAATTTTTCGCATTTTTGGCCAGGTCCGGCATCGATCATTTTTTGGATTTTTTTGCCATGCCGGCATCGTTAATTTTTTGCATTTTTGGCCAGGTCCGGCATCGATCATTTTTTGGCTTTTTTTGCCATGCCGGCATCGTTAATTTTTCGCATTTTTCGCCAGGTCCGGCATTGTTCATTTTTTGAATTTTTTTGCCATGCCGGCATCGTTAATTTTTGCATTTTTGGCCAGGTCCGGCATCGTTCATTTTTTGAATTTTTTTGCCATGCCGGCATCGTTAATTTTTCGCATTTTTGGCCAGGTCCGGCATCGATCATTTTTTGGCTTTTTTTGCCATGCCGGCATCGTTAATTTTTCGCATTTTTCGCCAGGTCCGGCATTGTTCATTTTTTGAATTTTTTTGCCATGCCGGCATCGTTAATTTTTGCATTTTTGGCCAGGTCCGGCATCGTTCATTTTTTGAATTTTTTTGCCATGCCGGCATCGTTAATTTTTCGCATTTTTGGCCAGGTCCGGCATCGATCATTTTTTGAATTTTTTTGCCATGCCGGCATCGTTAATTTTTCGCATTTTTGGCCAGGTCCGGCATTGTTCATTTTTTGGATTTTTTTGACATGCCGGCATCGTTAATTTTTCGCATTTTTGGCCCTGTCCGGCATCGATCATTTTTTGGATTTTGTTGCCATGCCGGCATCGTTAATTCATTTTTTGGATTTTTTTGCCATGCCGGCATCGTTAATTTTTCTCATTTTTGGCCAGGTCCGGCATCGATCATTTTTTGGCTTTTTTTGCCATGCCGGCATCGTTAATTTTTCGCATTTTTCGCCAGGTCCGGCATTGTTCATTTTTTGAATTTTTTTGCCATGCCGGCATCGTTAATTTTTGCATTTTTGGCCAGGTCCGGCATCGTTCATTTTTTGAATTTTTTTGCCATGCCGGCATCGTTAATTTTTCGCATTTTTGGCCAGGTCCGGCATCGATCATTTTTTGAATTTTTTTGCCATGCCGGCATCGTTAATTTTTCGCATTTTTGGCCAGGTCCGGCATTGTTCATTTTTTGGATTTTTTTGACATGCCGGCATCGTTAATTTTTCGCATTTTTGGCCAGGTCCGGCATCGATCATTTTTTGAATTTTTTTGCCATGCCGGCATCGTTAATTTTTCGAATTTTTGGCCAGGTCCGGCATCGATCATTTTTTGGATTTTTTTGCCATGCCGGCATCGTTAATTTTTCTCATTTTTGGCCAGGTCCGGCATCGATCATTTTTTGGCTTTTTTTGCCATGCCGGCATCGTTAATTTTTCGCATTTTTCGCCAGGTCCGGCATTGTTCATTTTTTGAATTTTTTTGCCATGCCGGCATCGTTAATTTTTGCATTTTTGGCCAGGTCCGGCATCGATCATTTTTTGAATTTTTTTGCCATGCCGGCATCGTTAATTTTTCGCATTTTTGGCCAGGTCCGGCATTGTTCATTTTTTGGATTTTTTTGCCATGCCGGCATCGTTAATTTTTCGCATTTTTGGCCAGGTCCGGCATTGTTCATTTTTTGAATTTTTTTGCCATCGTTAATTTTTCGCATTTTTGGCCAGGTCCGGCATTGTTCATTTTTTGGATTTTTTTGCCATGCCGGCATCGTTAATTTTTCGCATTTTTGGCCAGGTCCGGCATCGATCATTTTTTGGATTTTTTTGCCATGCCGGCATCGTTAATTTTTCTCATTTTTGGCCAGGTCCGGCATCGATCATTTTTTGAATTTTTTTGCCATGCCGGCATCGTAAAATTTTTGCATTTTTGGCCAGGTCCGGCATCGATCATTTTTTGAATTTTTTTGCCATGCCGGCATCGTCAGGTCAGGTCCGGCATCGTTCATGTTTTGGATTTTTTTGCCATGCCGGCATCGTTAATTTTTCGCATTTTTTTGCCATGCCGGCATCGTTAATTTTTCTCATTTTTGGCCAGGTCCGGCATCGATCATTTTTTGAATTTTTTGCCATGCCGGCATCGTTAATTTTTCTCATTTTGGCCAGGTCCGGCATCGATCATTTTTTGGATTTTTTTGCCATGCCGGCATCGTTAAGTTTTCGCATTTTTGGCCAGGTCCGGCATTGTTCATTTTTTGAATTTTTTTGCCATGCCGACATCGTTAATTTTTCGCATTTGTGGCCAGGTCCGGCATCGATCCTTTTTTGGACTTTTTTGCTATGCCGGCATCGTTAATTTTACTCATTTTTGGCCAGGTCCGGCATTGTTCATTTTTTGGATTTTTTTGCCATGCCGGCATCGTTAATTTTTCGCATTTTTGGCCAGGTCCGGCATCGATCATTTTTTGGACTTTTTTGCCATGCCGGCATCGTTAATTTTTCGCATTTTTGGCCAGGTCCGGCATCGATCATTTTTTGAATTTTTTTGCCATGCCGGCATCGTTAATTTTTCGCATTTTTGGCCAGGTCCGGCATTGTTCATTTTTTGGATTTTTTTGACATGCCGGCATCGTTAATTTTTCGCATTTTTGGCCCTGTCCGGCATCGATCATTTTTTGGATTTTGTTGCCATGCCGGCATCGTTAATTCATTTTTTGGATTTTTTTGCCATGCCGGCATCGTTAATTTTTCGCATTTTTGGCCAGGTCCGGCATTGTTCATTTTTTGGATTTTTTTGCCACGCCGGCATCGTTAATTTTTCGCATTTTTGGCCAGGTCCGGCATTGTTCATTTTTTGAATTTTTTTGCCATCGTTAATTTTTCGCATTTTTGGCCAGGTCCGGCATTGTTCATTTTGTGGACTTTTTTGCCATGCCGGCATCGTTAATTTTTCGCATTTTTGGCCAGGTCCGGCATCGATCATTTTTTGGATTTTTTTGCCATGCCGGCATCGTTAATTTTTCTCATTTTTGGCCAGGTCCGGCATCGATCATTTTTTGGCTTTTTTTGCCATGCCGGCATCGTTAATTTTTCGCATTTTTCGCCAGGTCCGGCATTGTTCATTTTTTGAATTTTTTTGCCATGCCGGCATCGTTAATTTTTGCATTTTTGGCCAGGTCCGGCATCGTTCATTTTTTGAATTTTTTTGCCATGCCGGCATCGTTAATTTTTCGCATTTTTGGCCAGGTCCGGCATCGATCATTTTTTGAATTTTTTTGCCATGCCGGCATCGTTAATTTTTCGCATTTTTGGCCAGGTCCGGCATTGTTCATTTTTTGGATTTTTTTGACATGCCGGCATCGTTAATTTTTCGCATTTTTGGCCCTGTCCGGCATCGATCATTTTTTGGATTTTGTTGCCATGCCGGCATCGTTAATTCATTTTTTGGATTTTTTTGCCATGCCGGCATCGTTAATTTTTCTCATTTTTGGCCAGGTCCGGCATCGATCATTTTTTGGCTTTTTTTGCCATGCCGGCATCGTTAATTTTTCGCATTTTTCGCCAGGTCCGGCATTGTTCATTTTTTGAATTTTTTTGCCATGCCGGCATCGTTAATTTTTGCATTTTTGGCCAGGTCCGGCATCGTTCATTTTTTGAATTTTTTTGCCATGCCGGCATCGTTAATTTTTCGCATTTTTGGCCAGGTCCGGCATCGATCATTTTTTGAATTTTTTTGCCATGCCGGCATCGTTAATTTTTCGCATTTTTGGCCAGGTCCGGCATTGTTCATTTTTTGGATTTTTTTGACATGCCGGCATCGTTAATTTTTCGCATTTTTGGCCAGGTCCGGCATCGATCATTTTTTGAATTTTTTTGCCATGCCGGCATCGTTAATTTTTCGCATTTTTGGCCAGGTCCGGCATCGATCATTTTTTGGATTTTTTTGCCATGCCGGCATCATTAATTTTTCTCATTTTTGGCCAGGTCCGGCATCGATCATTTTTTGGCTTTTTTTGCCATGCCGGCATCGTTAATTTTTCGCATTTTTCGCCAGGTCCGGCATTGTTCATTTTTTGGATTTTTTTGCCATGCCGGCATCGTTAATTTTTCGCATTTTTGGCCAGGTCCGGCATTGTTCATTTTTTGAATTTTTTTGCCATCGTTAATTTTTCGCATTTTTGGCCAGGTCCGGCATTGTTCATTTTTTGGATTTTTTTGCCATGCCGGCATCGTTAATTTTTCGCATTTTTGGCCAGGTCCGGCATCGATCATTTTTTGGATTTTTTTGCCATGCCGGCATCGTTAATTTTTCTCATTTTTGGCCAGGTCCGGCATCGATCATTTTTTGAATTTTTTTGCCATGCCGGCATCGTAAAATTTTTGCATTTTTGGCCAGGTCCGGCATCGATCATTTTTTGAATTTTTTTGCCATGCCGGCATCGTCAGGTCAGGTCCGGCATCGTTCATTTTTTGGATTTTTTTGCCATGCCGGCATCGTTAATTTTTCGCATTTTTTTGCCATGCCGGCATCGTTAATTTTTCTCATTTTTGGCCAGGTCCGGCATCGATCATTTTTTGAATATTTTGCCATGCCGGCATCGTTAATTTTTCTCATTTTTGGCCAGGTCCGGCATCGATCATTTTTTGGATTTTTTTGCCATGCCGGCATCGTTAAGTTTTCGCATTTTTGGCCAGGTCCGGCATTGTTCATTTTTTGAATTTTTTTGCCATGCCGACATCGTTAATTTTTCGCATTTTTGGCCAGGTCCGGCATCGATCCTTTTTTGGACTTTTTTGCTATGCCGGCATCGTTAATTTTACTCATTTTTGGCCAGGTCCGGCATTGTTCATTTTTTGGATTTTTTTGCCATGCCGGCATCGTTAATTTTTCGCATTTTTGGCCAGGTCCGGCATCGATCATTTTTTGGACTTTTTTGCCATGCCGGCATCGTTAATTTTCCTAATTTTTGTCCAGGTCCGGCATTGTTCATTTTTTGAATTTTTTTGCCATGCCGGCATCGTTAATTTTTCGCATTTTTGGCCAGGTCCGGCATCGATCATTTTTTGGATTTTTTTGCCATGCCGGCATCGTTAATTTTTCGCATTTTTGGCCAGGTCCGGCATCGATGATTTTTTGGACTTTTTTGCCATGCCGGCATCGTTAAATTTTCGCATTTTTGGCCAGGTCAGGCATCGATCATTTTTTGATTTTTTTTGCCATGCCGGCATCGTTAATTTTTCGCATTTTTCGCCAGTACCGGCATTGTTCATTTTTTGAATTTTTTTGCCATGCCGGCATCGTTAATTTTTCGCATTTTTGCCCAGGTCCGGCATCGATCATTTTTTGAATTTTTTTGCCATGCCGGCATCGTTAATTTTTCGCATTTTTGGCCAGGTCCGGCATCGATCATTTTTGGACTTTTTTGCCATGCCGGCATCGTTAATTTTCCTAATTTTTGTCCAGGTCCGGCATTGTTCATTTTTTGAATTTTTTTGCCATGCCGGCATCGTTAATTTTTCGCATTTTTGGCCAGGTCCGGCATCGATCATTTTTTGGACTTTTTTGCCATGCCGGCATCGTTAATTTTTCTTATTTTTGGCCAGGTCTGGCATTGTTCCTTTTTTGGATTTTTTTGCCATGCCGGCATCGTTAATTTTTCTCATTTTTGGCCAGGTCCGGCATCGATCATTTTTTGGACTTTTTTGCCATGCCGGCATCGTTAATTTTCCTAATTTTTGTCCAGGTCCGGCATTGTTCATTTTTTGGATTTTTTTGCCATGCCGGCATCGTTAATTTTTCGCATTTTTTGCCAGGTCCGGCATCGATCATTTTTTGGATTTTTTTGCCATGCCGGCATCGTTAATTTTTCGCATTTTTGGCCAGGTCCGGCATTGTTCATTTTTTGGATTTTTTTGCCATGCCGGCATCGTTAATTTTTCGCATTTTTGGCCAGGTCCGGCATCGATCATTTTTTGGATTTTTTTGCCATGCCGGCATCGTTAATTTTTCGCATTTTTGGCCAGGTCCGGCATTGTTCATTTTTTGGATTTTTTTGCCATGCCGGCATCGTTAATTTTTCGCATTTTTGGCTAGGTCCGGCATCGATCATTTTTTGAATTTTTTTGCCATGCCGGCATCGTTAATTTTTCTCATTTTTGGCCAGGTCCGGCATCGATCATTTTTTGGATTTTTTTGCCATGCCGGCATCGTTAATTTTTCGCATTTTTGGCCAGGTCCGGCATTGTTCATTTTTTGGATTTTTTTGCCATGCCGGCATCGTTAATTTTTCGCATTTTTGGCCAGGTCCGGCATCGATCATTTTTTGGATTTTTTTGCCATGCCGGCATCGTTAATTTTTCGCATTATTGGCCAGGTCCGGCATTGTTCATTTTTTGGATTTTTTTGCCATGCCGGCATCGTTAATTTTTCACATTTTTGGCCAGGTCCGGCATTGTTCATTTTTTGGACTTTTTGCCATGCCGGCATCGTTAATTTTTCTCATTTTTGACCAGGTCCGGCATCGATCATTTTTTGAATTTTTTTGCCATGCCGGCATCGTTAATTTTTCTCATTTTTGGCCAGGTCCGGCATCGATCATTTTTTGGACTTTTTTGCCATGCCGGCATCGTTAATTTTTCGCATTTTTGGCCAGGTCCGGCATTGTTAATTTTTTGGATTTTTTTGCCATGCCGGCATCGTTAATTTTTCGCATTTTTGGCCAGGTCTGGCATTGTTAATTTTTTGGATTTTTTGCCATGCCGGCATCGTTAATTTTTCTCATTTTTGACCAGGTCCGGCATCGATCATTTTTTGAATTTTTTTGCCATGCCGGCATCGTTAATTTTTCGCATTTTTGGCCAGGTCCGGCATTGTTCATTTTTTGGACTTTTTTGCCATGCCGGCATCGTTAATTTTTCGCATTTTTGGCCAGGTCCGACATCGATCATTTTTTGGACTTTTTTGCCATGCCGGCATCGTTAATTTTTCGCATTTTTGGCCAGGTCCGGCATCGATAATTTTTTGGACTTTTTTGCCATGCCGGCATCGTTAATTTTTCGCATTTTTGGCCAGGTCCGCCATTGTTCATTTTTTGGATTTTTTTTCCATGCCGGCATCGTTAATTTTTCGCATTTTTGGCCAGGTCCGGCATCGATCATTTTTTGGACTTTTTTGCCATGCCGGCATCATTAATTTTTCGCATTTTTGGCCAGGTCCGGCATTGTTCATTTTTTGAATTTTTTTGCCATGCCGGCATCGTTAATTTTTCGCATTTTTGGCCAGGTCTGGCATCGATCATTTTTTGGACTTTTTTGCCATGCCGGCATCGTTAATTTTTCGCATTTTTGGCCAGGTCCGGCATCGATCATTTTTTGGACTTTTTTGCCATGCCGGCATCATTAATTTTTCGCATTTTTGGCCAGGTCCGGCATTGTTCATTTTTTGAATTTTTTTGCCATGCCGGCATCGTTAATTTTTCGCATTTTTGGCCAGGTCTGGCATCGATCATTTTTTGAATTTTTTTGCCATGCCGGCATCGTTAATTTTTCGCATTTTTGGCCAGGTCCGGCATTGTTCATTTTTTGGATTTTTTTGCCATGCCGGCATCGTTAATTTTTCGCATTTTTGGCCAGGTCCGGCATTGTTCATTTTTTGGATTTTTTTGCCATGCCGGCATCGTTAATTTTTCTCATTTTTGGCCAGGTCCGGCATCGATCATTTTTTGGATTTTTTTGCCATGCCGGCATCGTTAATTTTTCGCATTTTTGGCCAGGTCCGGCATTGTTCATTTTTTGGATTTTTTTGCCATGCCGGCATCGTTAATTTTTCTCATTTTTGGCCAGGTCCGGCATCGATCATTTTTTGGACTTTTTTGCCATGCCGGCATCGTTAATTTTTCTCATTTTTGGCCAGGTCCGGCATTGTTCATTTTTTGGACTTTTTTGCCATGCCGGCATCGTTAATTTTTCGCATTTTTGGCCAGGTCCGGCATTGTTCATTTTTTGGATTTTTTTGCCATGCCGGCATCGTTAATTTTTCTCATTTTTGGCCAGGTCCGGCATCGATCATTTTTTGGATTTTTTTGCCATGCCGGCATCGTTAATTTTTCGCATTTTTGGCCAGGTCCGGCATTGTTCATTTTTTGGATTTTTTTGCCATGCCGGCATCGTTAATTTTTCTCATTTTTGGCCAGGTCCGGCATCGATCATTTTTTGGACTTTTTTGCCATGCCGGCATCGTTAATTTTTCTCATTTTTGGCCAGGTCCGGCATTGTTCATTTTTTGGACTTTTTTGCCATGCCGGCATCGTTAATTTTTCGCATTTTTGGCCAGGTCCGGCATTGTTCATTTTTTGGATTTTTTGCCATGCCGGCATCGTTAATTTTTCTCATTTTTGACCAGGTCCGGCATCGATCATTTTTTGAATTTTTTTGCCATGCCGGCATCGTTAATTTTTCGCATTTTTGGCCAGGTCCGGCATTGTTCATTTTTTGGATTTTTTTGCCATGCCGGCATCGTTAATTTTTCGCATTTTTGGCCAGGTCTGGCATTGTTCATTTTTTGGATTTTTTGCCATGCCGGCATCGTTAATTTTTCTCATTTTTGACCAGGTCCGGCATCGATCATTTTTTGAATTTTTTTGCCATGCCGGCATCGTTAATTTTTCGCATTTTTGGCCAGGTCCGGCATCGATCATTTTTTGGACTTTTTTGCCATGCCGGCATCGTTAATTTTTCGCATTTTTGGCCAGGTCCGGCATTGTTAATTTTTTGGACTTTTTTGCCATGCCGGCATCGTTAATTTTTCGCATTTTTGGCCGGTCCGACATCGATCATTTTTTGGACTTTTTTGCCATGCCGGCATCGTTAATTTTTCTCATTTTTGACCAGGTTCGGCATCGATCATTTTTTGAATTTTTTTGCCATGCCGGCATCGTTAATTTTTCTCATTTTTGGCCAGGTCCGGCATCGATCATTTTTTGAATTTTTTTGCCATGCCGGCATCGTTAATTTTTCTCATTTTTGGCCAGGTTCGGCATCGATCATTTTTTGAATTTTTTTGCCATGCCGGCATCGTTAATTTTTCGCATTTTTGGCCAGGTCCGGCATCGATCATTTTTTGGACTTTTTTGCCATGCCGGCATCGTTAATTTTTCGCATTTTTGGCCAGGTCCGGCATTGTTCATTTTTTGAATTTTTTTGCCATGCCGGCATCGTTAATTTTTCGCATTTTTGTCCAGGTCTGGCATTGTTCATTTTTTGGATTTTTTGCCATGCCGGCATCGTTAATTTTTCTCATTTTTGACCAGGTCCGGCATCGATCATTTTTTGGACTTTTTTGCCATGCCGGCATCGTTAATTTTTCGCATTTTTGGCCAGGTCCGGCATTGTTCATTTTTTGGATTTTTTTGCCATGCCGGCATCGTTAATTTTTCTCATTTTTGGCCAGGTCCGGCATCGATCATTTTTTGAATTTTTTTGCCATGCCGGCATCGTTAATTTTTCGCATTTTTGGCCAGGTCCGGCATTGTTCATTTTTTGGATTTTTTTGCCATGCCGGCATCGTTAATTTTTCGCATTTTTGGCCAGGTCTGGCATTGTTCATTTTTTGGATTTTTTGCCATGCCGGCATCGTTAATTTTTCTCATTTTTGACCAGGTCCGGCATCGATCATTTTTTGGACTTTTTTGCCATGCCGGCATCGTTAATTTTTCGCATTTTTGGCCAGGTCCGGCATTGTTCATTTTTTGGATTTTTTTGCCATGCCGGCATTGTTAATTTTTCGCATTTTTGGCCAGGTCCGGCATTGTTCATTTTTTGGATTTTTTTGCCATGCCGGCATCGTTAGTTTTTCGTATTTTTGGCCAGGTCCGGCATTGTTCATTTTTTGGATTTTTTTGCCATGCCGGCATCGTTAATTTTTCGCATTTTTGGCCAGGTCCGGCATTGTTCATTTTTTGGATTTTTTTGCCATGCCGGCATCGTTAATTTTTCTCATTTTTGGCCAGGTCCGGCATCGATCATTTTTTGAATTTTTTTGCCATGCCGGCATCGTTAATTTTTCGCATTTTTGGCCAGGTCCGGCATTGTTCATTTTTTGGATTTTTTTGCCATGCCGGCATCGTTAATTTTTCGCATTTTTGGCCAGGTCTGGCATTGTTCGTTTTTTGGATTTTTTGCCATGCCGGCATCGTTAATTTTTCTCATTTTTGACCAGGTGCGGCATCGATCATTTTTTGGACTTTTTTGCCATGCCGGCATTGTTAATTTTTCGCATTTTTGGCCAGGTCCGGCATTGTTCATTTTTTGGATTTTTTTGCCATGCCGGCATCGTTAGTTTTTCGCATTTTTGGCCAGGTCCGGCATTGTTCATTTTTTGGATTTTTTTGCCATGCCGGCATCGTTAATTTTTCGCATTTTTGGCCAGGTCCGGCATCGATCATTTTTTGGATTTTTTTGCCATGCCGGCATCGTTAATTTTTCGCATTTTTGGCCAGGTCCGGCATTGTTCATTTTTTGGATTTGTTTGCCATGCCGGCATCGTTAATTTTTCTCATTTTTGGCCAGGTCCGGCATCGATCATTTTTTGAATTTTTTGCCATGCCGGCATCGTTAATTTTTCTCATTTTAGACCAGGTCCGGCATCAATCATTTTTTGGACTTTTTTGCCATGCCGGCATCGTTAATTTTTCTCATTTTTGGCCAGGTCCGGCATTGTTCATTTTTTGGACTTTTTTGCCATGCCGGCATCGTTAATTTTTCGCATTTTTGGCCAGGTCCGGCATTGTTCATTTTTTGGATTTTTTTGCCATGCCGGCATCGTTAATTTTTCGCATTTTTGGCCAGGTCCGGCATTGTTCATTTTTTGGATTTTTTTGCCATGCCGGCATCGTTAATTTTTCGCATTTTTGGCCAGGTCTGGCATTGTTCATTTTTTGGATTTTTTGCCATGCCGGCATCGTTAATTTTTCTCATTTTTGACCAGGTCCGGCATCGATCATTTTTTGAATTTTTTTGCCATGCCGGCATCGTTAATTTTTCGCATTTTTGGCCAGATCCGGCATTGTTCATTTTTTGGATTTTTTTGCCATGCCGGCATCGTTAATTTTTCGCATTTTTGGCCAGATCCGGCATTGTTCATTTTTTGGATTTTTTTGCCATGCCGGCATCGTTAATTTTTCGCATTTTTGGCCAGGTCTGGCATTGTTCATTTTTTGGATTTTTTGCCATGCCGGCATCGTTAATTTTTCTCATTTTTGACCAGGTCCGGCATCGATCATTTTTTGAATTTTTTTGCCATGCCGGCATCGTTAATTTTTCGCATTTTTGGCCAGGTCCGGCATTGTTCATTTTTTGGACTTTTTTGCCATGCCGGCATCGTTAATTTTTCGCATTTTTGGCCAGGTCCGACATCGATAATTTTTTGGACTTTTTTGCCATGCCGGCATCGTTAATTTTTCTCATTTTTGGCCAGGTCCGGCATCGATCATTTTTTGGACTTTTTTGCCATGCCGGCATCGTTAATTTTTCGCATTTTTGGCCAGGTCCTGCATTGTTCATTTTTTTGATTTTTTTGCCATGCCGACATCGTTAATTTTTCGCATTTTTGGCCAGGTCCGGCATCGATCATTTTTTGGATTTTTTGCCATGCCGGCATCGTTAATTTTTCTCATTTTTGACCAGGTCCGGCATCGATCATTTTTTGAATTTTTTTGCCATGCCGGCATCGTTAATTTTTCTCATTTTTGGCCAGGTCCGGCATCGATCATTTTTTGGACTTTTGTGCCATGCCGGCATCGTTAATTTTTCTCATTTTTGGCCAGGTCCGGCATTGTTCATTTTTTGGATTTTTTTGCCATGCCGGCATCGTTAATTTTTCGCATTTTTGGCCAGGTCTGGCATTGTTCATTTTTTGGATTTTTTGCCATGCCGGCATTGTTAATTTTTCTCATTTTTGACCAGGTCCGGCATCGATCATTTTTTGAATTTTTTTGCCATGCCGGCATCGTTAATTTTTCTCATTTTTGGCCAGGTCCGGCATTGTTCATTTTTTGGACTTTTTTGCCATGCCGGCATCATTAATTTTTCGCATTTTTGGCCAGGTCCGGCATTGTTCATTTTTTGGATTTTTTTGCCATGCCGGCATCGTTAATTTTTCTCATTTTTGGCCAGGTCCGGCATCGATCATTTTTTGAATTTTTTTGCCATGCCGGCATCGTTAATTTTTCGCATTTTTGGCCAGGTCCGGCATTGTTCATTTTTTGGACTTTTTTTGCCATGCCGGCATCGTTAATTTTTCGCATTTTTGGCCAGGTCCGACATCGATCATTTTTTGGACTTTTTTGCCATGCCGGCATCGTTAATTTTTCTCATTTTTGGCCAGGTCCGGCATCGATCATTTTCTGGACTTTTTTGCCATGCCGGCATCGTTAATTTTTCGCATTTTTGGCCATGTCCGGCATTGTTCATTTTTTGGATTTTTTTGCCATGCCGACATCGTTAATTTTTCGCATTTTTGGCCAGGTCCGGCATCGATCATTTTTTGGATTTTTTGCCATGCCGGCATCGTTAATTTTTCTCATTTTTGACCAGGTCCGGCATCGATCATTTTTTGAATTTTTTTGCCATGCCGGCATCGTTAATTTTTCTCATTTTTGGCCAGGTCCGGCATCGATCATTTTTTGGACTTTTTTGCCATGCCGGCATCGTTAATTTTTCGCATTTTTGGCCAGGTCCGGCATTGTTCATTTTTTGGATTTTTTTGCCATGCCGGCATCGTTAATTTTTCTCATTTTTGACCAGGTCCGGCATCGATCATTTTTTGGATTTTTTGCCATGCCGGCATCGTTAATTTTTCGCATTTTTGGCCAGGTCCGGCATTGTTCATTTTTTGAATTTTTTTGCCATGCCGGCATCGTTAATTTTTCTCATTTTTGGCCAGGTTCGGCATCGATCATTTTTTGAATTTTTTTGCCATGCCGGCATCGTTAATTTTTCGCATTTTTGGCCAGGTCCGGCATCGATCATTTTTTGGACTTTTTTGCCATGCCGGCATCGTTAATTTTTCGCATTTTTGGCCAGGTCCGGCATCGATCATTTTTTGGATTTTTTGCCATGCCGGCATCGTTAATTTTTCTCATTTTTGACCAGGTCCGGCATCGATCTTTTTTTGAATTTTTTTGCCATGCCGGCATCGTTAATTTTTCTCATTTTTGGCCAGGTCCGGCATCGATCATTTTTTGGACTTTTTTGCCATGCCGGCATCGTTAATTTTTCGCATTTTTGGCCAGGTCCGGCATTGTTCATTTTTTGGATTTTTTTGCCATGCCGGCATCGTTAATTTTTCTCATTTTTGACCAGGTCCGGCATCGATCATTTTTTGGATTTTTTGCCATGCCGGCATCGTTAATTTTTCGCATTTTTGGCCAGGTCCGGCATTGTTCATTTTTTGAATTTTTTTGCCATGCCGGCATCGTTAATTTTTCTCATTTTTGGCCAGGTTCGGCATCGATCATTTTTTGAATTTTTTTGCCATGCCGGCATCGTTAATTTTTCGCATTTTTGGCCAGGTCCGGCATCGATCATTTTTTGGACTTTTTTGCCATGCCGGCATCGTTAATTTTTCGCATTTTTGGCCAGGTCCGGCATTGTTCATTTTTTGAATTTTTTTGCCATGCCGGCATCGTTAATTTTTCGCATTTTTGGCCAGGTCTGGCATTGTTCATTTTTTGGATTTTTTGCCGTGCCGGCATCGTTAATTTTTCTCATTTTTGACCAGGTCCGGCATCGATCATTTTTTGGACTTTTTTGCCATGCCGGCATCGTTAATTTTTCGCATTTTTGGCCAGGTCCGGCATTGTTCATTTTTTGGATTTTTTTGCCATGCCGGCATCGTTAATTTTTCTCATTTTTGGCCAGGTCCGGCATCGATCATTTTTTGAATTTTTTTGCCATGCCGGCATCGTTAATTTTTCGCATTTTTGGCCAGGTCCGGCATTGTTCATTTTTTGGATTTTTTTGCCATGCCGGCATCGTTAATTTTTCGCATTTTTGGCCAGGTCTGGCATTGTTCATTTTTTGGATTTTTTTGCCATGCCGGCATCGTTAATTTTTCTCATTTTTGGCCAGGTTCGGCATCGATCATTTTTTGGACTTTTTTGCCATGCCGGCATCGTTAATTTTTCGCATTTTTGGCCAGGTCCGGCATTGTTCATTTTTTGGATTTTTTTGCCATGCCGGCATCGTTAATTTTTCTCATTTTTGGCCAGGTCCGGCATCGATCATTTTTTGAATTTTTTTGCCATGCCGGCATCGTTAATTTTTCGCATTTTTGGCCAGGTCCGGCATTGTTCATTTTTTGGACTTTTTTGCCATGCCGGCATCGTTAATTTTTCTCATTTTTGGCCAGGTCCGGCATCGATCATTTTTTGGACTTTTTTGCCATGCCGGCATCGTTAATTTTTCGCATTTTTGGCCAGGTCCGGCATTGTTCATTTTTTGGATTTTTTTGCCATGCCGGCATCGTTAATTTTTCGCATTTTTGGCCAGGTCTGGCATTGTTCATTTTTTGGATTTTTTGCCATGCCGGCATCGTTAATTTTTCTCATTTTTGGCCAGGTCCGGCATTGTTCATTTTTTGGATTTTTTTGCCATGCCGGCATTGTTAATTTTTCGCATTTTTGGCCAGGTCAGGCATTGTTCATTTTTTGGATTTTTTTGCCATGCCGGCATCGTTAATTTTTCGCATTTTTGGCCAGGTTCGGCATCGATCATTTTTTGAATTTTTTTGCCATGCCGGCATCGTTAATTTTTCGCATATTTGGCCAGGTCCGGCATTGTTCATTTTTTGGATTTTTTGCCATTCCGGCATCGTTAATTTTTCTCATTTTTGGCCAGGTCCGGCATCGATCATTTTTTGAATTTTTTTGCCATGCCGGCATCATTAATTTTTCGCATTTTTGGCCAGGTCCGGCATTGTTCATTTTTGGACTTCTTTGCCATGCCGGCATCGTTAATTTTTCGCATTTTTGGCCAGGTCCGGCATTGTTCATTTTTTGGACTTTTTTGCCATGCCGGCATCGTTAATTTTTCTCATTTTTGGCCAGGTCCGGCATCGATCATTTTTTGGATTTTTTTGCCATGCCGGCATCGTTAATTTTTCTCATTTTTGGCATTGTTCATTTTTTGGATTTTTTTGCCATGCCGGCATCGTTAATTTTTCGCATTTTTGGCCAGGTCTGGCATTGTTCATTTTTTGGATTTTTTGCCATGCCGGCATCGTTAATTTTTCGCATTTTTGACCAGGTCCGGCATCGATCATTTTTTGGACTTTTTTGCCATGCCGGCATCGTTAATTTTTCTCATTTTTGGCCAGGTCCGGCATCGATCATTTTTTGGATTTTTTTGCCATGCCGGCATCGTTAATTTTTCGCATTTTTGGCCAGGTCCGGCATCGATCATTTTTTGGACTTTTTTGCCATGCCGGCATCGTTAATTTTTCTCATTTTTGGCCAGGTCCGGCATTGTTCATTTTTTGGATTTTTTTGCCATGCCGGCATTGTTAATTTTTCGCATTTTTGGCCAGGTCAGGCATTGTTCATTTTGTGGATTTTTTTGCCATGCCGGCATCGTTAATTTTTCGCATTTTTGGCCAGGTCCGGCATTGTTCATTTTTTGGATTTTTTTGCCATGCCGGCATCGTTAATTTTTCTCATTTTTGGCCAGGTTCGGCATCGATCATTTTTTGGACTTTTTTGCCATGCCGGCATCGTTAATTTTTCGCATTTTTGGCCAGGTCCGGCATTGTTCATTTTTTGGATTTTTTTGCCATGCCGGCATCGTTAATTTTTCGCATTTTTGGCCAGGTCCGGCATTGTTCATTTTTTGGATTTTTTTGCCATGCCGGCATCGTTAATTTTTCGCATTTTTGGCCAGGTCCGGCATTGTTCATTTTTTGGATTTTTTTGCCATGCCGGCATCGTTAATTTTTCGCATTTTTGGCCAGGTCCGGCATTGTTAATTTTTTGGATTTTTTTGCCATGCCGGCATCGTTAATTTTTCTCATTTTTGGCCAGGTTCGGCATCGATCATTTTTTGGACTTTTTTGCCATGCCGGCATCGTTAATTTTTCGCATTTTTGGCCAGGTCCGGCATTGTTCATTTTTTGGATTTTTTTGCCATGCCGGCATCGTTAATTTTTCGCATTTTTGGCCAGGTCCGGCATTGTTCATTTTTTGGATTTTTTTGCCATGCCGGCATCGTTAATTTTTCTCATTTTTGGCCAGGTTCGGCATCGATCATTTTTTGGACTTTTTTGCCATGCCGGCATCGTTAATTTTTCGCATTTTTGGCCAGGTCCGGCATTGTTCATTTTTTGGATTTTTTTGCCATGCCGGCATCGTTAATTTTTCGCATTTTTGGCCAGGTCCGGCATTGTTCATTTTTTGGATTTTTTTGCCATGCCGGCATCGTTAATTTTTCGCATTTTTGGCCAGGTCCGGCATTGTTCATTTTTTGGATTTTTTTGCTATGCCGGCATCGTTAATTTTTCGCATTTTTGGCCAGGTCCGGCATTGTTCATTTTTTGGATTTTTTTGCCATGCCGGCATCGTTAATTTTTCTCATTTTTGGCCAGGTTCGGCATCGATCATTTTTTGGACTTTTTTGCCATGCCGGCATCGTTAATTTTTCGCATTTTTGGCCAGGTCCGGCATTGTTCATTTTTTGGATTTTTTTGCCATGCCGGCATCGTTAATTTTTCGCATTTTTGGCCAGGTCTGGCATTGTTCATTTTTTGGATTTTTTGCCATGCCGGCATCGTTAATTTTTCTCATTTTTGGCCAGGTCCGGCATCGATCATTTTTTGGACTTTTTTGCCATGCCGGCATCGTTAATTTTTCGCATTTTTGGCCAGGTCCGGCATTGTTCATTTTTTGGATTTTTTTGCCATGCCGGCATCGTTAATTTTTCGCATTTTTGGCCAGGTCTGGCATTGTTCATTTTTTGGATTTTTTGCCATGCCGGCATCGTTAATTTTTCTCATTTTTGACCAGGTCCGGCATCGATCATTTTTTGGACTTTTTTGCCATGCCGGCATCGGTAATTTTTCTCATTTTTCTCACCGGCATCGTTAATTTTTCTCATTTTTGGCCAGGTCCGGCATTGTTCATTTTTTGGATTTTTTTGCCATGTCGGCATTGTTAATTTTTCGCATTTTTGGCCAGGTCCGGCATTGTTCATTTTTTGGATTTTTTTGCCATGCCGGCATCGTTAATTTTTCGCATTTTTGGCCAGGTCCGGCATTGTTCATTTTTTGGATTTTTTTGCCATGCCGGCATCGTTAATTTTTCTCATTTTTGGCCAGGTTCGGCATCGATCATTTTTTGGACTTTTTTGCCATGCCGGCATCGTTAATTTTTCGCATTTTTGGCCAGGTCCGGCATTGTTCATTTTTTGGATTTTTTTGCCATGCCGGCATCGTTAATTTTTCGCATTTTTGGCCAGGTCCGGCATTGTTCATTTTTTGGATTTTTTTGCCATGCCGGCATAGTTAATTTTTCTCATTTTTGGCCAGGTCCGGCATCGATCATTTTTTGAATTTTTTTGCCATGCCGGCATCATTAATTTTTCGCATTTTTGGCCAGGTCCGGCATTGTTCATTTTTGGACTTCTTTGCCATGCCGGCATCGTTAATTTTTCGCATTTTTGGCCAGGTCCGGCATTGTTCATTTTTTGGACTTTTTTGCCATGCCGGCATCGTTAATTTTTCTCATTTTTGGCCAGGTCCGGCATCGATCATTTTTTGGATTTTTTTGCCATGCCGGCATCGTTAATTTTTCTCATTTTTGGCATTGTTCATTTTTTGGATTTTTTTGCCATGCCGGCATCGTTAATTTTTCGCATTTTTGGCCAGGTCTGGCATTGTTCATTTTTTGGATTTTTTGCCATGCCGGCATCGTTAATTTTTCGCATTTTTGACCAGGTCCGGCATCGATCATTTTTTGGACTTTTTTGCCATGCCGGCATCGTTAATTTTTCTCATTTTTGGCCAGGTCCGGCATCGATCATTTTTTGGATTTTTTTGCCATGCCGGCATCGTTAATTTTTCGCATTTTTGGCCAGGTCCGGCATCGATCATTTTTTGGACTTTTTTGCCATGCCGGCATCGTTAATTTTTCTCATTTTTGGCCAGGTCCGGCATTGTTCATTTGTTGGATTTTTTTGCCATGCCGGCATTGTTAATTTTTCGCATTTTTGGCCAGGTCAGGCATTGTTCATTTTGTGGATTTTTTTGCCATGCCGGCATCGTTAATTTTTCGCATTTTTGGCCAGGTCCGGCATTGTTCATTTTTTGGATTTTTTTGCCATGCCGGCATCGTTAATTTTTCTCATTTTTGGCCAGGTTCGGCATCGATCATTTTTTGGACTTTTTTGCCATGCCGGCATCGTTAATTTTTCGCATTTTTGGCCAGGTCCGGCATTGTTCATTTTTTGGATTTTTTTGCCATGCCGGCATCGTTAATTTTTCGCATTTTTGGCCAGGTCCGGCATTGTTCATTTTTTGGATTTTTTTGCCATGCCGGCATCGTTAATTTTTCGCATTTTTGGCCAGGTCCGGCATTGTTCATTTTTTGGATTTTTTTGCCATGCCGGCATCGTTAATTTTTCGCATTTTTGGCCAGGTCCGGCATTGTTAATTTTTTGGATTTTTTTGCCATGCCGGCATCGTTAATTTTTCTCATTTTTGGCCAGGTTCGGCATCGATCATTTTTTGGACTTTTTTGCCATGCCGGCATCGTTAATTTTTCGCATTTTTGGCCAGGTCCGGCATTGTTCATTTTTTGGATTTTTTTGCCATGCCGGCATCGTTAATTTTTCGCATTTTTGGCCAGGTCCGGCATTGTTCATTTTTTGGATTTTTTTGCCATGCCGGCATCGTTAATTTTTCTCATTTTTGGCCAGGTTCGGCATCGATCATTTTTTGGACTTTTTTGCCATGCCGGCATCGTTAATTTTTCGCATTTTTGGCCAGGTCCGGCATTGTTCATTTTTTGGATTTTTTTGCCATGCCGGCATCGTTAATTTTTCGCATTTTTGGCCAGGTCCGGCATTGTTCATTTTTTGGATTTTTTTGCCATGCCGGCATCGTTAATTTTTCGCATTTTTGGCCAGGTCCGGCATTGTTCATTTTTTGGATTTTTTTGCTATGCCGGCATCGTTAATTTTTCGCATTTTTGGCCAGGTCCGGCATTGTTCATTTTTTGGATTTTTTTGCCATGCCGGCATCGTTAATTTTTCTCATTTTTGGCCAGGTTCGGCATCGATCATTTTTTGGACTTTTTTGCCATGCCGGCATCGTTAATTTTTCGCATTTTTGGCCAGGTCCGGCATTGTTCATTTTTTGGATTTTTTTGCCATGCCGGCATCGTTAATTTTTCGCATTTTTGGCCAGGTCTGGCATTGTTCATTTTTTGGATTTTTTGCCATGCCGGCATCGTTAATTTTTCTCATTTTTGGCCAGGTCCGGCATCGATCATTTTTTGGACTTTTTTGCCATGCCGGCATCGTTAATTTTTCGCATTTTTGGCCAGGTCCGGCATTGTTCATTTTTTGGATTTTTTTGCCATGCCGGCATCGTTAATTTTTCGCATTTTTGGCCAGGTCTGGCATTGTTCATTTTTTGGATTTTTTGCCATGCCGGCATCGTTAATTTTTCTCATTTTTGACCAGGTCCGGCATCGATCATTTTTTGGACTTTTTTGCCATGCCGGCATCGGTAATTTTTCTCATTTTTCTCACCGGCATCGTTAATTTTTCTCATTTTTGGCCAGGTCCGGCATTGTTCATTTTTTGGATTTTTTTGCCATGTCGGCATTGTTAATTTTTCGCATTTTTGGCCAGGTCCGGCATTGTTCATTTTTTGGATTTTTTTGCCATGCCGGCATCGTTAATTTTTCGCATTTTTGGCCAGGTCCGGCATTGTTCATTTTTTGGATTTTTTTGCCATGCCGGCATCGTTAATTTTTCTCATTTTTGGCCAGGTTCGGCATCGATCATTTTTTGGACTTTTTTGCCATGCCGGCATCGTTAATTTTTCGCATTTTTGGCCAGGTCCGGCATTGTTCATTTTTTGGATTTTTTTGCCATGCCGGCATCGTTAATTTTTCGCATTTTTGGCCAGGTCCGGCATTGTTCATTTTTTGGATTTTTTTGCCATGCCGGCATAGTTAATTTTTCGCATTTTTGGCCAGGTCCGGCATTGTTCATTTTTTGGATTTTTTTGCCATGCCGGCATCGTTAATTTTTCGCATTTTTGGCCAGGTCCGGCATTGTTCATTTTTTGGATTTTTTTGCCATGCCGGCATCGTTAATTTTTCTCATTTTTGGCCAGGTTCGGCATCGATCATTTTTTGGACTTTTTTGCCATGCCGGCATCGTTAATTTTTCGCATTTTTGGCCAGGTCCGGCATTGTTCATTTTTTGGATTTTTTTGCCATGCCGGCATCGTTAATTTTTCGCATTTTTGGCCAGGTCTGGCATTGTTCATTTTTTGGATTTTTTGCCATGCCGGCATCGTTAATTTTTCTCATTTTTGGCCAGGTCCGGCATCGATCATTTTTTGGACTTTTTTGCCATGCCGGCATCGTTAATTTTTCGCATTTTTGGCCAGGTCCGGCATTGTTCATTTTTTGGATTTTTTTGCCATGCCGGAATCGTTAATTTTTCTCATTTTTGGCCAGGTCCGGCATCGATCATTTTTTGGATTTTTTTGCCATGCCGGCATCGTTAATTTTTCGCATTTTTGGCCAGGTCCGGCATTGTTCATTTTTTGGATTTTTTTGCCATGCCGGCATCGTTAATTTTTCTCATTTTTGGCCAGGTCCGGCATCGATCATTTTTTGGATTTTTTTGCCATGCCGGCATCGTTAATTTTTCGCATTTCTGGCCAGGTCCGGCATTGTTCATTTTTTGGATTTTTTTGCCATCCCGGCATCGTTAATTTTTCTCATTTTTGGCCAGGTCCGGCATCGATCAGTTTTTGAATTTTTTTGCCATGCCGGCATCGTTAATTTTTCGCATTTTTGGCCAGGTCCGGCATTGTTCATTTTTTGGACTTTTTTGCAATGCCGGCATGGTTAATTTTTCTCATTTTTGGCCAGGTCTGGCATTGTTCATTTTTTTTGGATTTTTTTGCCATGCCGGCATCGTTAATTTTTCTCATTTTTGGCCAGGTCCGGCATTGTTCATTTTTTGGACTTTTTTGCCATCCCGGCATAGTTAATTTTTCTCATTTTTGGCCAGGTCCGGCATCGATCATTTTTTGGACTTTTTTGCCATGCCGGCATCGTTAATTATTCTCATTTTTGGCCAGGTCCGGCATTGTTCATTTTTTGGACTTTTTTGCCATGCCGGCATCGTTAATTTTTCGCATTTTTGGCCAGGTCCGACATCGATCATTTTTTCGACTTTTTTGCCATGCCGGCATCGTTAATTTTTCTCATTTTTGGCCAGGTCCGGCATTGTTCATTTTTTGGACTTTTTTGCCATGCCGGCATCGTTAATTTTTCGCATGTTTGGCCAAGTCCGGCATTATTCATTTTTTGGATTTTTTGCCATGCCGGCATCGTTAATTTTTCTCATTTTTGACCAGGTCCGGCATCGATCATTTTTTGGACTTTTTTGCCATGCCGGCATCGTTAATTTTTCGCATTTTTGGCCAGGTCCGGCATTGTTCATTTTTTGGATTTTTTTGCCATGCCGGCATCGTTAATTTTTCTCATTTTTGACCAGGTCCGGCATCGATCAGTTTTTGGATTTTTTTGCCATGCCGGCATAGTGAATTTTTCTCATTTTTGGCCATGTCCGGCATTGTTCATTTTGTGGACTTTTTTGCCATGCCGGCATCGTTAATTTTTCGCATTTTTGGCCAGGATCGGCATCGATCATTTTTTGGACTTTTTTGCCATGCCGGCATCGTTAATTTTTCGCATTTTTGGCCAGGTCCGGCATTGTTCATTTTTTGAATTTTTTTGCCATGCCGGCATCGTTAATTTTTCGCATTTTTGGCCAGGTCTGGCATTGTTCATTTTTTGGATTTTTTGCCATGCCGGCATCGTTAATTTTTCTCATTTTTGACCAGGTCCGGCATCGATCATTTTTTGGACTTTTTTGCCATGCCGGCATCGTTAATTTTTCGCATTTTTGGCCAGGTCCGGCATTGTTCATTTTTTGAATTTTTTTGCCATGCCGGCATCGTTAATTTTTCGCATTTTTGGCCAGGTCCGGCATTGTTCATTTTTTGGATTTTTTTGCCATGCCGGCATCGTTAATTTTTCTCATTTTTGACCAGGTCCGGCATCGATCATTTTTTGATTTTTTTGCCATGCCGGCATCGTTAATTTTTCGCATTTTTGGCCAGGTCCGGCATTGTTCATTTTTTGGATTTTTTTTTTGCCATGCCGGCATCGTTAATTTTTCGCATTTTAGGCCAGGTCCGGCATCGATCATTTTTTGGACATTTTTTGGATTTTTTTGCCATGCCGGCATCGTTAATTTTTCGCATTTTTGGCCAGGTCCGGCATTGTTCATTTTTTGGATTTTTTTGCCATGCCGGCATCGTTAATTTTTCTCATTTTTGACCAGGTCCGGCATCGATCATTTTTGGATTTTTTTGCCATGCCGGCATCGTTAATTTTTCTCATTTTTGGCCAGGTCCGGCATTGTTCATTTTTTGGATTTTTTTTTTGCCATGCCGGCATCGTTAATTTTTCGCATTTTTGGCCAGGTCCGGCATCGATCATTTTTTGGACTTTTTTGCCATGCCGGCATCGTTAATTTTTCGCATTTTTGGCCAGGTCCGGCATTGTTCATTTTTTGGATTTTTTGCCATGCCGGCATCGTTAATTTTTCTCATTTTTGGCCAGGTCCGGCATCGATCATTTTTTGGATTTTATTGCCATGCCGGCATCGTTAATTTTTCGCATTTTTGGCCAGGTCCGGCATTGTTCATTTTTTGGATTTTTTTGCCATGCCGGCATCGTTAATTTTTCGCATTTTTGGCCAGGTCCGGCATCGATCATTTTTTGGATTTTTTTGCCATGCCCGCATCGTTAATTTTTCTCATTTTTGGCCAGGTCCGGCATCGATCATTTTTTGAATTTTTTTGCCATGCCGGCATCGTTAATTTTACGCATTTTTGGCCAGGTCCGGCATTGTTCATTTTTTGGATTTTTTTGCCATGCCGGCATCGTTAATTTTTCTCATTTTTGGCCAGGTCCGGCATCGATCATTTTTTGGACTTTTTTGCCATGCCGGCATCGTTAATTTTTCTCATTTTTGACCAGGTCCGGCATCGATCATTTTTGGACTTTTTTGCCATGCCGGCATCGTTAATTTTTCGCATTTTTGGCCAGGTCTGGCATTGTTCATTTTTTGGACTTTTTTGCCATCCCGGCATAGTTAATTTTTCTCATTTTTGGCCAGGTCCGGCATCGATCATTTTTTGGACTTTTTTGCCATGCCGGCATCGTTAATTATTCTCATTTTTGACCAGGTCCGGCATCGATCATTTTTGGACTTTTTTGCCATGCCGGCATCGTTAATTTTTCTCATTTTTGACCAGGTCCGGCATCGATCATTTTTGGACTTTTTTGCCATGCCGGCATCGTTAATTTTTCGCATTTTTGGCCAGGTCTGGCATTGTTCATTTTTTGGATTTTTTTGCCATGCCGGCATCGTTAATTTTTCTCATTTTTGGCCAGGTTCGGCATCGATCATTTTTTGGACTTTTTTGCCATGCCGGCATCGTTAATTTTTCGCATTTTTGGCCAGGTCTGGCATTGTTCATTTTTTTTGGATTTTTTTGCCATGCCGGCATCGTTAATTTTTCTCATTTTTGGCCAGGTCCGGCATTGTTCATTTTTTGGACTTTTTTGCCATCCCGGCATAGTTAATTTTTCTCATTTTTGGCCAGGTCCGGCATCGATCATTTTTTGGACTTTTTTGCCATGCCGGCATCGTTAATTATTCTCATTTTTGGGCAGGTCCGGCATCGATCATTTTTTTGATTTTTTTGCCATGCCGGCATCGTTAATTTTTCGCATTTTTGGCCAGGTCCGGCATCGATCATTTTTTGGACTTTTTTGCCATGCCGGCATCGTTAATTTTTCGCATTTTTGGCCAGGTCCGGCATTGTTCATTTTTTGGATTTTTTGCCATGCCGGCATCGTTAATTTTTCTCATTTTTGGCCAGGTCCGGCATCGATCATTTTTTGGATTTTTTTGCCATGCCGGCATCGTTAATTTTTCGCATTTTTGGCCAGGTCCGGCATTGTTCATTTTTTGGATTTTTTTGCCATGCCGGCATCGTTAATTTTTCTCATTTTTGGCCAGGTCCGGCATCGATCATTTTTTGAATTTTTTTGCCATGCCGGCATCGTTAATTTTACGCATTTTTGGCCAGGTCCGGCATTGTTCATTTTTTGGATTTTTTTGCCATGCCGGCATCGTTAATTTTTCTCATTTTTGGCCAGGTCCGGCATCGATCATTTTTTGGACTTTTTTGCCATGCCGGCATCGTTAATTTTTCTCATTTTTGACCAGGTCCGGCATCGATCATTTTTGGACTTTTTTGCCATGCCGGCATCGTTAATTTTTCGCATTTTTGGCCAGGTCTGGCATTGTTCATTTTTTGGATTTTTTTGCCATGCCGGCATCGTTAATGTTTCTCATTTTTGGCCAGGTTCGGCATCGATCATTTTTTGGACTTTTTTTGCCATGCCGGCATCGTTAATTTTTCGCATTTTTGGCCAGGTCTGGCATTGTTCATTTTTTTTGGATTTTTTTGCCATGCCGGCATCGTTAATTTTTCTCATTTTTGGCCAGGTCCGGCATTGTTCATTTTTTGGACTTTTTTGCCATCCCGGCATAGTTAATTTTTCTCATTTTTGGCCAGGTCCGGCATCGATCATTTTTTGGACTTTTTTGCCATGCCGGCATCGTTAATTATTCTCATTTTTGGCCAGGTCCGGCATTGTTCATTTTTTGGACTTTTTTGCCATGCCGGCATCGTTAATTTTTCGCATTTTTGGCCAGGTCCGACATCGATCATTTTTTCGACTTTTTTGCCATGCCGGCATCGTTAATTTTTCTCATTTTTGGCCAGGTCCGGCATTGTTCATTTTTTGGACTTTTTTGCCATGCCGGCATCGTTAATTTTTCGCATGTTTGGCCAAGTCCGGCATTATTCATTTTTTGGATTTTTTGCCATGCCGGCATCGTTAATTTTTCTCATTTTTGACCAGGTCCGGCATCGATCATTTTTTGGACTTTTTTGCCATGCCGGCATCGTTAATTTTTCGCATTTTTGGCCAGGTCCGGCATTGTTCATTTTTTGGATTTTTTTGCCATGCCGGCATCGTTAATTTTTCTCATTTTTGACCAGGTCCGGCATCGATCAGTTTTTGGATTTTTTTGCCATGCCGGCATAGTGAATTTTTCTCATTTTTGGCCATGTCCGGCATTGTTCATTTTTTGGACTTTTTTGCCATGCCGGCATCGTTAATTTTTCGCATTTTTGGCCAGGTCCGGCATCGATCATTTTTTGGACTTTTTTGCCATGCCGGCATCGTTAATTTTTCGCATTTTTGGCCAGGTCCGGCATTGTTCATTTTTTGAATTTTTTTGCCATGCCGGCATCGTTAATTTTTCGCATTTTTGGCCAGGTCTGGCATTGTTCATTTTTTGGATTTTTTGCCATGCCGGCATCGTTAATTTTTCTCATTTTTGACCAGGTCCGGCATCGATCATTTTTTGGACTTTTTTGCCATGCCGGCATCGTTAATTTTTCGCATTTTTGGCCAGGTCCGGCATTGTTCATTTTTTGAATTTTTTTGCCATGCCGGCATCGTTAATTTTTCGCATTTTTGGCCAGGTCCGGCATTGTTCATTTTTTGGATTTTTTTGCCATGCCGGCATCGTTAATTTTTCTCATTTTTGACCAGGTCCGGCATCGATCATTTTTTGATTTTTTTGCCATGCCGGCATCGTTAATTTTTCGCATTTTTGGCCAGGTCCGGCATTGTTCATTTTTTGGATTTTTTTGCCATGCCGGCATCGTTAATTTTTCTCATTTTTGGCCAGGTCCGGCATTGTTCATTTTTTGGATTTTTTTGCCATGCCGGCATCGTTAATTTTTCTCATTTTTGGCCAGGTCCGGCATTGTTCATTTTTTGGATTTTTTTGCCATGGCATCGTTAATTTTTCGCATTTTTGGCCAGGTCCGGCATTGTTCATTTTTTGGATTTTTTTGCCATGCCGGCATTGTTAATTTTTCGCATTTTTGGCCAGGTCCGGCATTGTTCATTTTTTGGATTTTTTTGCCATGCCGGCATCGTTAATTTTTCTCATTTTTGGCCAGGTCCGGCATCGATCATTTTTTGGATTTTTTTGCCATGCCGGCATCGTTAATTTTTCGCATTTTTGGCCAGGTCCGGCATTGTTCATTTTTTGGATTTTTTTGCCATGCCGGCATCGTTAATTTTTCGCATTTTTGGCCAGGTCCGGCATCGATCATTTTTTGGATTTTTTTGCCATGCCGGCATCGTTAATTTTTCTAATTTTTGGCCAGGTCCGGCATCGATCATTTTTTGAATTTTTTTGCCATGCCGGCATCGTTAATTTTTCGCATTTTTGGCCAGGTCCGGCATCGATCATTTTTTGGACTTTTTTGCCATGCCGGCATCGTTAATTTTTCGCATTTTTGGCCAGGTCTGGCATTGTTCATTTTTTGGATTTTCTTGCCATGCCGGCATAGTTAATTTTTCTCATTTTTGGCCAGGTTCGGCATCGATCATTTTTTGGACTTTTTTGCCATGCCGGCATCGTTAATTTTTCTCATTTTTGGCCAGGTCCGGCATTGTTCATTTTTTGGACTTTTTTGCCATGCCGGCATCGTTAATTTTTCGCATTTTTGGCCAAGTCCGGCATTGTTCATTTTTTGGATTTTTTGCCATGCCGGCATCGTTAATTTTTCTCATTTTTGACCAGGTCCGGCATCGATCATTTTTTGGACTTTTTTGCCATGCCGGCATCGTTAATTTTTCGCATTTTTGGCCAGGTCCGGCATTGTTCATTTTTTGGATTTTTTTGCCATGCCGGCATCGTTAATTTTTCTCATTTTTGACCAGGTCCGGCATCGATCAGTTTTTGGATTTTTTTGCCATGCCGGCATCGTTAATTTTTCGCATTTTTGGCCAGGTCCGGCATTGTTCATTTTTTGGATTTTTTTGCCATGCCGGCATCGTTAATTTTTCTCATTTTTGGCCAGGTCCGGCATTGTTCATTTTTTGGATTTTTTTGCCATGCCGGCATCGTTAATTTTTCTCATTTTTGGCCAGGTCCGGCATCGATCATTTTTCTCATTTTTGACCAGGTCCGGCATCGATCATTTTTTGGACTTTTTTGCCATGCCGGCATCGTTAATTATTCTCATTTTTGGGCAGGTCCGGCATCGATCATTTTTTTGATTTTTTTGCCATGCCGGCATCGTTAATTTTTCGCATTTTTGGCCAGGTCCGGCATCGATCATTTTTTGGACTTTTTTGCCATGCCGGCATCGTTAATTTTTCGCATTTTTGGCCAGGTCCGGCATTGTTCATTTTTTGGATTTTTTGCCATGCCGGCATCGTTAATTTTTCTCATTTTTGGCCAGGTCCGGCATCGATCATTTTTTGGATTTTTTTGCCATGCCGGCATCGTTAATTTTTCGCATTTTTGGCCAGGTCCGGCATTGTTCATTTTTTGGATTTTTTTGCCATGCCGGCATCGTTAATTTTTCGCATTTTTGGCCAGGTCCGGCATCGATCATTTTTTGGATTTTTTTGCCATGCCGGCATCGTTAATTTTTCTCATTTTTGGCCAGGTCCGGCATCGATCATTTTTTGAATTTTTTTGCCATGCCGGCATCGTTAATTTTACGCATTTTTGGCCAGGTCCGGCATTGTTCATTTTTTGGATTTTTTTGCCATGCCGGCATCGTTAATTTTTCTCATTTTTGGCCAGGTCCGGCATCGATCATTTTTTGGACTTTTTTGCCATGCCGGCATCGTTAATTTTTCTCATTTTTGACCAGGTCCGGCATCGATCATTTTTGGACTTTTTTGCCATGCCGGCATCGTTAATTTTTCGCATTTTTGGCCAGGTCTGGCATTGTTCATTTTTTGGATTTTTTTGCCATGCCGGCATCGTTAATTTTTCTCATTTTTGGCCAGGTTCGGCATCGATCATTTTTTGGACTTTTTTGCCATGCCGGCATCGTTAATTTTTCGCATTTTTGGCCAGGTCCGGCATTGTTCATTTTTTGGATTTTTTAGCCATGCCGGCATCGTTAATTTTTCTCATTTTTGGCCAGGTCAGGCATCGATCATTTTTTGAATTTTTTTGCCATGCCGGCATCGTTAATTTTTCGCATTTTTGGCCAGGTCCGGCATTGTTCATTTTTTGGACTTTTTTGCCATCCCGGCATAGTTAATTTTTCTCATTTTTGGCCAGGTCCAGCATCGATCATTTTTTGGATTTTTTGCCATGCCGGCATCGTTAATGATTCTCATTTTTGGCCAGGTCCGGCATTGTTCATTTTTTGGACTTTTTTGCCATGCCGGCATCGCTAATTTTTCGCATTTTTGGCCAGGTCCGACATCGATCATTTTTTGGACTTTTTTGCCATGCCGGCATCGTTAATTTTTCTCATTTTTGGCCAGGTCCGGCATTGTTCATTTTTTGGACTTTTTTGCCATGCCGGCATCGTTAATTTTTCGCATTTTTGGCCAGGTCCGGCATTGTTCATTTTTTGGATTTTTTGCCATGCCGGCATCGTTAATTTTTCTCATTTTTGACCAGGTCCGGCATCGATCATTTTTTGGACTTTTTTGCCATGCCGGCATCGTTAACTTTTCGCATTTTTGGCCAGGTCCGGCATTGTTCATTTTTTGGATTTTTTTGCCATGCCGGCATCGTTAATTTTTCTCATTTTTGGCCAGGTCCGGCATCGATCATTTTTTGAATTTTTTGCCATGCCGGCATCGTTAATTTTTCTCATTTTTGACCAGGTCCGGCATCGATCATTTATTGGACTTTTTTGCCATGCCGGCATCGTTAATTTTTCTCATTTTTGGCCAGGTCCGGCATTGTTCATTTTTTGGACTTTTTTGCCATGCCGGCATCGTTAATTTTTCGCATTTTTGGCCAGGTCCGGAATTGTTCATTTTTTGGATTTTTTTGCCATGCCGGCATCGTTAATTTTTCGCATTTTTGGCCAGGTCCGGCATTGTTCATTTTTTGGATTTTTTTGCCATGCCGGCATCGTTAATTTTTCGCATTTTTGGCCAGGTCCGGCATCGATCATTTTTTGATTTTTTTGCCATGCCGGCATCGTTAATTTTTCGCATTTTTGGCCAGGTCCGGCATTGTTCATTTTTTGAATTTTTTTGCCATGCCGGCATCGTTAATTTTTCTCATTTTTGGCCAGGTCCGGCATTGTTCATTTTTTGGACTTTTTTGCCATGCCGGCATCGTTAATTTTTCGCATTTTTGGCCAGGTCCGGCATCGATCATTTTTTGGACTTTTTTGCCATGCCGGCATCGTTAATTTTTCGCATTTTTGGCCAGGTCCGGCATTGTTCATTTTTTGAATTTTTTTGCCATGCCGGCATCGTTAATTTTTCGCATTTTTGGCCAGGTCTGGCATTGTTCATTTTTTGGACTTTTTTGCCATGCCGGCATCGTTAATTTTTCGCATTTTTGGCCAGGTCCGGCATCGATCATTTTTTGGACTTTTTTGCCATGCCGGCATCGTTAATTTTTCGCATTTTTGGCCAGGTCTGGCATTGTTCATTTTTTGGATTTTTTGCCATGCCGGCATCGTTAATATTTCTCATTTTTGACCAGGTCCGGCATCGATCATTTTTTGGACTTTTTTGCCATGCCGGCATCGTTAATTTTTCGCATTTTTGGCCAGGTCCGGCATTGTTCATTTTTTGGATTTTTTTGCCATGCCGGCATTGTTAATTTTTCGCATTTTTGGCCAGGTCTGGCATTGTTCATTTTTTGGATTTTTTGCCATGCCGGCATCGTTAATTTTTCTCATTTTTGGCCAGGTCCGGCATCGATCATTTTTTGTATTTTTTTGCCATGCCGGCATCGTTAATTTTTCGCATTTTTGGCCAGGTCCGGCATTGTTCATTTTTTGGATTTTTTTGCCATGCCGGCATCGTTAATTTTTCGCATTTTTGGCCAGGTCCGGCATCGATCATTTTTTGGATTTTTTTGCCATGCCGGCATCGTTAATTTTTCTCATTTTTGGCCAGGTCCGGCATCGATCATTTTTTGAATTTTTTTGCCATGCCGGCATCGTTAATTTTTCGCATTTTTGGCCAGGTCCGGCATTGTTCATTTTTTGGATTTTTTTGCCATGCCGGCATCGTTAATTTTTCTCATTTTTGGCCAGGTCCGGCATCGATCATTTTTTGGACTTTTTTGCCATGCCGGCATCGTTAATTTTTCTCATTTTTGACCAGGTCCGGCATCGATCATTTTTTGGACTTTTTTGCCATGCCGGCATCGTTAACTTTTCGCATTTTTGGCCAGGTCCGGCATTGTTCATTTTTTGGACTTTTTTGCCATGCCGGCATCGTTAATTTTTCGCATTTTTGGCCAAGTCCGGCATTGTTCATTTTTTGGATTTTTTGCCATGCCGGCATCGTTAATTTTTCTCATTTTTGACCAGGTCCGGCATCGATCATTTTTTGGACTTTTTTGCCATGCCGGCATCGTTAATTTTTCGCATTTTTGGCCAGGTCCGGCATTGTTCATTTTTTGGATTTTTTTGCCATGCCGGCATCGTTAATTTTTCTCATTTTTGACCAGGTCCGGCATCGATCAGTTTTTGGATTTTTTTGCCATGCCGGCATCGTTAATTTTTCGCATTTTTGGCCAGGTCCGGCATTGTTCATTTTTTGGATTTTTTTGCCATGCCGGCATCGTTAATTTCATCGTTATCGTTAATTTTTCGCATTTTTGGCCAGGTCCGGCATTGTTCATTTTTTGGATTTTTTTGCCATGCCGGCATCGTTAATTTTTCGCATTTTTGGCCAGGTCCGGCATCGATCATTTTTTGGATTTTTTGCCATGCCGGCATCGTTAATTTTTCTCTTTTTTGACCAGGTCCGGCATCGATCATTTTTTGGACTTTTTTGCCATGCCGGCATCGTTAATTATTCTCATTTTTGGCCAAGTCCGGCATCGATCATTTTTTTGATTTTTTTGCCATGCCGGCATCGTTAATTTTTCGCATTTTTGGCCAGGTCCGGCATCGATCATTTTTTGGACTTTTTTGCCATGGACTTTTTTGGACTTTTCTGCGGCATCGTTAATTTTTCGCATTTTTGGCCAGGTCCGGCATTGTTCATTTTTTGGACTTTTTTGCCATGCCGGCATCGTAAATTTTTCGCATTTTTGGCCAGGTCTGGCATTGTTCATTTTTTGGATTTTTTGCCATGCCGGCATCGTTAATTTTTCTCATTTTTAACCAGGTCCGGCATCGATCATTTTTTGGACTTTTTTGCCATGCCGGCATCGTTAATTTTTCTCATTTTTGGCCAGGTCCGGCATCGATCATTTTTTGGACTTTTTTGCCATGCCGGCATCGTTAATTTTTCGCATTTTTGGCCAGGTCCGGCATTGTTCATTTTTTGGATTTTTTTGCCATGCCGGCATTGTTAATTTTTCGCATTTTTGGCCAGGTCTGGCATTGTTCATTTTTTGGATTTTTTGCCATGCCGGCATAGTTAATTTTTCTCATTTTTGGCCAGGTCCGGCATCGATCATTTTTTGGATTTTTTTGCCATGCCGGCATCGTTAATTTTTCGCATTTTTGGCCAGGTCCGGCATTGTTCATTTTTTGGATTTTTTTGCCATGCCGGCATCGTTAATTTTTCGCATTTTTGGCCAGGTCCGGCATCGATCATTTTTTGGATTTTTTTGCCATGCCGGCATCGTTAATTTTTCTCATTTTTGGCCAGGTCCGGCATCGATCATTTTTTGGACTTTTTTGCCATGCCGGCATCGTTAATTTTTCTCATTTTTGGCCAGGTCCGGCATCGATCATTTTTTGGACTTTTTTGCCATGCCGGCATCGTTAATTTTTCGCATTTTTGGCCAGGTCCGGCATTGTTCATTTTTTGGATTTTTTTGCCATGCCGGCATTGTTAATTTTTCGCATTTTTGGCCAGGTCTGGCATTGTTCATTTTTTGGATTTTTTGCCATGCCGGCATCGTTAATTTTTCGCATTTTTGGCCAGGTCCGGCATCGATCATTTTTTGGACTTTTTTGCCATGCCGGCATCGTTAATTTTTCTCATTTTTGGCCAGGTCCGGCATCGATCATTTTTTGGACTTTTTTGCCATGCCGGCATCGTTAATTTTTCGCATTTTTGGCCAGGTCCGGCATTGTTCATTTTTTGGATTTTTTTGCCATGCCGGCATTGTTAATTTTTCGCATTTTTGGCCAGGTCTGGCATTGTTCATTTTTTGGATTTTTTGCCATGCCGGCATCGTTAATTTTTCTCATTTTTGGCCAGGTCCGGCATCGATCATTTTTTGGATTTTTTTGCCATGCCGGCATCGTTAATTTTTCGCATTTTTGGCCAGGTCCGGCATTGTTCATTTTTTGGATTTTTTTGCCATGCCGGCATCGTTAATTTTTCGCATTTTTGGCCAGGTCCGGCATCGATCATTTTTTGGATTTTTTTGCCATGCCGGCATCGTTAATTTTTCTCATTTTTGGCCAGGTCCGGCATCGATCATTTTTTGGACTTTTTTGCCATGCCGGCATCGTTAATTTTTCTCATTTTTGGCCAGGTCCGGCATCGATCATTTTTTGGACTTTTTTGCCATGCCGGCATCGTTAATTTTTCGCATTTTTGGCCAGGTCCGGCATTGTTCATTTTTTGGATTTTTTTGCCATGCCGGCATTGTTAATTTTTCGCATTTTTGGCCAGGTCTGGCATTGTTCATTTTTTGGATTTTTTGCCATGCCGGCATCGTTAATTTTTCGCATTTTTGGCCAGGTCCGGCATTGTTCATTTTTTTGATTTTTTTGCCATGCCGGCATTGTTAATTTTTCGCATTTTTGGCCAGGTCTGGCATTGTTCATTTTTTGGATTTTTTGCCATGCCGGCATCGTTAATTTTTCTCATTTTTGGCCAGGTCCGGCATCGATCATTTTTTGGATTTTTTTGCCATGCCGGCATCGTTAATTTTTCGCATTTTTGGCCAGGTCCGGCATCGATCATTTTTTGAATTTTTTTGCCATGCCGGCATCGTTAATTTTTCGCATTTTTGGCCAGGTCCGGCATTGTTCATTTTTTGGATTTTTTTGCCATGCCGGCATCGTTAATTTTTCTCATTTTTGGCCAGGTCCGGCATCGATCATTTTTTGGACTTTTTTGCCATGCCGGCATCGTTAATTTTTCTCATTGTTGACCAGGTCCGGCATCGATCATTTTTTGGACTTTTTTGCCATGCCGGCATCGTTAATTTTTCGCATTTTTGGCCAGGTCTGGCATTGTTCATTTTTTGGATTTTTTTGCCATGCCGGCATCGTTAATTTTTCTCATTTTTGGCCAGGTTCGGCATCGATCATTTTTTGGACTTTTTTGCCATGCCGGCATCGTTAATTTTTCGCATTTTTGGCCAGGTCCGGCATCGATCATTTTTTGGACTTTTTTGCCATGCCGGCATCGTTAATTTTTCTCATTTTTGGCCAGGTCCGGCATTGTTCATTTTTTTGACTTTTTTGCCATGCCGGCATCGTTAATTTTTCGCATTTTTGGCCAGGTCCGGCGTTGTTCATTTTTTGGATTTTTTGCCATCCCGGCATA
The DNA here is from genome assembly GCA_949752835.1 of Empis stercorea. Taxonomy (NCBI): domain Eukaryota; kingdom Metazoa; phylum Arthropoda; class Insecta; order Diptera; family Empididae; genus Empis; species Empis stercorea. Next base: position 14,192,992 of record OX457087.1, read on the forward strand.
GTTAATTTTTCTCATTTTTGGCCAGGTCCGGCATCGATCATTTTTTGGACTTTTTTGCCATGCCGGCATCGTTAATTATTCTCATTTTTGGCCAGGTCCGGCATTGTTCATTTTTTGGACTTTTTTGCCATGCCGGCATCGTTAATTTTTCGCATTTTTGGCCAGGTCCGACATCGATCATTTTTTGGACTTTTTTGCCATGCCGGCATCGTTAATTTTTCTCATTTTTGGCCAGGTCCGGCATTGTTCATTTTTTGGACTTTTTTGCCATGCCGGCATCGTTAATTTTTCGCATTTTTGGCCAGGTCCGGCATTGTTCATTTTTTGGATTTTTTGCCATGCCGACATCGTTAATTTTTCTCATTTTTGACCAGGTCCGGCATCGAACATTTTTTGGACTTTTTTGCCATGCCGGCATCGTTAACTTTTCGCATTTTTGGCCAGGTCCGGCATTGTTCATTTTTTGGATTTTTTGCCATGCCGGCATAGTTAATTTTTCTCATTTTTGGCCAGGTCCGGCATCGATCATTTTTTGGATTTTTTTGCCATGCCGGCATCGTTAATTTTTCGCATTTTTGGCCAGGTCCGGCATTGTTCATTTTTTGGATTTTTTTGCCATGCCGGCATCGTTAATTTTTCGCATTTTTGGCCAGGTCCGGCATCGATCATTTTTTGGATTTTTTTGCCATGCCGGCATCGTTAATTTTTCTCATTTTTGGCCAGGTCCGGCATCGATCATTTTTTGGACTTTTTTGCCATGCCGGCATCGTTAATTTTTCTCATTTTTGGCCAGGTCCGGCATCGATCATTTTTTGGACTTTTTTGCCATGCCGGCATCGTTAATTTTTCGCATTTTTGGCCAGGTCCGGCATTGTTCATTTTTTGGATTTTTTTGCCATGCCGGCATTGTTAATTTTTCGCATTTTTGGCCAGGTCTGGCATTGTTCATTTTTTGGATTTTTTGCCATGCCGGCATCGTTAATTTTTCGCATTTTTGGCCAGGTCCGGCATCGATCATTTTTTGGACTTTTTTGCCATGCCGGCATCGTTAATTTTTCTCATTTTTGGCCAGGTCCGGCATCGATCATTTTTTGGACTTTTTTGCCATGCCGGCATCGTTAATTTTTCGCATTTTTGGCCAGGTCCGGCATTGTTCATTTTTTGGATTTTTTTGCCATGCCGGCATTGTTAATTTTTCGCATTTTTGGCCAGGTCTGGCATTGTTCATTTTTTGGATTTTTTGCCATGCCGGCATCGTTAATTTTTCTCATTTTTGGCCAGGTCCGGCATCGATCATTTTTTGGATTTTTTTGCCATGCCGGCATCGTTAATTTTTCGCATTTTTGGCCAGGTCCGGCATTGTTCATTTTTTGGATTTTTTTGCCATGCCGGCATCGTTAATTTTTCGCATTTTTGGCCAGGTCCGGCATCGATCATTTTTTGGATTTTTTTGCCATGCCGGCATCGTTAATTTTTCTCATTTTTGGCCAGGTCCGGCATCGATCATTTTTTGGACTTTTTTGCCATGCCGGCATCGTTAATTTTTCTCATTTTTGGCCAGGTCCGGCATCGATCATTTTTTGGACTTTTTTGCCATGCCGGCATCGTTAATTTTTCGCATTTTTGGCCAGGTCCGGCATTGTTCATTTTTTGGATTTTTTTGCCATGCCGGCATTGTTAATTTTTCGCATTTTTGGCCAGGTCTGGCATTGTTCATTTTTTGGATTTTTTGCCATGCCGGCATCGTTAATTTTTCGCATTTTTGGCCAGGTCCGGCATTGTTCATTTTTTTGATTTTTTTGCCATGCCGGCATTGTTAATTTTTCGCATTTTTGGCCAGGTCTGGCATTGTTCATTTTTTGGATTTTTTGCCATGCCGGCATCGTTAATTTTTCTCATTTTTGGCCAGGTCCGGCATCGATCATTTTTTGGATTTTTTTGCCATGCCGGCATCGTTAATTTTTCGCATTTTTGGCCAGGTCCGGCATCGATCATTTTTTGAATTTTTTTGCCATGCCGGCATCGTTAATTTTTCGCATTTTTGGCCAGGTCCGGCATTGTTCATTTTTTGGATTTTTTTGCCATGCCGGCATCGTTAATTTTTCTCATTTTTGGCCAGGTCCGGCATCGATCATTTTTTGGACTTTTTTGCCATGCCGGCATCGTTAATTTTTCTCATTGTTGACCAGGTCCGGCATCGATCATTTTTTGGACTTTTTTGCCATGCCGGCATCGTTAATTTTTCGCATTTTTGGCCAGGTCTGGCATTGTTCATTTTTTGGATTTTTTTGCCATGCCGGCATCGTTAATTTTTCTCATTTTTGGCCAGGTTCGGCATCGATCATTTTTTGGACTTTTTTGCCATGCCGGCATCGTTAATTTTTCGCATTTTTGGCCAGGTCCGGCATCGATCATTTTTTGGACTTTTTTGCCATGCCGGCATCGTTAATTTTTCTCATTTTTGGCCAGGTCCGGCATTGTTCATTTTTTTGACTTTTTTGCCATGCCGGCATCGTTAATTTTTCGCATTTTTGGCCAGGTCCGGCGTTGTTCATTTTTTGGATTTTTTGCCATCCCGGCATAGTTAATTTTTCTCATTTTTGGCCAGGTCCGGCATCGATCATTTTTTGGACTTTTTTGCCATGCCGGCATCGTTAATTATTCTCATTTTTGGCCAGGTCCGGCATTGTTCATTTTTTGGACTTTTTTGCCATGCCGGCATCGTTAATTTTTCGCATTTTTGGCCAGGTCCGACATCGATCATTTTTTGGACTTTTTTGCCATGCCGGCATCGTTAATTTTTCTCATTTTTGGCCAGGTCCGGCATTGTTCATTTTTTGGACTTTTTTGCCATGCCGGCATCGTTAATTTTTCGCATTTTTGGCCAGGTCCGGCATTGTTCATTTTTTGGATTTTTTGCCATGCCGACATCGTTAATTTTTCTCATTTTTGACCAGGTCCGGCATCGAACATTTTTTGGACTTTTTTGCCATGCCGGCATCGTTAACTTTTCGCATTTTTGGCCAGGTCCGGCATTGTTCATTTTTTGGATTTTTTTGCCATGCCAGCATCGTTAATTTTTCTCATTTTTGACCAGGTCCGGCATCGATCATTTTTTGGATTTTTTTGCCATGCCGGCATCGTTAATTTTTCGCATTTTTGGCCAGGTCTGGCATCGATCATTTTTTGAATTTTTTTGCCATGCCGGCATCGTTAATTTTTCGCATTTTTGGCCAGGTCCGGCATTGTTCATTTTTTGGATTTTTTTGCCATGCCGGCATCGTTAATTTTTCTCATTTTTGGCCAGGTCCGGCATCGATCATTTTTTGGACTTTTTTGCCATGCCGGCATCGTTAATTTTTCTCATTGTTGACCAGGTCCGGCATCGATCATTTTTTGGACTTTTTTGCCATGCCGGCATCGTTAATTTTTCGCATTTTTGGCCAGGTCTGGCATTGTTCATTTTTTGGATTTTTTTGCCATGCCGGCATCGTTAATTTTTCTCATTTTTGGCCAGGTTCGGCATCGATCATTTTTTGGACTTTTTTGCCATGCCGGCATCGTTAATTTTTCGCATTTTTGGCCAGGTCCGGCATCGATCATTTTTTGGACTTTTTTGCCATGCCGGCATCGTTAATTTTTCTCATTTTTGGCCAGGTCCGGCATTGTTCATTTTTTGGACTTTTTTGCCATGCCGGCATCGTTAATTTTTCGCATTTTTGGCCAGGTCCGGCGTTGTTCATTTTTTGGATTTTTTGCCATCCCGGCATAGTTAATTTTTCTCATTTTTGGCCAGGTCCGGCATCGATCATTTTTTGGACTTTTTTGCCATGCCGGCATCGTTAATTATTCTCATTTTTGGCCAGGTCCGGCATTGTTCATTTTTTGGACTTTTTTGCCATGCCGGCATCGTTAATTTTTCGCATTTTTGGCCAGGTCCGACATCGATCATTTTTTGGACTTTTTTGCCATGCCGGCATCGTTAATTTTTCTCATTTTTGGCCAGGTCCGGCATTGTTCATTTTTTGGACTTTTTTGCCATGCCGGCATCGTTAATTTTTCGCATTTTTGGCCAGGTCCGGCATTGTTCATTTTTTGGATTTTTTGCCATGCCGGCATCGTTAATTTTTCTCATTTTTGACCAGGTCCGGCATCGATCATTTTTTGGACTTTTTTGCCATGCCGGCATCGTTAACTTTTCGCATTTTTGGCCAGGTCCGGCATTGTTCATTTTTTGGATTTTTTTGCCATGCCAGCATCGTTAATTTTTCTCATTTTTGACCAGGTCCGGCATCGATCATTTTTTGGATTTTTTTGCCATGCCGGCATCGTTAATTTTTCGCATTTTTGGCCAGGTCCGGCATTGTTCATTTTTTGGATTTTTTGCCATGCCGGCATCGTTAATTTTTCTCATTTTTGGCCAGGTCCGGCATTGTTCATTTTTTGGATTTTTTTGCCATGCCGGCATCGTTAATTTTTCTCATTTTTGGCCAGGTCCGGCATCGATCATTTTTTGAATTTTTTTGCCATGCCGGCATCGTTAATTTTTCGCATTTTTGGCCAGGTCCGGCATTGTTCATTTTTTGGATTTTTTTGCTATGCCGGCATCGTTAATTTTTCGCATTTTTGGCCAGGTTCGGCATCGATCATTTTTTGAATTTTTTTGCCATGCCGGCATCGTTAATTTTTCGCATTTTTGGCCAGGTCCGGCATTGTTCATTTTTTGGATTTTTTTGCCATGCCGGCATCGTTAATTTTTCTCATTTTTGACCAGGTCCGGCATCGATCATTTTTTGATTTTTTTGCCATGCCGCCATGCCGCATCGTTAATTTTTCTCATTTTTGATCAGGTCCGGCATCGATCATTTTTTGTACTTTTTTGCCATGCCGGCATCGTTAATTTTTCGCATTTTTGGCTAGGTCCGGCATTGCTCATTTTTTGGACTTTTTTGCCATGCCGGCATCGTTAATTTTTCTCATTTTTGGCCAGGTCCGGCATCGATCATTTTTTGGATTTTTTTGCCATGCCGGCATCGTTAATTTTTCTCATTTTTGGCCAGGTCCGGCATCGATCATTTTTTGGATTTTTTTGCCATGCCGGCATCGTTAATTTTTCGCATTTTTGGCCAGGTCCGGCATTGTTCATTTTTTGGATTTTTTTGCCATGCCGGCATCGTTAATTTTTCGCATTTTTGGCCAGGTTCGGCATCGATCATTTTTTGGATTTTTTTGCCATGCCGGCATCGTTAATTTTTCGCATTTTTGGCCAGGTCCGGCATTGTTCATTTTTTGGATTTTTTTGCCATGCCGGCATCGTTAATTTTTCTCATTTTTGGCCAGGTCCGGCATCGATCATTTTTTGAATTTTTTGCCATGCCGGCATCGTTAATTTTTCTCATTTTTGACCAGGTCCGGCATCGATCATTTTTTGGACTTTTTTGCCATGCCGGCATCGTTAATTTTTCTCATTTTTGGCCAGGTCCGGCATTGTTCATTTTTTGGACTTTTTTGCCATGCCGGCATCGTTAATTTTTCGCATTTTTGGCCAGGTCCGGAATTGTTCATTTTTTGGATTTTTTTGCCATGCCGGCATCGTTCATTTTTCGCATTTTTGGCCAGGTCCGGCATTGTTCATTTTTTGGATTTTTTTGCCATGCCGGCATCGTTAATTTTTCGCATTTTTGGCCAGGTCCGGCATCGATCATTTTTTGATTTTTTTGCCATGCCGGCATCGTTAATTTTTCGCATTTTTGGCCAGGTCCGGCATTGTTCATTTTTTGAATTTTTTTGCCATGCCGGCATCGTTAATTTTTCTCATTTTTGGCCAGGTCCGGCATTGTTCATTTTTTGGACTTTTTTGCCATGCCGGCATCGTTAATTTTTCGCATTTTTGGCCAGGTCCGGCATCGATCATTTTTTGATTTTTTTGCCATGCCGGCATCGTTAATTTTTCGCATTTTTGGCCAGGTCCGGCATTGTTCATTTTTTGAATTTTTTTGCCATGCCGGCATCGTTAATTTTTCTCATTTTTGGCCAGGTCCGGCATTGTTCATTTTTTGGACTTTTTTGCCATGCCGGCATCGTTAATTTTTCGCATTTTTGGCCAGGTCCGGCATCGATCATTTTTTGGACTTTTTTGCCATGCCGGCATCGTTAATTTTTCGCATTTTTGGCCAGGTCCGGCATTGTTCATTTTTTGAATTTTTTTGCCATGCCGGCATCGTTAATTTTTCGCATTTTTGGCCAGGTCTGGCATTGTTCATTTTTTGGACTTTTTTGCCATGCCGGCATCGTTAATTTTTCGCATTTTTGGCCAGGTCCGGCATCGATCATTTTTTGGACTTTTTTGCCATGCCGGCATCGTTAATTTTTCGCATTTTTGGCCAGGTCCGGCAGTGTTCATTTTTTGGATTTTTTTGCCATGCCGGCATCGTTAATTTTTCGCATTTTTGGCCAGGTCTGGCATTGTTCATTTTTTGGATTTTTTGCCATGCCGGCATCGTTAATTTTTCTCATTTTTGACCAGGTCCGGCATCGATCATTTTTTGGACTTTTTTGCCATGCCGGCATCGTTAATTTTTCTCATTTTTGGCCAGGTCCGGCATTGTTCATTTTTTGGACTTTTTTGCCATGCCGGCATCGTTAATTTTTCGCATTTTTGGCCAGGTCCGGCATTGTTCATTTTTTGGATTTTTTGCCATGCCGGCATCGTTAATTTTTCTCATTTTTGACCAGGTCCGGCATCGATCATTTTTTGGACTTTTTTGCCATGCCGGCATCGTTAATTTTTCGCATTTTTGGCCAGGTCCGGCATTGTTCATTTTTTGGATTTTTTTGCCATGCCGGCATCGTTAATTTTTCTCATTTTTGACCAGGTCCGGCATCGATCATTTTTTGGATTTTTTGCCATGCCGGCATCGTTAATTTTTCGCATTTTTGGCCAGGTCCGGCATTGTTCATTTTTTGGATTTTTTTGCCATGCCGGCATCGTTAATTTTTCTCATTTTTGGCCAGGTCCGGCATTGTTCATTTTTCGGATTTTTTTGCCATGCCGGCATCGTTAATTTTTCTCATTTTTGGCCAGGTCCGGCATCGATCATTTTTTGGATTTTTTGCCCTGCCGGCATCGTTAATTTTTCGCATTTTTGGCCAGGTCCGGCATCGATCATTTTTTGGATTTTTTTGCCATGCCGGCATCGTTAATTTTTCGCATTTTTGGCCAGGTCCGGCATTGTTCATTTTTTGGATTTTTTTGCCATGCCGGCATCGTTAATTTTTCGCATTTTTGGCCAGGTCCGGCATTGTTCATTTTTTGGATTTTTTTGCCATGCCGGCATCGTTAATTTTTCGCATTTTTGGCCAGGTCCGGCATCGATCATTTTTTGAATTTTTTTGCCATGCCGGCATCGTTAATTTTTCGAATTTTTGGCCAGGTCCGGCATTGTTCATTTTTTGAATTTTTTTGCCATGCCGGCATCGTTAATTTTTCTCATTTTTGGCCAGGTCCGGCATTGTTCATTTTTTGAACTTTTTCGCCATGCCGGCATCGTTAATTTTTCTCATTTTTGACCAGGTCCGGCATCGATAATTTTTTGGACTTTTTTGCCATGCCGGCATCGTTAATTATTCTCATTTTTGGCCAGGTCCGGCATTGTTCATTTTTTGGACTTTTTTGCCATGCCGGCATCGTTAATTTTTCGCATTTTTGGCCAGGTCCGGCATTGTTCATTTTTTGGATTTTTTTGCCATGCCGGCATCGTTAATTTTTCTCATTTTTGGCCAGGTCCGGCATCGATCATTTTTTGAATTTTTTTGCCATGCCGGCATCGTTAATTTTTCGCATTTTTGGCCAGGTCCGGCATCGATCATTTTTTGGATTTTTTTGCCATGCCGGCATCGTTAATTTTTCGCATTTTTGGCCAGGTCCGGCATTGTTCATTTTTTGGATTTTTTTGCCATGCCGGCATCGTTAATTTTTCTCATTTTTGGCCAGGTCCGGCATTGTTCATTTTTTGAATTTTTTGCCATGCCGGCATCGTTAATTTTTCGCATTTTTGGCCAGGTCCGGCATCGATCATTTTTTGGATTTTTTTGCCATGCCGGCATCGTTAATTTTTCGCATTTTTGGCCAGGTCCGGCATTGTTCACATTTTGGATTTTTTTGCCATGCCGGCATCGTTAATTATTCTCATTTTTGGCCAGGTCCGGCATTGTTCATTTTTTGGACTTTTTTGCCATGCCGGCATCGTTAATTTTTCGCATTTTTGGCCAGGTCCGTCAGCGATCATTTTTTGGACTTTTTTGCCGTGCCGGCATCGTTAATTTTTCTCATTTTTGGCCAGGTCCGGCATTGTTCATTTTTTGGACTTTTTTGCCATGCCGGCATCGTTAATTTTTCGCATTTTTGGCCAGGTCCGGCATCGATCATTTTTTGGACTTTTTTGCCATGCCGGCATCGTTAATTTTTCGCATTTTTGGCCAGGTCCGGCATTGTTCATTTTTTGGATTTTTTTGCCATGCCGGCATCGTTAATTTTTCTCATTTTTGACCAGGTCCGGCATCGATCATTTTTTGGATTTTTTTGCCATGCCGGCATCGTTAATTTTTCGCATTTTTGGCCAGGTCCGGCATTGTTCATTTTTTGGATTTTTTTGCCATGCCGGCATCGTTAATTTTTCTCATTTTTGGCCAGGTCCGGCATCGATCATTTTTTGAATTTTTTTGCCATGCCGGCATCGTTAATTTTTCTCATTTTTGACCAGGTCCGGCATCGATCATTTTTTGGATTTTTTGCCATGCCGGCATCGTTAATTTTTCGCATTTTTGGCCAGGTCCGGCATTGTTCATTTTTTGGATTTTTTTGCCATGCCGGCATCGTTAATTTTTCTCATTTTTGGCCAGGTCCGGCATTGTTCATTTTTTGGATTTTTTTGCCATGCCGGCATCGTTAATTTTTCTCATTTTTGGCCAGGTCCGGCATCGATCATTTTTTGAATTTTTTGCCATGCCGGCATCGTTAATTTTTCGCATTTTTGGCCAGGTCCGGCATCGATCATTTTTTGGATTTTTTTGCCATGCCGGCATCGTTAATTTTTCGCATTTTTGGCCAGGTCCGGCATTGTTCATTTTTTGGATTTTCTTGCCATGCCGGCATCGTTAATTTTTCGCATTTTTGGCCAGGTCCGGCATCGATCATTTTTTGGATTTTTTTGCCATGCCGGCATCGTTAATTTTTCGCATTTTTGGCCAGGTCCGGCATCGATCATTTTTTGGACTTTTTTGCCATGCCGGCATCGTTAATTTTTCTCATTTTTGGCCAGGTCCGGCATTGTTCATTTTTTGGACTTTTTTGCCATCGTTAATTTTTCGCATTTTTGGCCAGGTCCGGCATTGTTCATTTTTTGGATTTTTTTGCCATGCCGGCATCGTTAATTTTTCGCATTTTTGGCCAGGTCCGGCATTGTTCATTTTTTGGATTTTTTTGCCATGCCGGCATCGTTAATTTTTCGCATTTTTGGCCAGGTCCGGCATCGATCATTTTTTGAATTTTTTTGCCATGCCGGCATCGTTAATTTTTCGCATTTTTGGCCAGGTCCGGCATTGTTCATTTTTTGGATTTTTTTGCCATGCCGGCATCGTTAATTTTTCGCATTTTTGGCCAGGTCCGGCATTGTTCATTTTTTGGATTTTTTTGCCATGCCGGCATCGTTAATTTTTCGCATTTTTGGCCAGGTCCGGCATCGATCATTTTTTGAATTTTTTTGCCATGCCGGCATCGTTAATTTTTCTCATTTTTGGCCAGGTCCGGCATTGTTCATTTTTTGGACTTTTTCGCCATGCCGGCATCGTTAATTTTTCTCATTTTTGACCAGGTCCGGCATCGATCATTTTTTGGACTTTTTTGCCATGCCGGCATCGTTAATTATTCTCATTTTTGGCCAGGTCCGGCATTGTTCATTTTTTGGACTTTTTTGCCATGCCGGCATCGTTAATTTTTCGCATTTTTGGCCAGGTCCGGCATTGTTCATTTTTTGGATTTTTTTGCCATGCCGGCATCGTTAATTTTTCTCATTTTTGACCAGGTCCGGCATCGATCATTTTTTGGATTTTTTTGCCATGCCGGCATCGTTAATTTTTCGCATTTTTGGCCAGGTCCGGCATTGTTCATTTTTGGATTTTTTTGCCATGCCGGCATCGTTAATTTTTCTCATTTTTGGCCAGGTCCGGCATTGTTCATTTTTTGGATTTTTTTGCCATGCCGGCATCGTTAATTTTTCTCATTTTTGGCCAGGTCCGGCATCGATCATTTTTTGAATTTTTTTGCCATGCCGGCATCGTTAATTTTTCGCATTTTTGGCCAGGTCCGGCATCGATCATTTTTTGGATTTTTTTGCCATGCCGGCATCGTTAATTTTTCGCATTTTTGGCCAGGTCCGGCATTGTTCATTTTTTGGATTTTTTTGCCATGCCGGCATCGTTAATTTTTCTCATTTTTGGCCAGGTCCGGCATTGTTCATTTTTTGAATTTTTTGCCATGCCGGCATCGTTAATTTTTCGCATTTTTGGCCAGGTCCGGCATCGATCATTTTTTGGATTTTTTTGCCATGCCGGCATCGTTAATTTTTCGCATTTTTGGCCAGGTCCGGCATTGTTCACATTTTGGATTTTTTTGCCATGCCGGCATCGTTAATTATTCTCATTTTTGGCCAGGTCCGGCATTGTTCATTTTTTGGACTTTTTTGCCATGCCGGCATCGTTAATTTTTCGCATTTTTGGCCAGGTCCGTCATCGATCATTTTTTGGACTTTTTTGCCGTGCCGGCATCGTTAATTTTTCTCATTTTTGGCCAGGTCCGGCATTGTTCATTTTTTGGACTTTTTTGCCATGCCGGCATCGTTAATTTTTCGCATTTTTGGCCAGGTCCGGCATTGTTCATTTTTTGGATTTTTTGCCATGCCGGCATCGTTAATTTTTCTCATTTTTGACCAGGTCCGGCATCGATCATTTTTTGGACTTTTTTGCCATGCCGGCATCGTTAATTTTTCGCATTTTTGGCCAGGTCCGGCATTGTTCATTTTTTGGATTTTTTTGCCATGCCGGCATCGTTAATTTTTCTCATTTTTGACCAGGTCCGGCATCGATCATTTTTTGGATTTTTTTGCCATGCCGGCATCGTTAATTTTTCGCATTTTTGGCCAGGTCCGGCATTGTTCATTTTTTGGATTTTTTTGCCATGCCGGCATCGTTAATTTTTCTCATTTTTGGCCAGGTCCGGCATCGATCATTTTTTGAATTTTTTTGCCATGCCGGCATCGTTAATTTTTCGCATTTTTGGCCAGGTCCGGCATCGATCATTTTTTGGATTTTTTTACCATGCCGGCATCGTTAATTTTTCGCATTTTTGGCCAGGTCCGGCATTGTTCATTTTTTGGACTTTTTTGCCATGCCGGCATCGTTAATTTTTCGCATTTTTGGCCAGGTCCGGCATCGATCATTTTTTGGATTTTTTCGCCATGCCGGCATCGTTAATTTTTCTCATTTTTGACCAGGTCCGGCATCGATCATTTTTTGGACTTTTTTGCCATGCCGGCATCGTTAATTATTCTCATTTTTGGCCAGGTCCGGCATTGTTCATTTTTTGGACTTTTTTGCCATGCCGGCATCGTTAATTTTTCGCATTTTTGGCCAGGTCCGGCATTGTTCATTTTTTGGATTTTTTTGCCATGCCGGCATCGTTAATTTTTCTCATTTTTGACCAGGTCCGGCATCGATCATTTTTTGGACTTTTTTGCCATGCCGGCATCGTTAATTTTTCGCATTTTTGGCCAGGTCCGGCATTGTTCATTTTTTGGATTTTTTTGCCATGCCGGCATCGTTAATTTTTCTCATTTTTGACCAGGTCCGGCATCGATAATTTTTTGGATTTTTTTGCCATGCCGGCATCGTTAATTTTTCGCATTTTTGGCCAGGTCCGGCATTGTTCATTTTTTGGATTTTTTTGCCATGCCGGCATCGTTAATTTTTCTCATTTTTGGCCAGGTCCGGCATTGTTCATTTTTTGGATTTTTTTGCCATGCCGGCATCGTTAATTTTTCTCATTTTTGGCCAGGTCCGGCATCGATCATTTTTTGAATTTTTTTGCCATGCCGGCATCGTTAATTTTTCGCATTTTTGGCCAGGTCCGGCATCGATCATTTTTTGGATTTTTTTGCCATGCCGGCATCGTTAATTTTTCGCAATTTTGGCCAGGTCCGGCATTGTTCATTTTTTGGATTTTTTTGCCATGCCGGCATCGTTAATTTTTCTCATTTTTGGCCAGGTCCGGCATTGTTCATTTTTTGGATTTTTTTGCCATGCCGGCATCGTTAATTTTTCGCATTTTTGGCCAGGTCCGGCATCGATCATTTTTTGGATTTTTTTGCCATGCCGGCATCGTTAATTTTTCGCATTTTTGGCCAGGTCCGGCATTGTTCACATTTTGGATTTTTTTGCCATGCCGGCATCGTTAATTTTTCGCATTTTTGGCCAGGTCCGGCATCGATCATTTTTTGAATTTGTTGCCATGCCGGCATCGTTAATTTTTCTCATTTTTGACCAGGTCCGGCATCGATCATTTTTTGGACTTTTTTGCCATGCCGGCATCGTTAATTTTTCTCATTTTTGGCCAGGTCCGGCATTGTTCATTTTTTGGACTTTTTTGCCATGCCGGCATCGTTAATTTTTCGCATTTTTGGCCAGGTCCGGCATTGTTCATTTTTTGGATTTTTTTGCCATGCCGGCATCGTTAATTTTTCGCATTTTTGGCCAGGTCCGGCATTGTTCATTTTTTGGATTTTTTTGCCATGCCGGCATCGTTATTTTTCGCATTTTTGGCCAGGTCCGACATCGATCATTTTTTGATTTTTTTGCCATGCCGGCATCGTTAATTTTTCGCATTTTTGGCCAGGTCCGGCATTGTTCATTTTTTGAATTTTTTTGCCATGCCGGCATCGTTAATTTTTCGCATTTTTGGCCAGGTCCGGCATTGTTCATTTTTTGGACTTTTTTGCCATGCCGGCATCGTTAATTTTTCGCATTTTTGGCCAGGTCCGGCATCGATCATTTTTTGGACTTTTTTGCCATGCCGGCATCGTTAATTTTTCGCATTTTTGGCCAGGTCCGGCATTGTTCATTTTTTGAATTTTTTTGCCATGCCAGCATCGTTAATTTTTCGCATTTTTGGCCAGGTCTGGCATTGTTCATTTTTTGGACTTTTTTGCCATGCCGGCATCGTTAATTTTTCGCATTTTTGGCCAGGTCCGGCATCGATCATTTTTTGGACTTTTTTGCCATGCCGGCATCGTTAATTTTTCGCATTTTTGGCCAGGTCCGGCATTGTTCATTTTTTGGATTTTTTTGCCATGCCGGCATCGTTAATTTTTCGCATTTTTGGCCAGGTCTGGCATTGTTCATTTTTTGGATTTTTTGCCATGCCGGCATCGTTAATTTTTCTCATTTTTGACCAGGTCCGGCATCGATCATTTTTTGGACTTTTTTGCCATGCCGGCATCGTTAATTATTCTCATTTTTGGCCAGGTCCGGCATTGTTCATTTTTTGGACTTTTTTGCCATGCCGGCATCGTTAATTTTTCGCATTTTTGGCCAAGTCCGACATCGATCATTTTTTGGACTTTTTTGCCATGCCGGCATCGTTAATTTTTCTCATTTTTGGCCAGGTCCGGCATCGATCATTTTTTGGACTTTTTTGCCATGCCGGAATCGTTAATTATTCTCATTTTTGGCCAGGTCCGGCATTGTTCATTTTTTTGACTTTTTTGCCATGCCGGCATCGTTAATTTTTCGCATTTTTGGCCAGGTCCGACATCGATCATTTTTTGGACTTTTTTGCCATGCCGGCATCGTTAATTTTTCGCATTTTTGGCCAGGTCCGGCATTGTTCATTTTTTGAATTTTTTTGCCATGCCGGCATCGTTAATTTTTCGCATTTTTGGCCAGGTCCGGCATTGTTCATTTTTTGGATTTTTTGCCATGCCGGCATCGTTAATTTTTTTGACCAGGTCCGGCATCGATCATTTTTTGGACTTTTTTGCCATGCCGGCATCGTTAATTTTTCGCATTTTTGGCCAGGTCCGGCATTGTTCATTTTTTGGATTTTTTTGCCATGCCGGCATCGTTAATTTTTCTCATTTTTGACCAGGTCCGGCATTGTTCATTTTTTGGATTTTTTTGCCATGCCGGCATCGTTAATTTTTCGCATTTTTGGCCAGGTCCGGCATTGTTCATTTTTTGGATTTTTTTGCCATGCCGGCATCGTTAATTTTTCTCATTTTTGGCCAGGTCCGGCATCGATCATTTTTTGAATTTTTTTGCCATGCCGGCATCGTTAATTTTTCGCATTTTTGGCCAGGTCCGGCATCGATCATTTTTTGGATTTTTTTTCCATGCCGGCATCGTTAATTTTTCGCATTTTTGGCCAGGTCCGGCATTATTCATTTTTTGGATTTTTTTGGCCAGGTCCGGCATCGATCATTTTTTGAATTTGTTGCCATGCCGGCATCGTTAATTTTTCTCATTTTTGACCAGGTCCGGCATCGATCATTTTTTGGACTTTTTTGCCATGCCGGCATCGTTAATTTTTCTCATTTTTGGCCAGGTCCGGCATTGTTCATTTTTTGGACTTTTTTGCCATGCCGGCATCGTTAATTTTTCGCATTTTTGGCCAGGTCCGGCATTGTTCATTTTTTGGATTTTTTTGCCATGCCGGCATCGTTAATTTTTCGCATTTTTGGCCAGGTCCGGCATTGTTCATTTTTTGGATTTTTTTGCCATGCCGGCATCGTTATTTTTCGCATTTTTGGCCAGGTCCGACATCGATCATTTTTTGATTTTTTTGCCATGCCGGCATCGTTAATTTTTCGCATTTTTGGCCAGGTCCGGCATTGTTCATTTTTTGAATTTTTTTGCCATGCCGGCATCGTTAATTTTTCGCATTTTTGGCCAGGTCCGGCATTGTTCATTTTTTGGACTTTTTTGCCATGCCGGCATCGTTAATTTTTCGCATTTTTGGCCAGGTCCGGCATCGATCATTTTTTGGACTTTTTTGCCATGCCGGCATCGTTAATTTTTCGCATTTTTGGCCAGGTCCGGCATTGTTCATTTTTTGAATTTTTTTGCCATGCCAGCATCGTTAATTTTTCGCATTTTTGGCCAGGTCTGGCATTGTTCATTTTTTGGACTTTTTTGCCATGCCGGCATCGTTAATTTTTCGCATTTTTGGCCAGGTCCGGCATCGATCATTTTTTGGACTTTTTTGCCATGCCGGCATCGTTAATTTTTCGCATTTTTGGCCAGGTCCGGCATTGTTCATTTTTTGGATTTTTTTGCCATGCCGGCATCGTTAATTTTTCGCATTTTTGGCCAGGTCTGGCATTGTTCATTTTTTGGATTTTTTGCCATGCCGGCATCGTTAATTTTTCTCATTTTTGACCAGGTCCGGCATCGATCATTTTTTGGACTTTTTTGCCATGCCGGCATCGTTAATTATTCTCATTTTTGGCCAGGTCCGGCATTGTTCATTTTTTGGACTTTTTTGCCATGCCGGCATCGTTAATTTTTCGCATTTTTGGCCAAGTCCGACATCGATCATTTTTTGGACTTTTTTGCCATGCCGGCATCGTTAATTTTTCTCATTTTTGGCCAGGTCCGGCATCGATCATTTTTTGGACTTTTTTGCCATGCCGGCATCGTTAATTATTCTCATTTTTGGCCAGGTCCGGCATTGTTCATTTTTTTGACTTTTTTGCCATGCCGGCATCGTTAATTTTTCGCATTTTTGGCCAGGTCCGACATCGATCATTTTTTGGACTTTTTTGCCATGCCGGCATCGTTAATTTTTCGCATTTTTGGCCAGGTCCGGCATTGTTCATTTTTTGAATTTTTTTGCCATGCCGGCATCGTTAATTTTTCGCATTTTTGGCCAGGTCCGGCATTGTTCATTTTTTGGATTTTTTGCCATGCCGGCATCGTTAATTTTTTTGACCAGGTCCGGCATCGATCATTTTTTGGACTTTTTTGCCATGCCGGCATCGTTAATTTTTCGCATTTTTGGCCAGGTCCGGCATTGTTCATTTTTTGGATTTTTTTGCCATGCCGGCATCGTTAATTTTTCTCATTTTTGACCAGGTCCGGCATTGTTCATTTTTTGGATTTTTTTGCCATGCCGGCATCGTTAATTTTTCGCATTTTTGGCCAGGTCCGGCATTGTTCATTTTTTGGATTTTTTTGCCATGCCGGCATCGTTAATTTTTCTCATTTTTGGCCAGGTCCGGCATCGATCATTTTTTGAATTTTTTTGCCATGCCGGCATCGTTAATTTTTCGCATTTTTGGCCAGGTCCGGCATCGATCATTTTTTGGATTTTTTTTCCATGCCGGCATCGTTAATTTTTCGCATTTTTGGCCAGGTCCGGCATTATTCATTTTTTGGATTTTTTTGGCCAGGTCCGGCATCGATCATTTTTTGAATTTTTTGCCATGCCGGCATCGTTAATTTTTCTCATTTTTGACCAGGTCCGGCATCGATCATTTTTTGGACTTTTTTGCCATGCCGGCATCGTTAATTTTTCTCATTTTTGGCCAGGTCCGGCATTGTTCATTTTTTGGACTTTTTTGCCATGCCGGCATCGTTAATTTTTCGCATTTTTGGCCAGGTCTGGCATTGTTCATTTTTTGGACTTTTTTGCCATGCCGGCATCGTTAATTTTTCGCATTTTTGGCCAGGTCCGGCATCGATCATTTTTTGGATTTTTTTTCCATGCCGGCATCGTTAATTTTTCGCATTTTTGGCCAGGTCCGGCATTATTCATTTTTTGGATTTTTTTGGCCAGGTCCGGCATCGATCATTTTTTGAATTTTTTGCCATGCCGGCATCGTTAATTTTTCTCATTTTTGACCAGGTCCGGCATCGATCATTTTTTGAATTTTTTTGCCATGCCGGCATCGTTAATTTTTCGCATTTTTGGCCAGGTCCGGCATTGTTCATTTTTTGGATTTTTTGCCATGCCGGCATCGTTAATTTTTTTGACCAGGTCCGGCATCGATCATTTTTTGGACTTTTTTGCCATGCCGGCATCGTTAATTTTTCGCATTTTTGGCCAGGTCCGGCATTGTTCATTTTTTGGATTTTTTTGCCATGCCGGCATCGTTAATTTTTCTCATTTTTGACCAGGTCCGGCATTGTTCATTTTTTGGATTTTTTTGCCATGCCGGCATCGTTAATTTTTCGCATTTTTGGCCAGGTCCGGCATTGTTCATTTTTTGGTTTTTTTTGCCATGCCGGCATCGTTAATTTTTCTCATTTTTGGCCAGGTCCGGCATCGATCATTTTTGGAATTTTTTTGCCATGCCGGCATCGTTAATTTTTCGCATTTTTGGCCAGGTCCGGCATCGATCATTTTTTGGATTTTTTTTCCATGCCGGCATCGTTAATTTTTCGCATTTTTGGCCAGGTCCGGCATTATTCATTTTTTGGATTTTTTGGCCAGGTCCGGCATCGATCATTTTTTGAATTTTTTGCCATGCCGGCATCGTGAATTTTTCTCATTTTTGACCAGGTCCGGCATCGATCATTTTTTGGACTTTCTTGCCATGCCGGCATCGTTAATTTTTCTCATTTTTGGCCAGGTCCGGCATTGTTCATTTTTTGGACTTTTTTGCCATGCCGGCATCGTTAATTTTTCTCATTTTTGACCAGGTCCGGCATCGATCATTTTTTGGACTTTTTTGCCATGCCGGCATCGTTAATTTTTCGCATTTTTGGCCAGGTCCGGCATTGTTCATTTTTTGGACTTTTTTGCCATGCCGGCATCGTTAATTTTTCGCATTTTTGGCCAGGTCTGGCATTGTTCATTTTTTGGACTTTTTTGCCATGCCGGCATCGTTAATTTTTCGCATTTTTGGCCAGGTCCGGCATCGATCATTTTTTGATTTTTTTGCCATGCCGGCATCGTTAATTTTTCGCATTTTTGGCCAGGTCCGGCATTGTTCATTTTTTGAATTTTTTTGCCATGCCGGCATCGTTAATTTTTCGCATTTTTGGCCAGGTCTGGCATTGTTCATTTTTTGGACTTTTTTGCCATGCCGGCATCGTTAATTTTTCGCATTTTTGGCCAGGTCAGGCATCGATCATTTTTTGGATTTTTTGCCATGCCGGCATCGTTAATTTTTCTCATTTTTGGCCAGGTCCGGCATTGTTCATTTTTTGAATTTTTTTGCCATGCCGGCATCGTTAATTTTTCGCATTTTTGGCCAGGTCTGGCATTGTTCATTTTTTGGACTTTTTTGCCATGCCGGCATCGTTAATTTTTCGGATTTTTGGCCAGGTCCGGCATCGATCATTTTTTGGACTTTTTTGCCATGCCGGCATCGTTAATTTTTCGCATTTTTGGCCAGGTCCGGCATTGTTCATTTTTTGGATTTTTTGCCATGCCGGCATCGTTAATTTTTCGCATTTTTGGCCAGGTCCGGCATTGTTAATTTTTTGGATTTTTTGCCATGCCGGCATCGTTAATTTTTCTCATTTTCATCGTTTTTTGGATTTTTTGCCATGCCGGCATCGTTAATTTTTCTCATTTTTGACCAGGTCCGGCATCGATCATTTTTTGGATTTTTTTGCCATGCCGGCATCGTTAATTTTTCGCATTTTTGGCCAGGTCCGGCATTATTCATTTTTTGGATTTTTTTGGCCAGGTCCGGCATCGATCATTTTTTGAATTTTTTGCCATGCCGGCATCGTTAATTTTTCTCATTTTTGACCAGGTCCGGCATCGATCATTTTTTGGACTTTTTTGCCATGCCGGCATCGTTAATTTTTCTCATTTTTGGCCAGGTCCGGCATTGTTCATTTTTTGGACTTTTTTGCCATGCCGGCATCGTTAATTTTTCGCATTTTTGGCCAGGTCCGGCATTGTTCATTTTTTGGATTTTTTGGCCATGCCGGCATCGTTAATTTTTCGCATTTTTGGCCAGGTCCGGCATTGTTCATTTTTTGGATTTTTTTGCCATGCCGGCATCGTTAATTTTTCGCATTTTTGGCCAGGTCCGGCATCGATCATTTTTTGATTTTTTTGCCATGCCGGCATCGTTAATTTTTCGCATTTTTGGCCAGGTCCGGCATTGTTCATTTTTTGAATTTTTTTGCCATGCCGGCATCGTTAATTTTTCTCATTTTTGGCCAGGTCCGGCATTGTTCATTTTTTGGACTTTTTTGCCATGCCGGCATCGTTAATTTTTCGCATTTTTGGCCAGGTCAGGCATCGATCATTTTTTGGACTTTTTTGCCATGCCGGCATCGTTAATTTTTCGCATTTTTGGCCAGGTCCGGCATTGTTCATTTTTTGAATTTTTTTGCCATGCCGGCATCGTTAATTTTTCGCATTTTTGGCCAGGTCTGGCATTGTTCATTTTTTGGACTTTTTTGCCATGCCGGCATCGTTAATTTTTCGGATTTTTGGCCAGGTCCGGCATCGATCATTTTTTGGACTTTTTTGCCATGCCGGCATCGTTAATTTTTCGCATTTTTGGCCAGGTCCGGCATTGTTCATTTTTTGGATTTTTTTGCCATGCCGGCATCGTTAATTTTTCTCATTTTTGGCCAGGTCCGGCATTGTTCATTTTTTGGACTTTTTTGCCATGCCGGCATCGTTTTTTGCCATGCCGGCATTTTTGGCCAGGTCCGGCATTGTTCATTTTTTGGATTTTTTGGCCATGCCGGCATCGTTAATTTTTCGCATTTTTGGCCAGGTCCGGCATTGTTCATTTTTTGGATTTTTTTGCCATGCCGGCATCGTTAATTTTTCGCATTTTTGGCCAGGTCCGGCATCGATCATTTTTTGATTTTTTTGCCATGCCGGCATCGTTAATTTTTCGCATTTTTGGCCAGGTCCGGCATTGTTCATTTTTTGAATTTTTTTGCCATGCCGGCATCGTTAATTTTTCTCATTTTTGGCCAGGTCCGGCATTGTTCATTTTTTGGACTTTTTTGCCATGCCGGCATCGTTAATTTTTCGCATTTTTGGCCAGGTCAGGCATCGATCATTTTTTGGACTTTTTTGCCATGCCGGCATCGTTAATTTTTCGCATTTTTGGCCAGGTCCGGCATTGTTCATTTTTTGAATTTTTTTGCCATGCCGGCATCGTTAATTTTTCGCATTTTTGGCCAGGTCTGGCATTGTTTATTTTTTGGACTTTTTTGCCATGCCGGCATCGTTAATTTTTCGGATTTTTGGCCAGGTCCGGCATCGATCATTTTTTGGACTTTTTTGCCATGCCGGCATCGTTAATTTTTCGCATTTTTGGCCAGGTCCGGCATTGTTCATTTTTTGGATTTTTTGCCATGCCGGCATCGTTAATTTTTCGCATTTTTGGCCAGGTCCGGCATTGTTAATTTTTTGGATTTTTTGCCATGCCGGCATCGTTAATTTTTCTCATTTTTGGCCAGGTCCGGCATTGTTCATTTTTTGGACTTTTTTGCCATGCCGGCATCGTTAATTTTTCGCATTTTTGGCCAGGTCCGGCATTGTTCATTTTTTGGATTTTTTGCCATGCCGGCATCGTTAATTTTTCGCATTTTTGGCCAGGTCCGGCATTGTTAATTTTTTGGATTTTTTGCCATGCCGGCAACGTTAATTTTTCTCATTTTTGGCCAGGTCCGGCATTGTTCATTTTTTGGACTTTTTTGCCATGCCGGCATCGTTAATTTTTCGCATTTATGGCCAGGTCCGGCATTGTTCATTTTTTGGATTTTTTGCCATGCCGGCATCGTTAATTTTTCTCATTTTTGACCAGGTCCGGCATCGATCATTTTTTGGACTTTTTTGCCATGCCGGCATCGTTAATTTTTCGCATTTTTGGCCAGGTCCGGCATTGTTCATTTTTTGGATTTTTTTGCCATGCCGGCATCGTTAATTTTTCTCATTTTTGACCAGGTCCGGCATCGATCATTTTTTGGATTTTTTTGCCATGCCGGCATCGTTAATTTTTCGCATTTTTGGCCAGGTCCGGCATTGTTCATTTTTTGGATTTTTTTGCCATGCCGGCATCGTTAATTTTTCTCATTTTTGGCCAGGTCCGGCATTGTTCATTTTTTGGATTTTTTTGCCATGCCGGCATCGTTAATTTTTCTCATTTTTGGCCAGGTGCCGGCATCGATCATTTTTTGGATTTTTTTGCCATGCCGGCATCGTTAATTTTTCGCATTTTTGGCCAGGTCCGGCATTGTTCATTTTTTGGATTTTTTTGCCATGCCGGCATCGTTAATTTTTCTCATTTTTGGCCAGGTCCGGCATTGTTCATTTTTTGGATTTTTTTGCCATGCCGGCATCGTTAATTTTTCTCATTTTTGGCCAGGTGCCGGCATCGTTAATTTTTCGCATTTTTGGCCAGGTCCGGCATCGATCATTTTTTGGATTTTTTGGCCATGCCGGCATCGTTAATTTTTCGCATTTTTGGCCAGGTCCGGCATTGTTCATTTTTTGGATTTTTTTGCCATGCCGGCATCGTTAATTTTTCGCATTTTTGGCCAGGTCCGGCATTGTTCATTTTTTGGACTTTTTTGCCATGCCGGCATCGTTAATTTTTCGCATTTTTGGCCAGTTCCGGCATTGTTCATTTTTTGGAATTTTTGCCATGCCGGCATCGTTAATTTTTCTCATTTTTGACCAGGTCCGGCATCGATCATTTTTTGGACTTTTTTGCCAAGCCGGCATCGTTAATTTTTCGCATTTTTGGCCAGGTCCGGCATTGTTAATTTTTTGGATTTTTTTGCCATGCCGGCATCGTTAATTTTTCTCATTTTTGACCAGGTCCGGCATCGATCATTTTTTGGATTTTTTTGCCATGCCGGCATCGTTAATTTTTCGCATTTTTGGCCAGGTCCGGCATTGTTCATTTTTTGGATTTTTTTGCCATGCCGGCATCGTTAATTTTTCGCATTTTTGGCCAGGTCCGGCATTGTTCATTTTTTGGACTTTTTTGCCATGCCGGCATCGTTAATTTTTCGCATTTTTGGCCAGTTCCGGCATTGTTCATTTTTTGGAATTTTTGCCATGCCGGCATCGTTAATTTTTCTCATTTTTGACCAGGTCCGGCATCGATCATTTTTTGGACTTTTTTGCCATGCCGGCATCGTTAATTTTTCTCATTTTTGGCCAGGTCCGGCATCGATCATTTTTTGAATTTTTTTGCCATGCCGGCATCGTTAATTTTTCGCATTTTTGGCCAGGTCCGGCATCGATCATTTTTTGGATTTTTTTGCCATGCCGGCATCGTTAATTTTTCGCATTTTTGGCCAGGTCCGGCATTGTTCATTTTTTGGATTTTTTTGCCATGCCGGCATCGTTAATTTTTCTCATTTTTGGCCAGGTCCGGCATTGTTCATTTTTTGAATTTTTTGCCATGCCGGCATCGTTAATTTTTCGCATTTTTGGCCAGGTCCGGCATCGATCATTTTTTGGATTTTTTTGCCATGCCGGCATCGTTAATTTTTCGCATTTTTGGCCAGGTCCGGCATTGTTCACATTTTGGATTTTTTTGCCATGCCGGCATCGTTAATTATTCTCATTTTTGGCCAGGTCCGGCATTGTTCATTTTTTGGACTTTTTTGCCATGCCGGCATCGTTAATTTTTCGCATTTTTGGCCAGGTCCGTCATCGATCATTTTTTGGACTTTTTTGCCGTGCCGGCATCGTTAATTTTTCTCATTTTTGGCCAGGTCCGGCATTGTTCATATTTTGGACTTTTTTGCCATGCCGGCATCGTTAATTTTTCGCATTTTTGGCCAGGTCCGGCATTGTTCATTTTTTGGATTTTTTGCCATGCCGGCATCGTTAATTTTTCTCATTTTTGACCAGGTCCGGCATCGATCATTTTTTGGACTTTTTTGCCATGCCGGCATCGTTAATTTTTCGCATTTTTGGCCAGGTCCGGCATTGTTCATTTTTTGGATTTTTTTGCCATGCCGGCATCGTTAATTTTTCTCATTTTTGACCAGGTCCGGCATCGATCGTTTTTTGGATTTTTTTGCCATGCCGGCATCGTTAATTTTTCGCATTTTTGGCCAGGTCCGGCATTGTTCATTTTTTGGATTTTTTTGCCATCGTTAATTTTTCTCATTTTTGGCCAGGTCCGGCATCGATCATTTTTTGAATTTTTTTGCCATGCCGGCATCGTTAATTTTTCTCATTTTTGACCAGGTCCGGCATCGATCATTTTTTGGATTTTTTGCCATGCCGGCATCGTTAATTTTTCGCATTTTTGGCCAGGTCCGGCATTGTTCATTTTTTGGATTTTTTTGCCATGCCGGCATCGTTAATTTTTCTCATTTTTGGCCAGGTCCGGCATTGTTCATTTTTTGGATTTTTTTGCCATGCCGGCATCGTTAATTTTTCTCATTTTTGGCCAGGTCCGGCATCGATCATTTTTTGAATTTTTTGCCATGCCGGCATCGTTAATTTTTCGCATTTTTGGCCAGGTCCGGCATCGATCATTTTTTGGATTTTTTTGCCATGCCGGCATCGTTAATTTTTCGCATTTTTGGCCAGGTCCGGCATTGTTCATTTTTTGGAATTTTTGCCATGCCGGCATCGTTAATTTTTCGCATTTTTGGCCAGGTCCGGCATCGATCATTTTTTGGATTTTTTTGCCATGCCGGCATCGTTAATTTTTCGCATTTTTGGCCAGGTCCGGCATTGTTCATTTTTTGGATTTTTTTGCCATGCCGGCATCGTTAATTTTTCTCATTTTTGACCAGGTCCGGCATCGATCATTTTTTGGATTTTTTTGCCATGCCGGCATCGTTAATTTTTCGCATTTTTGGCCAGGTCCGGCATTGTTCATTTTTTGGATTTTTTTGCCATGCCGGCATCGTTAATTTTTCTCATTTTTGGCCAGGTCCGGCATTGTTCATTTTTTGGATTTTTTTGCCATGCCGGCATCGTTAATTTTTCTCATTTTTGGCCAGGTGCCGGCATCGATCATTTTTTGGATTTTTTTGCCATGCCGGCATCGTTAATTTTTCGCATTTTTGGCCAGGTCCGGCATTGTTCATTTTTTGGATTTTTTTGCCATGCCGGCATCGTTAATTTTTCTCATTTTTGGCCAGGTCCGGCATTGTTCATTTTTTGGATTTTTTTGCCATGCCGGCATCGTTAATTTTTCTCATTTTTGGCCAGGTGCCGGCATCGTTAATTTTTCGCATTTTTGGCCAGGTCCGGCATCGATCATTTTTTGGATTTTTTGGCCATGCCGGCATCGTTAATTTTTCGCATTTTTGGCCAGGTCCGGCATTGTTCATTTTTTGGATTTTTTTGCCATGCCGGCATCGTTAATTTTTCGCATTTTTGGCCAGGTCCGGCATTGTTCATTTTTTGGACTTTTTTGCCATGCCGGCATCGTTAATTTTTCGCATTTTTGGCCAGTTCCGGCATTGTTCATTTTTTGGAATTTTTGCCATGCCGGCATCGTTAATTTTTCTCATTTTTGACCAGGTCCGGCATCGATCATTTTTTGGACTTTTTTGCCAAGCCGGCATCGTTAATTTTTCGCATTTTTGGCCAGGTCCGGCATTGTTAATTTTTTGGATTTTTTTGCCATGCCGGCATCGTTAATTTTTCTCATTTTTGACCAGGTCCGGCATCGATCATTTTTTGGATTTTTTTGCCATGCCGGCATCGTTAATTTTTCGCATTTTTGGCCAGGTCCGGCATTGTTCATTTTTTGGATTTTTTTGCCATGCCGGCATCGTTAATTTTTCGCATTTTTGGCCAGGTCCGGCATTGTTCATTTTTTGGACTTTTTTGCCATGCCGGCATCGTTAATTTTTCGCATTTTTGGCCAGTTCCGGCATTGTTCATTTTTTGGAATTTTTGCCATGCCGGCATCGTTAATTTTTCTCATTTTTGACCAGGTCCGGCATCGATCATTTTTTGGACTTTTTTGCCATGCCGGCATCGTTAATTTTTCTCATTTTTGGCCAGGTCCGGCATCGATCATTTTTTGAATTTTTTTGCCATGCCGGCATCGTTAATTTTTCGCATTTTTGGCCAGGTCCGGCATCGATCATTTTTTGGATTTTTTTGCCATGCCGGCATCGTTAATTTTTCGCATTTTTGGCCAGGTCCGGCATTGTTCATTTTTTGGATTTTTTTGCCATGCCGGCATCGTTAATTTTTCTCATTTTTGGCCAGGTCCGGCATTGTTCATTTTTTGAATTTTTTGCCATGCCGGCATCGTTAATTTTTCGCATTTTTGGCCAGGTCCGGCATCGATCATTTTTTGGATTTTTTTGCCATGCCGGCATCGTTAATTTTTCGCATTTTTGGCCAGGTCCGGCATTGTTCACATTTTGGATTTTTTTGCCATGCCGGCATCGTTAATTATTCTCATTTTTGGCCAGGTCCGGCATTGTTCATTTTTTGGACTTTTTTGCCATGCCGGCATCGTTAATTTTTCGCATTTTTGGCCAGGTCCGTCATCGATCATTTTTTGGACTTTTTTGCCGTGCCGGCATCGTTAATTTTTCTCATTTTTGGCCAGGTCCGGCATTGTTCATATTTTGGACTTTTTTGCCATGCCGGCATCGTTAATTTTTCGCATTTTTGGCCAGGTCCGGCATCGATCATTTTTTGGACTTTTTTGCCATGCCGGCATCGTTAATTTTTCGCATTTTTGGCCAGGTCCGGCATTGTTCATTTTTTGGATTTTTTTGCCATGCCGGCATCGTTAATTTTTCTCATTTTTGACCAGGTCCGGCATCGATCGTTTTTTGGATTTTTTTGCCATGCCGGCATCGTTAATTTTTCGCATTTTTGGCCAGGTCCGGCATTGTTCATTTTTTGGATTTTTTTGCCATGCCGGCATCGTTAATTTTTCTCATTTTTGGCCAGGTCCGGCATCGATCATTTTTTGAATTTTTTTGCCATGCCGGCATCGTTAATTTTTCTCATTTTTGACCAGGTCCGGCATCGATCATTTTTTGGATTTTTTGCCATGCCGGCATCGTTAATTTTTCGCATTTTTGGCCAGGTCCGGCATTGTTCATTTTTTGGATTTTTTTGCCATGCCGGCATCGTTAATTTTTCGCATTTTTGGCCAGGTCCGGCATTGTTCATTTTTTGGATTTTTTTGCCATGCCGGCATCGTTAATTTTTCTCATTTTTGGCCAGGTCCGGCATTGTTCATTTTTTGGATTTTTTTGCCATGCCGGCATCGTTAATTTTTCTCATTTTTGGCCAGGTCCGGCATCGATCATTTTTTGAATTTTTTGCCATGCCGGCATCGTTAATTTTTCGCATTTTTGGCCAGGTCCGGCATCGATCATTTTTTGGATTTTTTTGCCATGCCGGCATCGTTAATTTTTCGCATTTTTGGCCAGGTCCGGCATTGTTCATTTTTTGGATTTTCTTGCCATGCCGGCATCGTTAATTTTTCGCATTTTTGGCCAGGTCCGGCATCGATCATTTTTTGGATTTTTTTGCCATGCCGGCATCGTTAATTTTTCGCATTTTTGGCCAGGTCCGGCATCGATCATTTTTTGGACTTTTTTGCCATGCCGGCATCGTTAATTTTTCTCATTTTTGGCCAGGTCCGGCATTGTTCATTTTTTGGACTTTTTTGCCATCGTTAATTTTTCGCATTTTTGGCCAGGTCCGGCATTGTTCATTTTTTGGATTTTTTTGCCATGCCGGCATCGTTAATTTTTCGCATTTTTGGCCAGGTCCGGCATTGTTCATTTTTTGGATTTTTTTGCCATGCCGGCATCGTTAATTTTTCGCATTTTTGGCCAGGTCCGGCATCGATCATTTTTTGAATTTTTTTGCCATGCCGGCATCGTTAATTTTTCGCATTTTTGGCCAGGTCCGGCATTGTTCATTTTTTGAATTTTTTTGCCATGCCGGCATCGTTAATTTTTCTCATTTTTGGCCAGGTCCGGCATTGTTCATTTTTTGGACTTTTTTGCCATGCCGGCATCGTTAATTTTTCGCATTTTTGGCCAGGTCCGGCATCGATCATTTTTTGGATTTTTTCGCCATGCCGGCATCGTTAATTTTTCTCATTTTTGACCAGGTCCGGCATCGATCATTTTTTGGACTTTTTTGCCATGCCGGCATCGTTAATTATTCTCATTTTTGGCCAGGTCCGGCATTGTTCATTTTTTGGACTTTTTTGCCATGCCGGCATCGTTAATTTTTCGCATTTTTGGTCAGGTCCGGCATTGTTCATTTTTTGGATTTTTTTGCCATGCCGGCATCGTTAATTTTTCTCATTTTTGACCAGGTCCGGCATCGATCATTTTTTGGATTTTTTTGCCATGCCGGCATCGTTAATTTTTCGCATTTTTGGCCAGGTCCGGCATTGTTCATTTTTGGATTTTTTTGCCATGCCGGCATCGTTAATTTTTCTCATTTTTGGCCAGGTCCGGCATTGTTCATTTTTTGGATTTTTTTGCCATGCCGGCATCGTTAATTTTTCTCATTTTTGGCCAGGTCCGGCATCGATCATTTTTTGAATTTTTTTGCCATGCCGGCATCGTTAATTTTTCGCATTTTTGGCCAGGTCCGGCATCGATCATTTTTTGGATTTTTTTGCCATGCCGGCATCGTTAATTTTTCGCATTTTTGGCCAGGTCCGGCATTGTTCATTTTTTGGATTTTTTTGCCATGCCGGCATCGTTAATTTTTCTCATTTTTGGCCAGGTCCGGCATTGTTCATTTTTTGAATTTTTTGCCATGCCGGCATCGTTAATTTTTCGCATTTTTGGCCAGGTCCGGCATCGATCATTTTTTGGATTTTTTTGCCATGCCGGCATCGTTAATTTTTCGCATTTTTGGCCAGGTCCGGCATTGTTCACATTTTGGATTTTTTTGCCATGCCGGCATCGTTAATTATTCTCATTTTTGGCCAGGTCCGGCATCGATCATTTTTTGGACTTTTTTGCCATGCCGGCATCGTTAATTTTTCGCATTTTTGGCCAGGTCCGGCATTGTTCATTTTTTGGATTTTTTTGCCATGCCGGCATCGTTAATTTTTCTCATTTTTGACCAGGTCCGGCATCGATCATTTTTTGGACTTTTTTGCCATGCCGGCATCGTTAATTATTCTCATTTTTGGCCAGGTCCGGCATTGTTCATTTTTTGGACTTTTTTGCCATGCCGGCATCGTTAATTTTTCGCATTTTTGGTCAGGTCCGGCATTGTTCATTTTTTGGATTTTTTTGCCATGCCGGCATCGTTAATTTTTCTCATTTTTGACCAGGTCCGGCATCGATCATTTTTTGGATTTTTTTGCCATGCCGGCATCGTTAATTTTTCGCATTTTTGGCCAGGTCCGGCATTGTTCATTTTTGGATTTTTTTGCCATGCCGGCATCGTTAATTTTTCTCATTTTTGGCCAGGTCCGGCATTGTTCATTTTTTGGATTTTTTTGCCATGCCGGCATCGTTAATTTTTCTCATTTTTGGCCAGGTCCGGCATCGATCATTTTTTGAATTTTTTTGCCATGCCGGCATCGTTAATTTTTCGCATTTTTGGCCAGGTCCGGCATCGATCATTTTTTGGATTTTTTTGCCATGCCGGCATCGTTAATTTTTCGCATTTTTGGCCAGGTCCGGCATTGTTCATTTTTTGGATTTTTTTGCCATGCCGGCATCGTTAATTTTTCTCATTTTTGGCCAGGTCCGGCATTGTTCATTTTTTGAATTTTTTGCCATGCCGGCATCGTTAATTTTTCGCATTTTTGGCCAGGTCCGGCATCGATCATTTTTTGGATTTTTTTGCCATGCCGGCATCGTTAATTTTTCGCATTTTTGGCCAGGTCCGGCATTGTTCACATTTTGGATTTTTTTGCCATGCCGGCATCGTTAATTATTCTCATTTTTGGCCAGGTCCGGCATCGATCATTTTTTGGACTTTTTTGCCATGCCGGCATCGTTAATTTTTCGCATTTTTGGCCAGGTCCGGCATTGTTCATTTTTTGGATTTTTTTGCCATGCCGGCATCGTTAATTTTTCTCATTTTTGACCAGGTCCGGCATCGATCATTTTTTGGATTTTTTTGCCATGCCGGCATCGTTAATTTTTCGCATTTTTGGCCAGGTCCGGCATTGTTCATTTTTTGGATTTTTTTGCCATGCCGGCATCGTTAATTTTTCTCATTTTTGGCCAGGTCCGGCATCGATCATTTTTTGAATTTTTTTGCCATGCCGGCATCGTTAATTTTTCTCATTTTTGGCCAGGTCCGGCATCGAGCATTTTTTGGATTTTTTTGCCATGCCGGCATCGTTAATTTTTCGCATTTTTGGCCAGGTCCGGCATCGATCATTTTTTGGATTTTTTTGCCATGCCGGCATCGTTAATTTTTCGCATTTTTGGCCAGGTCCGGCATTGTTCATTTTTTGGATTTTTTTGCCATGCCGGCATCGTTAATTTTTCGCATTTTTGGCCAGGTCCGGCATCGATCATTTTTTGGATTTTTTTGCCATGCCGGCATCGTTAATTTTTCGCATTTTTGGCCAGGTCCGGCATTGTTCACATTTTGGATTTTGTTGCCATGCCGGCATCGTTAATTTTTCGCATTTTTGGCCAGGTCCGGCATCGATCATTTTTTGGATTTTTTTGCCATGCCGGCATCGTTAATTTTTCTCATTTTTGGCCAGGTCCGGTATTGTTCATTTTTTGGATTTTTTTGCCATGCCGGCATCGTTAATTTTTCTCATTTTTGGCCAGGTCCGGCATCGATCATTTTTTGAATTTTTTGCCATGCCGGCATCGTTAATTTTTCGCATTTTTGGCCAGGTCCGGCATCGATCATTTTTTGGATTTTTTTGCCATGCCGGCATCGTTAATTTTTCGCATTTTTGGCCAGGTCCGGCATTGTTCATTTTTTGGATTTTCTTGCCATGCCGGCATCGTTAATTTTTCGCATTTTTGGCCAGGTCCGGCATCGATCATTTTTTGGATTTTTTTGCCATGCCGGCATCGTTAATTTTTCGCATTTTTGGCCAGGTCCGGCATCGATCATTTTTTGGACTTTTTTGCCATGCCGGCATCGTTAATTTTTCTCATTTTTGGCCAGGTCCGGCATTGTTCATTTTTTGGACTTTTTTGCCATCGTTAATTTTTCGCATTTTTGGCCAGGTCCGGCATTGTTCATTTTTTGGATTTTTTTGCCATGCCGGCATCGTTAATTTTTCGCATTTTTGGCCAGGTCCGGCATTGTTCATTTTTTGGATTTTTTTGCCATGCCGGCATCGTTAATTTTTCGCATTTTTGGCCAGGTCCGGCATCGATCATTTTTTGAATTTTTTTGCCATGCCGGCATCGTTAATTTTTCGCATTTTTGGCCAGGTCCGGCATTGTTCATTTTTTGAATTTTTTTGCCATGCCGGCATCGTTAATTTTTCTCATTTTTGGCCAGGTCCGGCATTGTTCATTTTTTGGACTTTTTTGCCATGCCGGCATCGTTAATTTTTCGCATTTTTGGCCAGGTCCGGCATCGATCATTTTTTGGATTTTTTCGCCATGCCGGCATCGTTAATTTTTCTCATTTTTGACCAGGTCCGGCATCGATCATTTTTTGGACTTTTTTGCCATGCCGGCATCGTTAATTATTCTCATTTTTGGCCAGGTCCGGCATTGTTCATTTTTTGGACTTTTTTGCCATGCCGGCATCGTTAATTTTTCGCATTTTTGGTCAGGTCCGGCATTGTTCATTTTTTGGATTTTTTTGCCATGCCGGCATCGTTAATTTTTCTCATTTTTGACCAGGTCCGGCATCGATCATTTTTTGGATTTTTTTGCCATGCCGGCATCGTTAATTTTTCGCATTTTTGGCCAGGTCCGGCATTGTTCATTTTTGTATTTTTTTGCCATGCCGGCATCGTTAATTTTTCTCATTTTTGGCCAGGTCCGGCATTGTTCATTTTTTGGATTTTTTTGCCATGCCGGCATCGTTAATTTTTCTCATTTTTGGCCAGGTCCGGCATCGATCATTTTTTGAATTTTTTTGCCATGCCGGCATCGTTAATTTTTCGCATTTTTGGCCAGGTCCGGCATCGATCATTTTTTGGATTTTTTTGCCATGCCGACATCGTTAATTTTTCGCATTTTTGGCCAGGTCCGGCATTGTTCATTTTTTGGATTTTTTTGCCATGCCGGCATCGTTAATTTTTCTCATTTTTGGCCAGGTCCGGCATTGTTCATTTTTTGAATTTTTTGCCATGCCGGCATCGTTAATTTTTCGCATTTTTGGCCAGGTCCGGCATCGATCATTTTTTGGATTTTTTTGCCATGCCGGCATCGTTAATTTTTCGCATTTTTGGCCAGGTCCGGCATCGATCATTTTTTGGACTTTTTTGCCATGCCGGCATCGTTAATTTTTCGCATTTTTGGCCAGGTCCGGCATTGTTCATTTTTTGGATTTTTTTGCCATGCCGGCATCGTTAATTTTTCTCATTTTTGACCAGGCATCGATCATTTTTTGGATTTTTTTGCCATGCCGGCATCGTTAATTTTTCGCATTTTTGGCCAGGTCCGGCATTGTTCATTTTTTGGATTTTTTTGCCATGCCGGCATCGTTAATTTTTCTCATTTTTGGCCAGGTTCGGCATCGATCATTTTTTGAATTTTTTTGCCATGCCGGCATCGTTAATTTTTCTCATTTTTGGCCAGGTCCGGCATCGAGCATTTTTTGGATTTTTTTGCCATGCCGGCATCGTTAATTTTTCGCATTTTTGGCCAGGTCCGGCATTGTTCATTTTTTGGATTTTTTTGCCATGCCGGCATCGTTAATTTTTCTCATTTTTGGCCAGGTCCGGCATTGTTCATTTTTTGAATTTTTTGCCATGCCGGCATCGTTAATTTTTCGCATTTTTGGCCAGGTCCGGCATCGATCATTTTTTGGATTTTTTTGCCATGCCGGCATCGTTAATTTTTCGCATTTTTGGCCAGGTCCGGCATTGTTCACATTTTGGATTTTTTTGCCATGCCGGCATCGTTAATTATTCTCATTTTTGGCCAGGTCCGGCATCGATCATTTTTTGGACTTTTTTGCCATGCCGGCATCGTTAATTTTTCTCATTTTTGGCCAGGTCCGGCATCGATCATTTTTTGAATTTTTTGCCATGCCGGCATCGTTAATTTTTCGCATTTTTGGCCAGGTCCGGCATCGATCATTTTTTGGATTTTTTTGCCATGCCGGCATCGTTAATTTTTCTCATTTTTGGCCAGGTCCGGCATTGTTCATTTTTTGAATTTTTTGCCATGCCGGCATCGTTAATTTTTCGCATTTTTGGCCAGGTCCGGCATCGATCATTTTTTGGATTTTTTTGCCATGCCGGCATCGTTAATTTTTCGCATTTTTGGCCAGGTCCGGCATTGTTCATTTTTTGGATTTTTTTGCCATGCCGGCATCGTTAATTTTTCTCATTTTTGGCCAGGTCCGGCATTGTTCATTTTTTGAATTTTTTGCCATGCCGGCATCGTTAATTTTTCGCATTTTTGGCCAGGTCCGGCATTGTTCATTTTTTGGATTTTCTTGCCATGCCGGCATCGTTAATTTTTCGCATTTTTGGCCAGGTCCGGCATCGATCATTTTTTGGATTTTTTTGCCATGCCGGCATCGTTAATTTTTCGCATTTTTGGCCAGGTCCGGCATCGATCATTTTTTGGACTTTTTTGCCATGCCGGCATCGTTAATTTTTCTCATTTTTGGCCAGGTCCGGCATTGTTCATTTTTTGGACTTTTTTGCCATCGTTAATTTTTCGCATTTTTGGCCAGGTCCGGCATTGTTCATTTTTTGGATTTTTTTGCCATGCCGGCATCGTTAATTTTTCGCATTTTTGGCCAGGTCCGGCATTGTTCATTTTTTGGATTTTTTTGCCATGCCGGCATCGTTAATTTTTCGCATTTTTGGCCAGGTCCGGCATCGATCATTTTTTGAATTTTTTTGCCATGCCGGCATCGTTAATTTTTCGCATTTTTGGCCAGGTCCGGCATTGTTCATTTTTTGAATTTTTTTGCCATGCCGGCATCGTTAATTTTTCTCATTTTTGGCCAGGTCCGGCATTGTTCATTTTTTGGACTTTTTTGCCATGCCGGCATCGTTAATTTTTCGCATTTTTGGCCAGGTCCGGCATCGATCATTTTTTGGATTTTTTCGCCATGCCGGCATCGTTAATTTTTCTCATTTTTGACCAGGTCCGGCATCGATCATTTTTTGGACTTTTTTGCCATGCCGGCATCGTTAATTATTCTCATTTTTGGCCAGGTCCGGCATTGTTCATTTTTTGGACTTTTTTGCCATGCCGGCATCGTTAATTTTTCGCATTTTTGGTCAGGTCCGGCATTGTTCATTTTTTGGATTTTTTTGCCATGCCGGCATCGTTAATTTTTCTCATTTTTGACCAGGTCCGGCATCGATCATTTTTTGGATTTTTTTGCCATGCCGGCATCGTTAATTTTTCGCATTTTTGGCCAGGTCCGGCATTGTTCATTTTTGGATTTTTTTGCCATGCCGGCATCGTTAATTTTTCTCATTTTTGGCCAGGTCCGGCATTGTTCATTTTTTGGATTTTTTTGCCATGCCGGCATCGTTAATTTTTCTCATTTTTGGCCAGGTCCGGCATCGATCATTTTTTGAATTTTTTTGCCATGCCGGCATCGTTAATTTTTCGCATTTTTGGCCAGGTCCGGCATCGATCATTTTTTGGATTTTTTTGCCATGCCGGCATCGTTAATTTTTCGCATTTTTGGCCAGGTCCGGCATTGTTCATTTTTTGGATTTTTTTGCCATGCCGGCATCGTTAATTTTTCTCATTTTTGGCCAGGTCCGGCATTGTTCATTTTTTGAATTTTTTGCCATGCCGGCATCGTTAATTTTTCGCATTTTTGGCCAGGTCCGGCATCGATCATTTTTTGGATTTTTTTGCCATGCCGGCATCGTTAATTTTTCGCATTTTTGGCCAGGTCCGGCATTGTTCACATTTTGGATTTTTTTGCCATGCCGGCATCGTTAATTATTCTCATTTTTGGCCAGGTCCGGCATCGATCATTTTTTGGACTTTTTTGCCATGCCGGCATCGTTAATTTTTCGCATTTTTGGCCAGGTCCGGCATTGTTCATTTTTTGGATTTTTTTGCCATGCCGGCATCGTTAATTTTTCTCATTTTTGACCAGGTCCGGCATCGATCATTTTTTGGATTTTTTTGCCATGCCGGCATCGTTAATTTTTCGCATTTTTGGCCAGGTCCGGCATTGTTCATTTTTTGGATTTTTTTGCCATGCCGGCATCGTTAATTTTTCTCATTTTTGGCCAGGTCCGGCATCGATCATTTTTTGAATTTTTTTGCCATGCCGGCATCGTTAATTTTTCTCATTTTTGGCCAGGTCCGGCATCGAGCATTTTTTGGATTTTTTTGCCATGCCGGCATCGTTAATTTTTCGCATTTTTGGCCAGGTCCGGCATCGATCATTTTTTGGATTTTTTTGCCATGCCGGCATCGTTAATTTTTCGCATTTTTGGCCAGGTCCGGCATTGTTCATTTTTTGGATTTTTTTGCCATGCCGGCATCGTTAATTTTTCGCATTTTTGGCCAGGTCCGGCATCGATCATTTTTTGGATTTTTTTGCCATGCCGGCATCGTTAATTTTTCGCATTTTTGGCCAGGTCCGGCATTGTTCACATTTTGGATTTTGTTGCCATGCCGGCATCGTTAATTTTTCGCATTTTTGGCCAGGTCCGGCATCGATCATTTTTTGGATTTTTTTGCCATGCCGGCATCGTTAATTTTTCTCATTTTTGGCCAGGTCCGGCATTGTTCATTTTTTGGATTTTTTTGCCATGCCGGCATCGTTAATTTTTCTCATTTTTGGCCAGGTCCGGCATCGATCATTTTTTGAATTTTTTGCCATGCCGGCATCGTTAATTTTTCGCATTTTTGGCCAGGTCCGGCATCGATCATTTTTTGGATTTTTTTGCCATGCCGGCATCGTTAATTTTTCGCATTTTTGGCCAGGTCCGGCATTGTTCATTTTTTGGATTTTCTTGCCATGCCGGCATCGTTAATTTTTCGCATTTTTGGCCAGGTCCGGCATCGATCATTTTTTGGATTTTTTTGCCATGCCGGCATCGTTAATTTTTCGCATTTTTGGCCAGGTCCGGCATCGATCATTTTTTGGACTTTTTTGCCATGCCGGCATCGTTAATTTTTCTCATTTTTGGCCAGGTCCGGCATTGTTCATTTTTTGGACTTTTTTGCCATCGTTAATTTTTCGCATTTTTGGCCAGGTCCGGCATTGTTCATTTTTTGGATTTTTTTGCCATGCCGGCATCGTTAATTTTTCGCATTTTTGGCCAGGTCCGGCATTGTTCATTTTTTGGATTTTTTTGCCATGCCGGCATCGTTAATTTTTCGCATTTTTGGCCAGGTCCGGCATCGATCATTTTTTGAATTTTTTTGCCATGCCGGCATCGTTAATTTTTCGCATTTTTGGCCAGGTCCGGCATTGTTCATTTTTTGAATTTTTTTGCCATGCCGGCATCGTTAATTTTTCTCATTTTTGGCCAGGTCCGGCATTGTTCATTTTTTGGACTTTTTTGCCATGCCGGCATCGTTAATTTTTCGCATTTTTGGCCAGGTCCGGCATCGATCATTTTTTGGATTTTTTCGCCATGCCGGCATCGTTAATTTTTCTCATTTTTGACCAGGTCCGGCATCGATCATTTTTTGGACTTTTTTGCCATGCCGGCATCGTTAATTATTCTCATTTTTGGCCAGGTCCGGCATTGTTCATTTTTTGGACTTTTTTGCCATGCCGGCATCGTTAATTTTTCGCATTTTTGGTCAGGTCCGGCATTGTTCATTTTTTGGATTTTTTTGCCATGCCGGCATCGTTAATTTTTCTCATTTTTGACCAGGTCCGGCATCGATCATTTTTTGGATTTTTTTGCCATGCCGGCATCGTTAATTTTTCGCATTTTTGGCCAGGTCCGGCATTGTTCATTTTTGTATTTTTTTGCCATGC
Organism: Empis stercorea; assembly: GCA_949752835.1. NCBI lineage: Eukaryota > Metazoa > Arthropoda > Insecta > Diptera > Empididae > Empis > Empis stercorea. Next base: position 14,229,065 of record OX457087.1, read on the forward strand.
CGGCATCGTTAATTTTTCTCATTTTTGGCCAGGTCCGGCATTGTTCATTTTTTGGATTTTTTTGCCATGCCGGCATCGTTAATTTTTCTCATTTTTGGCCAGGTCCGGCATCGATCATTTTTTGAATTTTTTTGCCATGCCGGCATCGTTAATTTTTCGCATTTTTGGCCAGGTCCGGCATCGATCATTTTTTGGATTTTTTTGCCATGCCGGCATCGTTAATTTTTCGCATTTTTGGCCAGGTCCGGCATTGTTCATTTTTTGGATTTTTTTGCCATGCCGGCATCGTTAATTTTTCTCATTTTTGGCCAGGTCCGGCATTGTTCATTTTTTGAATTTTTTGCCATGCCGGCATCGTTAATTTTTCGCATTTTTGGCCAGGTCCGGCATCGATCATTTTTTGGATTTTTTTGCCATGCCGGCATCGTTAATTTTTCGCATTTTTGGCCAGGTCCGGCATTGTTCACATTTTGGATTTTTTTGCCATGCCGGCATCGTTAATTATTCTCATTTTTGGCCAGGTCCGGCATCGATCATTTTTTGGACTTTTTTGCCATGCCGGCATCGTTAATTTTTCGCATTTTTGGCCAGGTCCGGCATTGTTCATTTTTTGGATTTTTTTGCCATGCCGGCATCGTTAATTTTTCTCATTTTTGACCAGGCATCGATCATTTTTTGGATTTTTTTGCCATGCCGGCATCGTTAATTTTTCGCATTTTTGGCCAGGTCCGGCATTGTTCATTTTTTGGATTTTTTTGCCATGCCGGCATCGTTAATTTTTCTCATTTTTGGCCAGGTTCGGCATCGATCATTTTTTGAATTTTTTTGCCATGCCGGCATCGTTAATTTTTCTCATTTTTGGCCAGGTCCGGCATCGAGCATTTTTTGGATTTTTTTGCCATGCCGGCATCGTTAATTTTTCGCATTTTTGGCCAGGTCCGGCATCGATCATTTTTTGGATTTTTTTGCCATGCCGGCATCGTTAATTTTTCGCATTTTTGGCCAGGTCCGGCATTGTTCATTTTTTGGATTTTTTTGCCATGCCGGCATCGTTAATTTTTCTCATTTTTGGCCAGGTCCGGCATTGTTCATTTTTTGGATTTTTTTGCCATGCCGGCATCGTTAATTTTTCGCATTTTTGGCCAGGTCCGGCATCGATCATTTTTTGGATTTTTTTGCCATGCCGGCATCGTTAATTTTTCGCATTTTTGGCCAGGTCCGGCATTGTTCACATTTTGGATTTTGTTGCCATGCCGGCATCGTTAATTTTTCGCATTTTTGGCCAGGTCCGGCATCGATCATTTTTTGAATTTGTTGCCATGCCGGCATCGTTAATTTTTCTCATTTTTGACCAGGTCCGGCATCGATCATTTTTTGGACTTTTTTGCCATGCCGGCATCGTTAATTTTTCTCATTTTTGGCCAGGTCCGGCATTGTTCATTTTTTGGACTTTTTTGCCATGCCGGCATCGTTAATTTTTCGCATTTTTGGCCAGGTCCGGCATTGTTCATTTTTTGGATTTTTTTGCCATGCCGGCATCGTAAATTTTTCGCATTTTTGGCCAGGTCCGGCATTGTTCATTTTTTGGATTTTTTTGCCATGCCGGCATCGTTAATTTGTCGCATTTTTGGCCAGGTCCGACATCGATCATTTTTTGATTTTTTTGCCATGCCGGCATCGTTAATTTTTCGCATTTTTGGCCAGGTCCGGCATTGTTCATTTTTTGAATTTTTTTGCCATGCCGGCATCGTTAATTTTTCGCATTTTTGGCCAGGTCCGGCATTGTTCATTTTTTGGACTTTTTTGCCATGCCGGCATCGTTAATTTTTCGCATTTTTGGCCAGGTCCGGCATCGATCATTTTTTGGACTTTTTTGCCATGCCGGCATCGTTAATTTTTCGCATTTTTGGCCAGGTCCGGCATTGTTCATTTTTTGAATTTTTTTGCCATGCCAGCATCGTTAATTTTTCGCATTTTTGGCCAGGTCTGGCATTGTTCATTTTTTGGACTTTTTTGCCATGCCGGCATCGTTAATTTTTCGCATTTTTGGCCAGGTCCGGCATCGATCATTTTTTGGACTTTTTTGCCATGCCGGCATCGTTAATTTTTCGCATTTTTGGCCAGGTCCGGCATTGTTCATTTTTTGGACTTTTTTGCCATGCCGGCATCGTTAATTTTTCGCATTTTTGGCCAGGTCCGACATCGATCATTTTTTGGACTTTTTTGCCATGCCGGCATCGTTAATTTTTCTCATTTTTGGCCAGGTCCGGCATCGATCATTTTTTGGACTTTTTTGCCATGCCGGCATCGTTAATTATTCTCACTTTTGGCCAGGTCCGGCATTGTTCATTTTTTTGACTTTTTTGCCATGCCGGCATCGTTAATTTTCCGCATTTTTGGCCAGGTCCGACATCGATCATTTTTTGGACTTTTTTGCCATGCCGGCATCGTTAATTTTTCGCATTTTTGGCCAGGTCCGGCATTGTTCATTTTTTGAATTTTTTTGCCATGCCGGCATCGTTAATTTTTCGCATTTTTTTTTTGCCATGCCGGCATCGTTAATTTTTCGGATTTTTGGCCAGGTCCGGCATCGATCATTTTTTGGACTTTTTTGCCATGCCGGCATCGTTAATTTTTCTCATTTTTGACCAGGTCCGGCATTGTTCATTTTTTGGATTTTTTTGCCATGCCGGCATCGTTAATTTTTCGCATTTTTGGCCAGGTCCGGCATTGTTCATTTTTTGGATTTTTTTGCCATGCCGGCATCGTTAATTTTTCTCATTTTTGGCCAGGTCCGGCATCGATCATTTTTTGAATTTTTTTGCCATGCCGGCATCGTTAATTTTTCGCACTTTTGGCCAGGTCCGGCATTGTTCATTTTTTGGATTTTTTTGCCATGCCGGCATCGTTAATTTTTCGCATTTTTGGCCAGGTCCGGCATTGTTCATTTTTTGGATTTTTTTGCCATGCCGGCATCGTTAATTTTTCGCATTTTTGGCCAGGTCCGGCATCGATCATTTTTTGGATTTTTTTTCCATGCCGGCATCGTTAATTTTTCGCATTTTTGGCCAGGTCCGGCATTATTCATTTTTTGGATTTTTTTGGCCAGGTCCGGCATCGATCATTTTTTGAATTTTTTGCCATGCCGGCATCGTTAATTTTTCTCATTTTTGACCAGGTCCGGCATCGATCATTTTTTGGACTTTTTTGCCATGCCGGCATCGTTAATTTTTCTCATTTTTGGCCAGGTCCGGCATTGTTCATTTTTTGGACTTTTTTGCCATGCCGGCATCGTTAATTTTTCGCATTTTTGGCCAGGTCCGGCATTGTTCATTTTTTGGATTTTTTGGCCATGCCGGCATCGTTAATTTTTCGCATTTTTGGCCAGGTCCGGCATTGTTCATTTTTTGGATTTCTTTGCCATGCCGGCATCGTTAATTTTTCGCATTTTTGGCCAGGTCCGGCATCGATCATTTTTTGATTTTTTTGCCATGCCGGCATCGTTAATTTTTCGCATTTTTGGCCAGGTCCGGCATTGTTCATTTTTTGAATTTTTTTGCCATGCCGGCATCGTTAATTTTTCGCATTTTTGGCCAGGTCTGGCATTGTTCATTTTTTGGACTTTTTTGCCATGCCGGCATCGTTAATTTTTCGGATTTTTGGCCAGGTCCGGCATCGATCATTTTTTGGACTTTTTTGCCATGCCGGCATCGTTAATTTTTCGCATTTTTGGCCAGGTCCGGCATTGTTCATTTTTTGGATTTTTTGCCATGCCGGCATCGTTAATTTTCTGGCATTGTTCATTTCAGGTCTGGCATTGTTCATTTTTTGGACTTTTTTGCCATGCCGGCATCGTTAATTTTTCGGATTTTTGGCCAGGTCCGGCATCGATCATTTTTTGGACTTTTTTGCCATGCCGGCATCGTTAATTTTTCGCATTTTTGGCCAGGTCCGGCATTGTTCATTTTTTGGATTTTTTGCCATGCCGGCATCGTTAATTTTTCGCATTTTTGGCCAGGTCCGGCATTGTTAATTTTTTGGATTTTTTGCCATGCCGGCATCGTTAATTTTTCTCATTTTTGGCCAGGTCCGGCATTGTTCATTTTTTGGACTTTTTTGCCATGCCGGCATCGTTAATTTTTCGCATTTTTGGCCAGGTCCGGCATTGTTCATTTTTTGGATTTTTTGCCATGCCGGCATCGTTAATTTTTCGCATTTTTGGCCAGGTCCGGCATTGTTAATTTTTTGGATTTTTTGCCATGCCGGAATCGTTAATTTTTCTCATTTTTGGCCAGGTCCGGCATTGTTCATTTTTTGGACTTTTTTGCCATGCCGGCATCGTTAATTTTTCGCATTTTTGGCCAGGTCCGGCATTGTTCATTTTTTGGATTTTTTGCCATGCCGGCATCGTTAATTTTTCTCATTTTTGACCAGGTCCGGCATCGATCATTTTTTGGACTTTTTTGCCATGCCGGCATCGTTAATTTTTCGCATTTTTGGCCAGGTCCGGCATTGTTCATTTTTTGGATTTTTTTGCCATGCCGGCATCGTTAATTTTTCTCATTTTTGACCAGGTCCGGCATCGATCATTTTTTGGATTTTTTTGCCATGCCGGCATCGTTAATTTTTCGCATTTTTGGCCAGGTCCGGCATTGTTCATTTTTTGGATTTTTTTGCCATGCCGGCATCGTTAATTTTTCTCATTTTTGGCCAGGTCCGGCATTGTTCATTTTTTGGATTTTTTTGCCATGCCGGCATCGTTAATTTTTCTCATTTTTGGCCAGGTGCCGGCATCGATCTTTTTTTGGATTTTTTTGCCATGCCGGCATCGTTAATTTTTCGCATTTTTGGCCAGGTCCGGCATTGTTCATTTTTTGGATTTTTTTGCCATGCCGGCATCGTTAATTTTTCTCATTTTTGGCCAGGTCCGGCATTGTTCATTTTTTGGATTTTTTTGCCATGCCGGCATCGTTAATTTTTCTCATTTTTGGCCAGGTGCCGGCATCGTTAATTTTTCGCATTTTTGGCCAGGTCCGGCATCGATCATTTTTTGGATTTTTTTGCCATGCCGGCATCGTTAATTTTTCGCATTTTTGGCCAGGTCCGGCATTGTTAATTTTTTGGATTTTTTTGCCATGCCGGCATCGTTAATTTTTCGCATTTTTGGCCAGGTCCGGCATTGTTCATTTTTTGGACTTTTTTGCCATGCCGGCATCGTTAATTTTTCGCATTTTTGGCCAGTTCCGGCATTGTTCATTTTTTGGAATTTTTGCCATGCCGGCATCGTTAATTTTTCTCATTTTTGACCAGGTCCGGCATCGATCATTTTTTGGACTTTTTTGCCAAGCCGGCATCGTTAATTTTTCGCATTTTTGGCCAGGTCCGGCATTGTTCATTTTTTGGATTTTTTTGCCATGCCGGCATCGTTAATTTTTCTCATTTTTGACCAGGTCCGGCATCGATCATTTTTTGGATTTTTTGCCATGCCGGCATCGTTAATTTTTCGCATTTTTGGCCAGGTCCGGCATTGTTCATTTTTTGGATTTTTTTCGATCATTTTTTGGACTTTTTTGCCATGCCGGCATCGTTAATTTTTCGCATTTTTGGCCAGGTCCGACATCGATCATTTTTTGGACTTTTTTGCCATGCCGGCATCGTTAATTTTTCTCATTTTTTTCCAGGTCTGGCATTGTTCATTTTTTGGATTTTTTGCCATGCCGGCATCGTTAATTTTTCTCATTTTTGACCAGGTCCGGCATTGTTCATTTTTTGGACTTTTTTGCCATGCCGGCATCGTTAATTTTTCGCATTTTTGGCCAGGTCTGGCATTGTTCATTTTTTGGATTTTTTTGCCATGCCGGCATCGTTAATTTTTCGCATTTTTGGCCAGGTCCGGCATTGTTCATTTTTTGGATTTTTTTGCCATGCCGGCATCGTTAATTTTTCGCATTTTTGGCCAGGTCCGGCATCGATCATTTTTTGGATTTTTTTGCCATGCCGGCATCGTTAATTTTTCGCATTTTTGGCCAGGTCCGGCATTGTTCATTTTTTGGATTTTTTTGCCATGCCGGCATCGTTAATTTTTCTCATTTTTGGGCAGGTCCGGCATCGATCATTTTTTGAATTTTTTGCCATGCCGGCATCGTTAATTTTTCTCATTTTTGGCCAGGTCCGGCATTGTTCATTTTTTGGACTTTTTTGCCATGCCGGCATCGTTAATTTTTCTCATTTTTGACCAGGTCCGGCATCGATCATTTTTTGAATTTTTTTGCCATGCCGGCATCGTTAATTTTTCGCATTTTTGGCCAGCTCCGGCATCGATCATTTTTTGGATTTTTTTGCCATGCCGGCATCGTTAATTTTTCGCATTTTTGGCCAGGTCCGGCATTGTTCATTTTTTGGACTTTTTTGCCATGCCGGCATCGTTAATTTTTCGCATTTTTGGCCAGGTCCGGCATTGTTCATTTTTTGGATTTTTTTGCCATGCCGGCATCGTTAATTTTTCGCATTTTTGGCCAGGTCCGGCATTGTTCATTTTTTGGACTTTTTTGCCATGCCCGCATCGTTAATTTTTCGCATTTTTGGCCAGGTCTGGCATTGGATTTTTTGCCATGCCGGCATCGTTAATTTTTCTCATTTTTGGCCAGGTCCGGCATTGTTCATTTTTTGGACTTTTTTGCCATGCCGGCATTGTTAATTTTTCGCATTTTTGGCCAGGTCTGGCATTGGATTTTTTGCCATGCCGGCATCGTTAATTTTTCTCATTTTTGGCCAGGTCCGGCATTGTTCATTTTTTGGACTTTTTTGCCATGCCGGCATTGTTAATTTTTCGCATTTTTGGCCAGGTCCGGCATTGTTCATTTTTTGGATTTTTTTGCCATGCCGGCATTGTTAATTTTTCGCATTTTTGGCCAGGTCTGGCATTGTTCATTTTTTGGATTTTTTGCCATGCCGGCATCGTTATTTTTTCTCATTTTTGACCAGGTCCGGCATCGATCATTTTTTGGACTTTTTTGCCATGCCGGCATCGTTAATTATTCTCATTTTTGGCCAGGTCCGGCATTGTTCATTTTTTGGACTTTTTTGCCATGCCGGCATCGTTAATTTTTCGCATTTTTGGCCAGGTCCGACATCGATCATTTTTTGGACTTTTTTGCCATGCCGGCATCGTTAATTTTTCTCATTTTTGGCCAGGTCCGGCATTGTTCATTTTTTGGACTTTTTTGCCATGCCGGCATCGTTAATTTTTCGCATTTTTGGCCAGGTCTGGCATTGTTCATTTTTTGGATTTTTTGCCATGCCGGCATCGTTAATTTTTCTCATTTTTGACCAGGTCCGGCATCGATCATTTTTTGAATTTTTTTGCCATGCCGGCATCGTTAATTTTTCGCATTTTTGGCCAGGTCCGGCATCGATCATTTTTTGGATTTTTTTGCCATGCCGGCATCGTTAATTTTTCGCATTTTTGGCCAGGTCTGGCATTGTTCATTTTTTGGATTTTTTGCCATGCCGGCATCGTTAATTTTTCTCATTTTTGACCAGGTTCGGCATCGATCATTTTTTGGACTTTTTTGCCATGCCGGCATCGTTAATTATTCTCATTTTTGGCCAGGTCCGGCATTGTTCATTTTTTGGACTTTTTTGCCATGCCGGCATCGTTAATTTTTCGCATTTTTGGCCAGGTCCGACATCGATCATTTTTTGGACTTTTTTGCCATGCCGGCATCGTTAATTTTGCTCATTTTTGGCCAGGTCCGGCATTGTTCATTTTTTGGACTTTTTTGCCATGCCGGCATCGTTAATTTTTCGCATTTTTGGCCAGGTCTGGCATTGTTCATTTTTTGGATTTTTTGCCATGCTGGCATCGTTAATTTTTCTCATTTTTGACCAGGTCCGGCATCGATCATTTTTTGAATTTTTTTGCCATGCCGGCATCGTTAATTTTTCGCATTTTTGGCCAGGTCCGGCATCGATCATTTTTTGGATTTTTTTGCCATGCCGGCATCGTTAATTTTTCGCATTTTTGGCCAGGTCCGGCATTGTTCATTTTTTGGATTTTTTTGCCATGCCGGCATCGTTAATTTTTCGCATTTTTGGCCAGGTCTGGCATTGTTCATTTTTTGGACTTTTTTGCCATGCCGGCATCGTTAATTTTTCGCATTTTTGGCCAGGTCCGGCATTGTTCATTTTTTGGATTTTTTTGCCATGCCGGCATCGTTAATTTTTCGCATTTTTGGCCAGGTCTGGCATTGTTCATTTTTTGGATTTTTTGCCATGCCGGCATCGTTAATTTTTCTCATTTTTGATCAGGTCCGGCATCGATCATTTTTTGGACTTTTTTGCCATGCCGGCATCGTTAATTTTTCGCATTTTTGGCCAGGTCCGACATCGATCATTTTTTGGACTTTTTTGCCATGCCGGCATCGTTAATTTTTCTCATTTTTTGCCAGGTCTGGCATTGTTCATTTTTTGGATTTTTTGCCATGCCGGCATCGTTAATTTTTCTCATTTTTGACCAGGTCCGGCATTGTTCATTTTTTGGACTTTTTTGCCATGCCGGCATCGTTAATTTTTCGCATTTTTGGCCAGGTCTGGCATTGTTCATTTTTTGGATTTTTTGCCATGCCGGCATCGTTAATTTTTCTCATTTTTGACCAGGTCCGGCATCGATCATTTTTTGAATTTTTTTGCCATGCCGGCATCGTTAATTTTTCGCATTTTTGGCCAGGTCCGGCATCGATCATTTTTTGGATTTTTTTGCCATGCCGGTATCGTTAATTTTTCGCATTTTTGGCCAGGTCCGGCATTGTTCATTTTTTGGATTTTTTTGCCATGCCGGCATCGTTAATTTTTCGCATTTTTGGCCAGGTCTGGCATTGTTCATTTTTTGGACTTTTTTGCCATGCCGGCATCGTTAATTTTTCGCATTTTTGGCCAGGTCCGGCATTGTTCATTTTTTGGATTTTTTTGCCATGCCGGCATCGTTAATTTTTCGCATTTTTGGCCAGGTCTGGCATTGTTCATTTTTTGGATTTTTTGCCATGCCGGCATCGTTAATTTTTCTCATTTTTGATCAGGTCCGGCATCGATCATTTTTTGGACTTTTTTGCCATGCCGGCATCGTTAATTTTTCGCATTTTTGGCCAGGTCCGACATCGATCATTTTTTGGACTTTTTTGCCATGCCGGCATCGTTAATTTTTCTCATTTTTTGCCAGGTCTGGCATTGTTCATTTTTTGGATTTTTTGCCATGCCGGCATCGTTAATTTTTCTCATTTTTGACCAGGTCCGGCATTGTTCATTTTTTGGACTTTTTTGCCATGCCGGCATCGTTAATTTTTCGCATTTTTGGCCAGGTCCGGCATTGTTCATTTTTTGGATTTTTTTGCCATGCCGGCATCGTTAATTTTTCGCATTTTTGGCCAGGTCCGGCATTGTTCATTTTTTGGACTTTTTTGCCATGCCGGCATCGTTAATTTTTCGCATTTTTGGCCAGGTCCGGCATTGTTCATTTTTTGGATTTTTTTTCCATGCCGGCATCGTTAATTTTTCGCATTTTTGGCCAGGTCTGGCATTGTTCATTTTTTGGATTTTTTGCCATGCCGGCATCGTTAATTTTTCGCATTTTTGGCCAGGTCCGGCATCGATCATTTTTTGGATTTTTTTGCCATGCCGGCATCGTTAATTTTTCGCATTTTTGGCCAGGTCCGGCATTGTTCATTTTTTGGATTTTTTTGCCATGCCGGCATCGTTAATTTTTCTCATTTTTGGCCAGGTCCGGCATCGATCATTTTTTGAATTTTTTGCCATGCCGGCATCGTTAATTTTTCTCATTTTTGGCCAGGTCCGGCATTGTTCATTTTTTGGACTTTTTTGCCATGCCGGCATCGTTAATTTTTCGCATTTTTGGCCAGGTCTGGCATTGGATTTTTTGCCATGCCGGCATCGTTAATTTTTCTCATTTTTGGCCAGGTCCGGCATTGTTCATTTTTTGGACTTTTTTGCCATGCCGGCATCGTTAATTTTTCGCATTTTTGGCCAGGTCCGACATCGATCATTTTTTGGACTTTTTTGCCATGCCGGCATCGTTAATTTTTCTCATTTTTGGCCAGGTCCGGCATTGTTCATTTTTTGGACTTTTTTGCCATGCCGGCATCGTTAATTTTTCGCATTTTTGGCCAGGTCTGGCATTGTTCATTTTTTGAATTTTTTTGCCATGCCGGCATCGTTAATTTTTCTCATTTTTGGCCAGGTCCGGCATTGTTCATTTTTTGGACTTTTTTGCCATGCCGGCATCGTTAATTTTTCGCATTTTTGGCCAGGTCCGGCATCGATCATTTTTTGGACTTTTTTGCCATGCCGGCATCGTTAATTTTTCGCATTTTTGGCCAGGTTGGCATTGTTCATTTTTTGAATTTTTTTGCCATGCCGGCATCGTTAATTTTTCGCATTTTTGGCCAGGTCTGGCATTGTTCATTTTTTGGACTTTTTTGCCATGCCGGCATCGTTAATTTTTCGCATTTTTGGCCAGGTCCGGCATCGATCATTTTTTGGACTTTTTTGCCATGCCGGACTTTTTTGCCATTTTTTTGCCATCGTTAATTTTTCGCATTTTTGGCCAGGTCCGGCATTGTTCATTTTTTGGATTTTTTTGCCATGCCGGCATTGTTAATTTTTCGCATTTTTGGCCAGGTCTGGCATTGTTCATTTTTTGGATTTTTTGCCATGCCGGCATCGTTAATTTTTCTCATTTTTGACCAGGTCCGGCATCGATCATTTTTTGGACTTTTTTGCCATGCCGGCATCGTTAATTATTCTCATTTTTGGCCAGGTCCGGCATTGTTCATTTTTTGGACTTTTTTGCCATGCCGGCATCGTTAATTTTTCGCATTTTTGGCCAGGTCCGACATCGATCATTTTTTGGACTTTTTTGCCATGCCGGCATCGTTAATTTTTCTCATTTTTGGCCAGGTCCGATGCCGGCATGGCAAAAATGATCGATGCCGGCCAGGTCCGGCATCGATCATTTTTTGAATTTTTTTGCCATGCCGGCATCGTTAATTTTTCGCATTTTTGGCCAGGTCCGGCATCGATCATTTTTTGGATTTTTTTGCCATGCCGGCATCGTTAATTTTTCGCATTTTTGGCCAGGTCCGGCATCGATAATTTTTTGGATTTTTTTGCCATGCCGGCATCGTTAATTTTTCGCATTTTTGGCCAGGTCCGGCATTGTTCATTTTCTGGATTTTTTTGCCATGCCGGCATCGTTAATTTTTCTCATTTTTGGCCAGGTCCGGCATCGATCATTTTTTGAATTTTTTGCCATGCCGGCATCGTGAATTTTTCTCATTTTTGACCAGGTCCGGCATCGATCATTTTTTGGACTTTTTTGCCATGCCGGCATCGTTAATTTTTCTCATTTTTGGGCAGGTCCGGCATTGTTCATTTTTTGGACTTGTTTGCCATGCCGGCATCGTTAATTTTTCGCATTTTTGGCCAGGTCCGGCATTGTTCATTTTTTGGATTTTTTTGCCATGCCGGCATCGTTAATTTTTCTCATTTTTGGCCAGGTCCGGCATCGATCATTTTTTGAATTTTTTGCCATGCCGGCATCGTTAATTTTTCTCATTTTTGACCAGGTCCGGCATCGATCATTTTTTGGACTTTTTTGCCATGCCGGCATCGTTAATTTTTCTCATTTTTGGGCAGGTCCGGCATTGTTCATTTTTTGGACTTGTTTGCCATGCCGGCATCGTTAATTTTTCGCATTTTTGGCCAGGTCCGGCATCGATCATTTTTTGATTTTTTTGCCATGCCGGCATCGTTAATTTTTCGCATTTTTGGCCAGGTCCGGCATTGTTCATTTTTTGAATTTTTTTGCCATGCCGGCATCGTTAATTTTTCGCATTTTTGGCCAGGTCCGGCATTGTTCATTTTTTGATTTTTTTTGCCATGCCGGCATCGTCTGGCATTGTTCATTTTTTGGACTTTTTTGCCATGCCGGCATCGTTAATTTTTCGCATTTTTGGCCAGGTCCGGCATCGATCATTTTTTGGACTTTTTTGCCATGCCGGCATCGTTAATTTTTCTCATTTTTGGCCAGGTCCGGCATCGATAATTTTTTGGATTTTTTTGCCATGCCGGCATCGTTAATTTTTCTCATTTTTGACCAGGTCCGGCATCGATCATTTTTTGGATTTTTTTGCCATGCCGGCATCGTTAATTTTTCGCATTTTTGGCCAGGTCCGGCAGTGTTCAATTTTTGGATTTTTTTGCCATGCCGGCATCGTTAATTTTTCTCATTTTTGGCCAGGTCCGGCATTGTTCATTTTTTGGATTTTTTTGCCATGCCGGCATCGTTAATTTTTCTCATTTTTGGCCAGGTCCGGCATCGATAATTTTTTGGATTTTTTGCCATGCCGGCATCGTTAATTTTTCTCAGTTTTGGCCAGGTCCGGCATCGATAATTTTTTGGATTTTTTTGCCATGCCGGCATCGTTAATTTTTCGCATTTTTGACCAGGTCCGGCATCGATCATTTTTTGGACTTTTTTGCCATGCCGGCTCGTTAATTTTTCGCATTTTTGGCCAGGTCTGGCATTGTTCATTTTTTGGATTTTTTGCCATGCCGGCATCGTTAATTTTTCTCATTTTTGACCAGGTCCGGCATCGATCATTTTTTGGACTTTTTTGCCATGCCGGCATCGTTAATTTTTCGCATTTTTGGCCAGGTCCGGCATTGTTCATTTTTTGGATTTTTTTGCCATGCCGGCATCGTTAATTTTTCTCATTTTTGACCAGGTCCGGCATCGATCATTTTTTGGATTTTTTTGCCATGCCGGCATCGTTAATTTTTCGCATTTTTGGCCAGGTCCGGCAGTGTTCAATTTTTGGATTTTTTGCCATGCCGGCATCGTTAATTTTTCTCATTTTTGGCCAGGTCCGGCATTGTTCATTTTTTGGATTTTTTTGCCATGCCGGCATCGTTAATTTTTCTCATTTTTGGCCAGGTCCGGCATCGATAATTTTTTGGATTTTTTGCCATGCCGGCATCGTTAATTTTTCTCATTTTTGGCCAGGTCCGGCATCGATAATTTTTTGGATTTTTTTGCCATGCCGGCATCGTTAATTTTTCGCATTTTTGACCAGGTCCGGCATCGATCATTTGTTGGACTTTTTTGCCATGCCGGCTCGTTAATTTTTGGCATTTTTGGCCAGGTCTGGCATTGTTAATTTTTTGGATTTTTGCCATGCCGGCATCGTTAATTTTTCTCATTTTTGACCAGGTCCGGCATCGATCATTTTTTGGACTTTTTTGCCATGCCGGCATCGTTAATTTTTCGCATTTTTGGCCAGGTCCGGCATTGTTCATTTTTTGAATTTTTTTGCCATGCCGGCATCGTTAATTTTTCTCATTTTTGGCCAGGTCCGGCATCGATCATTTTTTGGATTTTTTTGCCATGCCGGCATCGTTAATTTTTCGCATTTTTGGCCAGGTCCGGCATTGTTCATTTTTTGGATTTTTTGGCCATGCCGGCATCGTTAATTTTTCGCATTTTTGGCCAGGTCCGGCATTGTTCATTTTTTGGATTTTTTTGCCATGCCGGCACCGTTAATTTTTCGCATTTTTGGCCAGGTCTGGCATTGTTCATTTTTTGGATTTTTTGCCATGCCGACATCGTTAATTTTTCTCATTTTTGACCAGGTCCGGCATCGATAATTTTTTGGACTTTTTTGCCATGCCGGCATCGTTAATTTTTCGCATTTTTGGCCAGGTCCGGCATTGTTCATTTTTTGGATTTTTTTGCCATGCCGGCATCGTTAATTTTTCGCATTTTTGGCCAGGTCCGGCATTGTTCATTTTTTGGATTTTTTTGCCATGCCGGCATCGTTAATTTTTCGCATTTTTGGCCAGGTCCGGCATCGATCATTTTTTGATTTTTTTGCCATGCCGGCATCGTTAATTTTTCGCATTTTTGGCCAGGTCCGGCATTGTTCATTTTTTGAATTTTTTTGCCATGCCGGCATCGTTAATTTTGCTCATTTTTGGCCAGGTCCGGCATTGTTCATTTTTTGGACTTTTTTGCCATGCCGGCATCGTTAATTTTTCGCATTTTTGGCCAGGTCCGACATCGATCATTTTTTGGACTTTTTTGCCATGCCGGCATCGTTAATTTTTCTCATTTTTGGCCAGGTCCGGCATTGTTCATTTTTTGGACTTTTTTGCCATGCCGGCATCGTTAATTTTTCGCATTTTTGGCCAGGTCCGGCATTGTTCATTTTTTGGATTTTTTGCCATGCCGGCATCGTTAATTTTTCTCATTTTTGACCAGGTCCGGCATCGATCATTTTTTGGACTTTTTTGCCATGCCGGCATCGGTAATTTTTCGCATTTTTGGCCAGGTCCGGCATTGTTCATTTTTTGGATTTTTTTGCCATGCCGGCATCGTTAATTTTTCTCATTTTTGACCAGGTCCGGCATCGATCATTTTTTGGATTTTTTTGCCATGCCGGCATCGTTAATTTTTCGCATTTTTGGCCAGGTCCGGCATTGTTCAATTTTTGGATTTTTTTGCCATGCCGGCATCGTTAATTTTTCTCATTTTTGGCCAGGTCCGGCATTGTTCATTTTTTGGATTTTTTTGCCATGCCGGCATCGTTAATTTTTCTCATTTTTGGCCAGGTCCGGCATCGATCATTTTTTGAATTTTTTTGCCATGCCGGCATCGTTAATTTTTCTCATTTTTGGCCAGGTCCGGCATCGATAATTTTTTGGATTTTTTGCCATGCCGGCATCGTTAATTTTTCTCATTTTTGGCCAGGTCCGGCATCGATAATTTTTTGGATTTTTTTGCCATGCCGGCATCGTTAATTTTTCGCATTTTTGGCCAGGTCCGGCATCGATCATTTTTTGGACTTTTTTGCCATGCCGGCTCGTTAATTTTTCGCATTTTTGGCCAGGTCTGGCATTGTTCATTTTTTGGATTTTTTGCCATGCCGGCATCGTTAATTTTTCTCATTTTTGACCAGGTCCGGCATCGATCATTTTTTGGACTTTTTTGCCATGCCGGCATCGTTAATTTTTCGCATTTTTGGCCAGGTCCGGCATTGTTCATTTTTTGGACTTTTTTGCCGGCATCGTTAATTTTTCTCATTTTTGGACAGGTCCGGCATCGATCATTTTTTGGATTTTTTTGCCATGCCGGCATCGTTAATTTTTCGCATTTTTGGCCAGGTCCGGCATTGTTCATTTTTTGGATTTTTTTGCCATGCCGGCATCGTTAATTTTTCGCATTTTTGGCCAGGTCCGCCATTGTTCATTTTTTGGATTTTTTTGCCATGCCGGCATCGTTAATTTTTCGCATTTTTGGCCAGGTCTGGCATTGTTCATTTTTTGGATTTTTTGCCATGCCGACATCGTTAATTTTTCTCATTTTTGACCAGGTCCGGCATCGATAATTTTTTGGACTTTTTTGCCATGCCGGCATCGTTAATTTTTCGCATTTTTGGCCAGGTCCGGCATTGTTCATTTTTTGGATTTTTTTGCCATGCCGGCATCTTTAATTTTTCTCATTTTTGGCCAGGTCCGGCATTGTTCATTTTTTTGACCTTTTTGCCATGCCGGCATCGTTAATTTTTCGCATTTTTGGCCAGGTCCGGCATTGTTCATTTTTTGGATTTTTTTGCCATGCCGGCATCGTTAATTTTTCGCATTTTTGGCCAGGTCTGGCATTGTTCATTTTTTGGATTTTTTGCCATGCCGGCATCGTTAATTTTTCTCATTTTTGACCAGGTCCGGCATCGATAATTTTTTGGACTTTTTTGCCATGCCGGCATCGTTAATTATTCTCATTTTTGGCCAGGTCCGGCATTGTTCATTTTTTGGACTTTTTTGCCATGCCGGCATCGTTAATTTTTCGCAATTTTGGCCAGGTCCGACATCGATCATTTTTTGGACTTTTTTGCCATGCCGGCATCGTTAATTTTTCTCATTTTTGGCCAGGTCCGGCATTGTTCATTTTTTGGACTTTTTTGCCATGCCGGCATCGTTAATTTTTCGCATTTTTGGCCAGGTCCAGCATTGTTCATTTTTTGGATTTTTTGCCATGCCGGCATCGTTAATTTTTCTCATTTTTGACCAGGTCCGGCATCGATCATTTTTTGAATTTTTTTGCCATGCCGGCATCGTTAATTTTTCGCATTTTTGGCCAGGTCCGGCATCGATCATTTTTTGGATTTTTTTGCCATGCCGGCATCGTTAATTTTTCGCATTTTTGGCCAGGTCCGGCATTGTTCATTTTTTGGATTTTTTTGCCATGCCGGCATCGTTAATTTTTCGCATTTTTGGCCAGGTCTGGCATTGTTCATTTTTTGGACTTTTTTGCCATGCCGGCATCGTTAATTTTTCGCATTTTTGGCCAGGTCCGGCATTGTTCATTTTTTGGATTTTTTTGCCATGCCGGCATCGTTAATTTTTCGCATTTTTGGCCAGGTCTGGCATTGTTCATTTTTTGGATTTTTTGCCATGCCGGCATCGTTAATTTTTCTCATTTTTGACCAGGTCCGGCATCGATCATTTTTTGGACTTTTTTGCCATGCCGGCATCGTTAATTTTTCGCATTTTTGGCCAGGTCCGGCATTGTTCATTTTTTGGATTTTTTTGCCATGCCGGCATCGTTAATTTTTCGCATTTTTGGCCAGGTCCGGCATCGATCATTTTTGATTTTTTTGCCATGCCGGCATCGTTAATTTTTCGCATTTTTGGCCAGGTCCGGCATTGTTCATTTTTTGAATTTTTTTGCCATGCCGGTATCGTTAATTTTTCGCATTTTTGGCCAGGTCCGGCATTGTTCATTTTTTGAATTTTTTTGCCATGCCGGCATCGTTAATTTTTCTCATTTTTGGCCAGGTCCGGCATTGTTCATTTTTTGGACTTTTTTGCCATGCCGGCATCGTTAATTTTTCGCATTTTTGGCCAGGTCCGGCATCGATCATTTTTTGGACTTTTTTGCCATGCCGGCATCGTTAATTTTTCGCATTTTTGGCCAGGTCCGGCATTGTTCATTTTTTGAATTTTTTTGCCATGCCGGCATCGTTAATTTTTCGCATTTTTGGCCAGGTCTGGCATTGTTCATTTTTTGGACTTTTTTGCCATGCCGGCATCGTTAATATTTCGCATTTTTGGCCAGGTCCGGCATCGATCATTTTTTGGATTTTTTGCCATGCCGGCATCGTTAATTTTTCGCATTTTTGGCCAGGTCTGGCATTGTTCATTTTTTGGACTTTTTGCCATGCCGGCATCGTTAATTTTTCTCATTTTTGACCAGGTCCGGCATCGATCATTTTTTGGACTTTTTTGCCATGCCGGCATCGTTAATTTTTCTCATTTTTGGCCAGGTCCGGCATTGTTCATTTTTTGGACTTTTTTGCCATGCCGGCATCGTTAATTTTTCGCATTTTTGGCCAGGTCGGGCATTGTTCATTTTTTGGATTTTTTGCCATGCCGGCATCGTTAATTTTTCTCATTTTTGACCAGGTCCGGCATCGATCATTTTTTGAATTTTTTTGCCATGCCGGCATCGTTAATTTTTCGCATTTTTGGCCAGGTCCGGCATTGATCATTTTTTGGATTTTTTTGCCATGCCGGCATCGTTAATTTTTCGCATTTTTGGCCAGGTCCGGCATTGTTCATTTTTTGGATTTTTTTGCCATGCCGGCATCGTTAATTTTTCGCATTTTTGGCCAGGTCTGGCATTGTTCATTTTTTGGACTTTTTTGCCATGCCGGCATCGTTAATTTTTCGCATTTTTGGCCAGGTCCGGCATTGTTCATTTTTTGGATTTTTTTGCCATGCCGGCATCGTTAATTTTTCGCATTTTTGGCCAGGTCCGGCATTGTTCATTTTTTGGATTTTTTTGCCATGCCGGCATCGTTAATTTTTCGCATTTTTGGCCAGGTCCGGCATCGATCATTTTTTGATTTTTTTGCCATGCCGGCATCGTTAATTTTTCGCATTTTTGGCCAGGTCCGGCATTGTTCATTTTTTGAATTTTTTTGCCATGCCGGCATCGTTAATTTTGCTCATTTTTGGCCAGGTCCGGCATTGTTCATTTTTTGGACTTTTTTGCCATGCCGGCATCGTTAATTTTTCGCATTTTTGGCCAGGTCCGACATCGATCATTTTTTGGACTTTTTTGCCATGCCGGCATCGTTAATTTTTCTCATTTTTGGCCAGGTCCGGCATTGTTCATTTTTTGGACTTTTTTGCCATGCCGGCATCGTTAATTTTTCGCATTTTTGGCCAGGTCCGGCATTGTTCATTTTTTGGATTTTTTGCCATGCCGGCATCGTTAATTTTTCTCATTTTTGACCAGGTCCGGCATCGATCATTTTTTGGACTTTTTTGCCATGCCGGCATCGTTAATTTTTCGCATTTTTGGCCAGGTCCGGCATTGTTCATTTTTTGGATTTTTTTGCCATGCCGGCATCGTTAATTTTTCGCATTTTTGGCCAGGTCCGGCATTGTTCATTTTTTGGATTTTTTTGCCATGCCGGCATCGTTAATTTTTCGCATTTTTGGCCAGGTCCGGCATCGATCATTTTTTGGATTTTTTGCCATGCCGGCATCGTTAATTTTTCGCATTTTTGGCCAGGTCTGGCATTGTTCATTTTTTGGACTTTTTGCCATGCCGGCATCGTTAATTTTTCTCATTTTTGACCAGGTCCGGCATCGATCATTTTTTGGACTTTTTTGCCATGCCGGCATCGTTAATTTTTCTCATTTTTGGCCAGGTCCGGCATTGTTCATTTTTTGGACTTTTTTGCCATGCCGGCATCGTTAATTTTTCGCATTTTTGGCCAGGTCGGGCATTGTTCATTTTTTGGATTTTTTGCCATGCCGGCATCGTTAATTTTTCTCATTTTTGACCAGGTCCGGCATCGATCATTTTTTGAATTTTTTTGCCATGCCGGCATCGTTAATTTTTCGCATTTTTGGCCAGGTCCGGCATTGATCATTTTTTGGATTTTTTTGCCATGCCGGCATCGTTAATTTTTCGCATTTTTGGCCAGGTCCGGCATTGTTCATTTTTTGGATTTTTTTGCCATGCCGGCATCGTTAATTTTTCGCATTTTTGGCCAGGTCTGGCATTGTTCATTTTTTGGACTTTTTTGCCATGCCGGCATCGTTAATTTTTCGCATTTTTGGCCAGGTCCGGCATTGTTCATTTTTTGGATTTTTTTGCCATGCCGGCATCGTTAATTTTTCGCATTTTTGGCCAGGTCCGGCATTGTTCATTTTTTGGATTTTTTTGCCATGCCGGCATCGTTAATTTTTCGCATTTTTGGCCAGGTCCGGCATCGATCATTTTTTGATTTTTTTGCCATGCCGGCATCGTTAATTTTTCGCATTTTTGGCCAGGTCCGGCATTGTTCATTTTTTGAATTTTTTTGCCATGCCGGCATCGTTAATTTTGCTCATTTTTGGCCAGGTCCGGCATTGTTCATTTTTTGGACTTTTTTGCCATGCCGGCATCGTTAATTTTTCGCATTTTTGGCCAGGTCCGACATCGATCATTTTTTGGACTTTTTTGCCATGCCGGCATCGTTAATTTTTCTCATTTTTGGCCAGGTCCGGCATTGTTCATTTTTTGGACTTTTTTGCCATGCCGGCATCGTTAATTTTTCGCATTTTTGGCCAGGTCCGGCATTGTTCATTTTTTGGATTTTTTGCCATGCCGGCATCGTTAATTTTTCTCATTTTTGACCAGGTCCGGCATCGATCATTTTTTGGACTTTTTTGCCATGCCGGCATCGTTAATTTTTCGCATTTTTGGCCAGGTCCGGCATTGTTCATTTTTTGGATTTTTTTGCCATGCCGGCATCGTTAATTTTTCGCATTTTTGGCCAGGTCCGGCATTGTTCATTTTTTGGATTTTTTTGCCATGCCGGCATCGTTAATTTTTCGCATTTTTGGCCAGGTCCGGCATCGATCATTTTTTGATTTTTTTGCCATGCCGGCATCGTTAATTTTTCGCATTTTTGGCCAGGTCCGGCATTGTTCATTTTTTGAATTTTTTTGCCATGCCGGCATCGTTAATTTTGCTCATTTTTGGCCAGGTCCGGCATTGTTCATTTTTTGGACTTTTTTGCCATGCCGGCATCGTTAATTTTTCGCATTTTTGGCCAGGTCCGACATCGATCATTTTTTGGACTTTTTTGCCATGCCGGCATCGTTAATTTTTCTCATTTTTGGCCAGGTCCGGCATTGTTCATTTTTTGGACTTTTTTGCCATGCCGGCATCGTTAATTTTTCGCATTTTTGGCCAGGTCCGGCATTGTTCATTTTTTGGATTTTTTGCCATGCCGGCATCGTTAATTTTTCTCATTTTTGACCAGGTCCGGCATCGATCATTTTTTGGACTTTTTTGCCATGCCGGCATCGGTAATTTTTCGCATTTTTGGCCAGGTCCGGCATTGTTCATTTTTTGGATTTTTTTGCCATGCCGGCATCGTTAATTTTTCTCATTTTTGACCAGGTCCGGCATCGATCATTTTTTGGATTTTTTTGCCATGCCGGCATCGTTAATTTTTCGCATTTTTGGCCAGGTCCGGCATTGTTCAATTTTTGGATTTTTTTGCCATGCCGGCATCGTTAATTTTTCTCATTTTTGGCCAGGTCCGGCATTGTTCATTTTTTGGATTTTTTTGCCATGCCGGCATCGTTAATTTTTCTCATTTTTGGCCAGGTCCGGCATCGATCATTTTTTGAATTTTTTTGCCATGCCGGCATCGTTAATTTTTCTCATTTTTGGCCAGGTCCGGCATCGATAATTTTTTGGATTTTTTGCCATGCCGGCATCGTTAATTTTTCTCATTTTTGGCCAGGTCCGGCATCGATAATTTTTTGGATTTTTTTGCCATGCCGGCATCGTTAATTTTTCGCATTTTTGGCCAGGTCCGGCATCGATCATTTTTTGGACTTTTTTGCCATGCCGGCTCGTTAATTTTTCGCATTTTTGGCCAGGTCTGGCATTGTTCATTTTTTGGATTTTTTGCCATGCCGGCATCGTTAATTTTTCTCATTTTTGACCAGGTCCGGCATCGATCATTTTTTGGACTTTTTTGCCATGCCGGCATCGTTAATTTTTCGCATTTTTGGCCAGGTCCGGCATTGTTCATTTTTTGGACTTTTTTGCCGGCATCGTTAATTTTTCTCATTTTTGGACAGGTCCGGCATCGATCATTTTTTGGATTTTTTTGCCATGCCGGCATCGTTAATTTTTCGCATTTTTGGCCAGGTCCGGCATTGTTCATTTTTTGGATTTTTTTGCCATGCCGGCATCGTTAATTTTTCGCATTTTTGGCCAGGTCCGCCATTGTTCATTTTTTGGATTTTTTTGCCATGCCGGCATCGTTAATTTTTCGCATTTTTGGCCAGGTCTGGCATTGTTCATTTTTTGGATTTTTTGCCATGCCGACATCGTTAATTTTTCTCATTTTTGACCAGGTCCGGCATCGATAATTTTTTGGACTTTTTTGCCATGCCGGCATCGTTAATTTTTCGCATTTTTGGCCAGGTCCGGCATTGTTCATTTTTTGGATTTTTTTGCCATGCCGGCATCTTTAATTTTTCTCATTTTTGGCCAGGTCCGGCATTGTTCATTTTTTTGACCTTTTTGCCATGCCGGCATCGTTAATTTTTCGCATTTTTGGCCAGGTCCGGCATTGTTCATTTTTTGGATTTTTTTGCCATGCCGGCATCGTTAATTTTTCGCATTTTTGGCCAGGTCTGGCATTGTTCATTTTTTGGATTTTTTGCCATGCCGGCATCGTTAATTTTTCTCATTTTTGACCAGGTCCGGCATCGATAATTTTTTGGACTTTTTTGCCATGCCGGCATCGTTAATTATTCTCATTTTTGGCCAGGTCCGGCATTGTTCATTTTTTGGACTTTTTTGCCATGCCGGCATCGTTAATTTTTCGCAATTTTGGCCAGGTCCGACATCGATCATTTTTTGGACTTTTTTGCCATGCCGGCATCGTTAATTTTTCTCATTTTTGGCCAGGTCCGGCATTGTTCATTTTTTGGACTTTTTTGCCATGCCGGCATCGTTAATTTTTCGCATTTTTGGCCAGGTCCAGCATTGTTCATTTTTTGGATTTTTTGCATGCCGGCATCGTTAATTTTTCTCATTTTTGACCAGGTCCGGCATCGATCATTTTTTGAATTTTTTTTGCCATGCCGGCATCGTTAATTTTTCGCATTTTTGGCCAGGTCCGGCATCGATCATTTTTTGGATTTTTTTGCCATGCCGGCATCGTTAATTTTTCGCATTTTTGGCCAGGTCCGGCATTGTTCATTTTTTGGATTTTTTTGCCATGCCGGCATCGTTAATTTTTCGCATTTTTGGCCAGGTCTGGCATTGTTCATTTTTTGGACTTTTTTGCCATGCCGGCATCGTTAATTTTTCGCATTTTTGGCCAGGTCCGGCATTGTTCATTTTTTGGATTTTTTTGCCATGCCGGCATCGTTAATTTTTCGCATTTTTGGCCAGGTCTGGCATTGTTCATTTTTTGGATTTTTTGCCATGCCGGCATCGTTAATTTTTCTCATTTTTGACCAGGTCCGGCATCGATCATTTTTTGGACTTTTTTGCCATGCCGGCATCGTTAATTTTTCGCATTTTTGGCCAGGTCCGGCATTGTTCATTTTTTGGATTTTTTTGCCATGCCGGCATCGTTAATTTTTCGCATTTTTGGCCAGGTCCGGCATCGATCATTTTTTGATTTTTTTGCCATGCCGGCATCGTTAATTTTTCGCATTTTTGGCCAGGTCCGGCATTGTTCATTTTTTGAATTTTTTTGCCATGCCGGTATCGTTAATTTTTCGCATTTTTGGCCAGGTCCGGCATTGTTCATTTTTTGAATTTTTTTGCCATGCCGGCATCGTTAATTTTTCGCATTTTTGGCCAGGTCTGGCATTGTTCATTTTTTGGACTTTTTGCCATGCCGGCATCGTTAATTTTTCTCATTTTTGACCAGGTCCGGCATCGATCATTTTTTGGACTTTTTTGCCATGCCGGCATCGTTAATTTTTCTCATTTTTGGCCAGGTCCGGCATTGTTCATTTTTTGGACTTTTTTGCCATGCCGGCATCGTTAATTTTTCGCATTTTTGGCCAGGTCGGGCATTGTTCATTTTTTGGATTTTTTGCCATGCCGGCATCGTTAATTTTTCTCATTTTTGACCAGGTCCGGCATCGATCATTTTTTGAATTTTTTTGCCATGCCGGCATCGTTAATTTTTCGCATTTTTGGCCAGGTCCGGCATTGATCATTTTTTGGATTTTTTTGCCATGCCGGCATCGTTAATTTTTCGCATTTTTGGCCAGGTCCGGCATTGTTCATTTTTTGGATTTTTTTGCCATGCCGGCATCGTTAATTTTTCGCATTTTTGGCCAGGTCTGGCATTGTTCATTTTTTGGACTTTTTTGCCATGCCGGCATCGTTAATTTTTCGCATTTTTGGCCAGGTCCGGCATTGTTCATTTTTTGGATTTTTTTGCCATGCCGGCATCGTTAATTTTTCGCATTTTTGGCCAGGTCCGGCATTGTTCATTTTTTGGATTTTTTTGCCATGCCGGCATCGTTAATTTTTCGCATTTTTGGCCAGGTCCGGCATCGATCATTTTTTGATTTTTTTGCCATGCCGGCATCGTTAATTTTTCGCATTTTTGGCCAGGTCCGGCATTGTTCATTTTTTGAATTTTTTTGCCATGCCGGCATCGTTAATTTTGCTCATTTTTGGCCAGGTCCGGCATTGTTCATTTTTTGGACTTTTTTGCCATGCCGGCATCGTTAATTTTTCGCATTTTTGGCCAGGTCCGACATCGATCATTTTTTGGACTTTTTTGCCATGCCGGCATCGTTAATTTTTCTCATTTTTGGCCAGGTCCGGCATTGTTCATTTTTTGGACTTTTTTGCCATGCCGGCATCGTTAATTTTTCGCATTTTTGGCCAGGTCCGGCATTGTTCATTTTTTGGATTTTTTGCCATGCCGGCATCGTTAATTTTTCTCATTTTTGACCAGGTCCGGCATCGATCATTTTTTGGACTTTTTTGCCATGCCGGCATCGGTAATTTTTCGCATTTTTGGCCAGGTCCGGCATTGTTCATTTTTTGGATTTTTTTGCCATGCCGGCATCGTTAATTTTTCTCATTTTTGACCAGGTCCGGCATCGATCATTTTTTGGATTTTTTTGCCATGCCGGCATCGTTAATTTTTCGCATTTTTGGCCAGGTCCGGCATTGTTCAATTTTTGGATTTTTTTGCCATGCCGGCATCGTTAATTTTTCTCATTTTTGGCCAGGTCCGGCATTGTTCATTTTTTGGATTTTTTTGCCATGCCGGCATCGTTAATTTTTCTCATTTTTGGCCAGGTCCGGCATCGATCATTTTTTGAATTTTTTTGCCATGCCGGCATCGTTAATTTTTCTCATTTTTGGCCAGGTCCGGCATCGATAATTTTTTGGATTTTTTGCCATGCCGGCATCGTTAATTTTTCTCATTTTTGGCCAGGTCCGGCATCGATAATTTTTTGGATTTTTTTGCCATGCCGGCATCGTTAATTTTTCGCATTTTTGGCCAGGTCCGGCATCGATCATTTTTTGGACTTTTTTGCCATGCCGGCTCGTTAATTTTTCGCATTTTTGGCCAGGTCTGGCATTGTTCATTTTTTGGATTTTTTGCCATGCCGGCATCGTTAATTTTTCTCATTTTTGACCAGGTCCGGCATCGATCATTTTTTGGACTTTTTTGCCATGCCGGCATCGTTAATTTTTCGCATTTTTGGCCAGGTCCGGCATTGTTCATTTTTTGGACTTTTTTGCCGGCATCGTTAATTTTTCTCATTTTTGGACAGGTCCGGCATCGATCATTTTTTGGATTTTTTTGCCATGCCGGCATCGTTAATTTTTCGCATTTTTGGCCAGGTCCGGCATTGTTCATTTTTTGGATTTTTTTGCCATGCCGGCATCGTTAATTTTTCGCATTTTTGGCCAGGTCCGCCATTGTTCATTTTTTGGATTTTTTTGCCATGCCGGCATCGTTAATTTTTCGCATTTTTGGCCAGGTCTGGCATTGTTCATTTTTTGGATTTTTTGCCATGCCGACATCGTTAATTTTTCTCATTTTTGACCAGGTCCGGCATCGATAATTTTTTGGACTTTTTTGCCATGCCGGCATCGTTAATTTTTCGCATTTTTGGCCAGGTCCGGCATTGTTCATTTTTTGGATTTTTTTGCCATGCCGGCATCTTTAATTTTTCTCATTTTTGGCCAGGTCCGGCATTGTTCATTTTTTTGACCTTTTTGCCATGCCGGCATCGTTAATTTTTCGCATTTTTGGCCAGGTCCGGCATTGTTCATTTTTTGGATTTTTTTGCCATGCCGGCATCGTTAATTTTTCGCATTTTTGGCCAGGTCTGGCATTGTTCATTTTTTGGATTTTTTGCCATGCCGGCATCGTTAATTTTTCTCATTTTTGACCAGGTCCGGCATCGATAATTTTTTGGACTTTTTTGCCATGCCGGCATCGTTAATTATTCTCATTTTTGGCCAGGTCCGGCATTGTTCATTTTTTGGACTTTTTTGCCATGCCGGCATCGTTAATTTTTCGCAATTTTGGCCAGGTCCGACATCGATCATTTTTTGGACTTTTTTGCCATGCCGGCATCGTTAATTTTTCTCATTTTTGGCCAGGTCCGGCATTGTTCATTTTTTGGACTTTTTTGCCATGCCGGCATCGTTAATTTTTCGCATTTTTGGCCAGGTCCAGCATTGTTCATTTTTTGGATTTTTTGCCATGCCGGCATCGTTAATTTTTCTCATTTTTGACCAGGTCCGGCATCGATCATTTTTTGAATTTTTTTGCCATGCCGGCATCGTTAATTTTTCGCATTTTTGGCCAGGTCCGGCATCGATCATTTTTTGGATTTTTTTGCCATGCCGGCATCGTTAATTTTTCGCATTTTTGGCCAGGTCCGGCATTGTTCATTTTTTGGATTTTTTTGCCATGCCGGCATCGTTAATTTTTCGCATTTTTGGCCAGGTCTGGCATTGTTCATTTTTTGGACTTTTTTGCCATGCCGGCATCGTTAATTTTTCGCATTTTTGGCCAGGTCCGGCATTGTTCATTTTTTGGATTTTTTTGCCATGCCGGCATCGTTAATTTTTCGCATTTTTGGCCAGGTCTGGCATTGTTAATTTTTTGGATTTTTTGCCATGCCGGCATCGCTAATTTTTCTCATTTTTGACCAGGTCCGGCATCGATCATTTTTTGGACTTTTTTGCCATGCCGGCATCGTTAATTTTTCGCATTTTTGGCCAGGTCCGGCATTGTTCATTTTTTGGATTTTTTTGCCATGCCGGCATCGTTAATTTTTCGCATTTTTGGCCAGGTCCGGCATCGATCATTTTTTGATTTTTTTGCCATGCCGGCATCGTTAATTTTTCGCATTTTTGGCCAGGTCCGGCATTGTTCATTTTTTGAATTTTTTTGCCATGCCGGTATCGTTAATTTTTCGCATTTTTGGCCAGGTCCGGCATTGTTCATTTTTTGAATTTTTTTGCCATGCCGGCATCGTTAATTTTTCTCATTTTTGGCCAGGTCCGGCATTGTTCATTTTTTGGACTTTTTTGCCATGCCGGCATCGTTAATTTTTCGCATTTTTGGCCAGGTCCGGCATCGATCATTTTTTGGACTTTTTTGCCATGCCGGCATCGTTAATTTTTCGCATTTTTGGCCAGGTCCGGCATTGTTCATTTTTTGAATTTTTTTGCCATGCCGGCATCGTTAATTTTTCGCATTTTTGGCCAGGTCTGGCATTGTTCATTTTTTGGACTTTTTTGCCATGCCGGCATCGTTAATTTTTCGCATTTTTGGCCAGGTCCGGCATCGATCATTTTTTGGATTTTTTGCCATGCCGGCATCGTTAATTTTTCGCATTTTTGGCCAGGTCTGGCATTGTTCATTTTTTGGACTTTTTGCCATGCCGGCATCGTTAATTTTTCTCATTTTTGACCAGGTCCGGCATCGATCATTTTTTGGACTTTTTTGCCATGCCGGCATCGTTAATTTTTCTCATTTTTGGCCAGGTCCGGCATTGTTCATTTTTTGGACTTTTTTGCCATGCCGGCATCGTTAATTTTTCGCATTTTTGGCCAGGTCGGGCATTGTTCATTTTTTGGATTTTTTGCCATGCCGGCATCGTTAATTTTTCTCATTTTTGACCAGGTCCGGCATCGATCATTTTTTGAATTTTTTTGCCATGCCGGCATCGTTAATTTTTCGCATTTTTGGCCAGGTCCGGCATTGATCATTTTTTGGATTTTTTTGCCATGCCGGCATCGTTAATTTTTCGCATTTTTGGCCAGGTCCGGCATTGTTCATTTTTTGGATTTTTTTGCCATGCCGGCATCGTTAATTTTTCGCATTTTTGGCCAGGTCTGGCATTGTTCATTTTTTGGACTTTTTTGCCATGCCGGCATCGTTAATTTTTCGCATTTTTGGCCAGGTCCGGCATTGTTCATTTTTTGGATTTTTTTGCCATGCCGGCATCGTTAATTTTTCGCATTTTTGGCCAGGTCTGGCATTGTTCATTTTTTGGATTTTTTGCCATGCCGGCATCGTTAATTTTTCTCATTTTTGACCAGGTCCGGCATCGATCATTTTTTGGACTTTTTTGCCATGCCGGCATCGTTAATTATTCTCATTTTTGGCCAGGTCCGGCATTGTTCATTTTTTGGACTTTTTTGCCATGCCGGCATCGTTAATTTTTCGCATTTTTGGCCAGGTCCGGCATTGTTCATTTTTTGGATTTTTTGCCATGCCGGCATCGTTAATTTTTCTCATTTTTGACCAGGTCCGGCATCGATCATTTTTTGGACTTTTTTGCCATGCCGGCATCGTTAATTTTTCGCATTTTTGGCCAGGTCCGGCATTGTTCATTTTTTGGATTTTTTTGCCATGCCGGCATCGTTAATTTTTCTCATTTTTGACCAGGTCCGGCATCGATCATTTTTTGGATTTTTTTGCCATGCCGGCATCGTTAATTTTTCGCATTTTTGGCCAGGTCCGGCATTGTTCATTTTTTGGATTTTTTTGCCATGCCGGCATCGTTAATTTTTCGCATTTTTGGCCAGGTCCGGCATTGTTCATTTTTTGGATTGTTTTGCCATGCCGGCATCGTTAATTTTTCGCATTTTTGGCCAGGTCCGGCATCGATCATTTTTTGAATTTTTTGCCATGCCGGCATCGTTAATTTTTCGCATTTTTGGCCAGGTCCGGCATTGTTCATTTTTTGAATTTTTTTGCCATGCCGGCATCGCTAATTTTTCGCATTTTTGGCCAGGTCTGGCATTGTTCATTTTTTGGACTTTTTTGCCATGCCGGCATCGTTAATTTTTTTTTTTTTGGATTTTTTTGCCATGCCGGCATCGTTAATTTTTCGCATTTTTGGCCAGGTCCGGCATTGTTCATTTTTTGAATTTTTTTGCCATGCCGGCATCGTTAATTTTTCGCATTTTTGGCCAGGTCCGGCATTGTTCATTTTTTGAATTTTTTTGCCATGCCGGCATCGTTAATTTTTCGCATTTTTGGCCAGGTCCGGCATTGTTCATTTTTTGGATTATTTTGCCATGCCGGCATCGTTAATTTTTCGCATTTTTGGCCAGGTCCGGCATCGATCATTTTTTGGATTTTTTTGCCATGCCGGCATCGTTAATTTTTCGCATTTTTGGCCAGGTCCGGCATTGTTCATTTTTTGGATTTTTTTGCCATGCCGGCATCGTTAATTTTTCTCATTTTTGGCCAGGTCCGGCATCGATCATTTTTTGGATTTTTTGCCATGCCGGCATCGTTAATTTTTCTCATTTTTGGCCAGGTCCGGCATCGATAATTTTTTGGATTTTTTTGCCATGCCGGCATCGTTAATTTTTCGCATTTTTGGCCAGGTCCGGCATCGATCATTTTTTGGACTTTTTTGCCATGCCGGCTCGTTAATTTTTCGCATTTTTGGCCAGGTCTGGCATTGTTCATTTTTTGGATTTTTTGCCATGCCGGCATCGTTAATTTTTCTCATTTTTGACCAGGTTCGGCATCGATCATTTTTTGGACTTTTTTGCCATGCCGGCATCGTTAATTTTTCGCATTTTTGGCCAGGTCCGGCATTGTTCATTTTTTGGACTTTTTGCCGGCATCGTTAATTTTTCGCATTTTTGGCCAGGTCCGGCACCGATCATTTTTTGATTTTTTTGCCATGCCGGCATCGTTAATTTTTCGCATTTTTGGCCAGGTCCGGCAATGTTCATTTTTTGAATTTTTTTGCCATGCCGGCATCGTTAATTTTTCGCATTTTTGGCCAGGTCCGGCATTGTTCATTTTTTTAATTTTTTTGCCATGCCGGCATCGTTAATTTTTCTCATTTTTGGCCAGGTCCGGCATTGTTCATTTTTTGGACTTTTTTGCCATGCCGGCATCGTTAATTTTTCGCATTTTTGGCCAGGTCCGGCATCGATCATTTTTTGGACTTTTTTGCCATGCCGGCATCGTTAATTTTTCGCATTTTTGGCCAGGTCCGGCATTGTTCATTTTTTGAATTTTTTTGCCATGCCGGCATCGCTAATTTTTCGCATTTTTGGCCAGGTCTGGCATTGTTCATTTTTTGGACTTTTTTGCCATGCCGGCATCGTTAATTTTTCGCATTTTTGGCCAGGTCCGGCATCGATCATTTTTTGGACTTTTTTGCCATGCCGGCATCGTTAATTTTTCTCATTTTTGGCCAGGTCCGGCATCGATCATTTTTTGGATTTTTTTGCCATGCCGGCATCGTTAATTTTTCGCATTTTTGGCCAGGTCCGGCATTGTTCATTTTTTGAATTTTTTTGCCATGCCGGCATCGTTAATTTTTCGCATTTTTGGCCAGGTCCGGCATTGTTCATTTTTTGAATTTTTTTGCCATGCCGGCATCGTTAATTTTTCGCATTTTTGGCCAGGTCCGGCATTGTTCATTTTTTGAATTTTTTTGCCATGCCGGCATCGTTAATTTTTCGCATTTTTGGCCAGGTCCGGCATTGTTCATTTTTTGAATTTTTTTGCCATGCCGGCATCGTTAATTTTTCGCATTTTTGGCCAGGTCCGGCATTGTTAATTTTTTGGACTTTTTTGCCATGCCGGCATCGTTAATTTTTCGCATTTTTGGCCAGGTCCGGCATCGATCATTTTTTGGACTTTTTTGCCATGCCGGCATCGTTAATTTTTCGCATTTTTGGCCAGGTCCGGCATTGTTCATTTTTTGAATTTTTTTGCCATGCCGGCATCGCTAATTTTTCGCATTTTTGGCCAGGTCTGGCATTGTTCATTTTTTGGACTTTTTTGCCATGCCGGCATCGTTAATTTTTCGCATTTTTGGCCAGGTCCGGCATCGATCATTTTTTGGACTTTTTTGCCATGCCGGCATCGTTAATTTTTCGCATTTTTGGCCAGGTCCGGCATTGTTCATTTTTTGAATTTTTTTGCCATGCCGGCATCGCTAATTTTTCGCATTTTTGGCCAGGTCTGGCATTGTTCATTTTTTGGACTTTTTTGCCATGCCGGCATCGTTAATTTTTCGCATTTTTGGCCAGGTCATTTTTGCCGGCATCGTTAATTTTTCGCATTTTTATGCCGGCATCGTTAATTTTTCGCATT
>OX457087.1:14912092-14936480 GCA_949752835.1 Empis stercorea
TTAAATTAAAAATTTAATTTATGTAGTACAACTAATTTTAATTTTGTATTTTTAAATGCTGTCATTTTTTGTTATTAATATTTTTCCTTTTTTTGTTTTAATTTTTATTCCAAATTTTCCAATACTTGGAAAACCATTTCATATTACAATGTATATTAACATAGAAGTTAAATATATTATTTTAAATTATATACATTATTAATTAAATATTATCATAAAAATTGGTTTTTTATTACATATTATTATTTAATTATTTATTATAATCTTTTATAATTTATGAGGTGTCACTCCGAGAGTATAGCAATTTTATTTAGATTTTTTTCTTTGAAAATGAAAAATATTTAAATTTAAATCATGATCAGAACAATTATTTTAATAAAAAAATAGTAAATCTTTAATTAGATTTCACATCATTTAATTTTTTTATTAAATTATTAATTCTATTAATATTATTAATATTTTTTTTTTGTCCTCGTATTACTTCAGGATAATAATCAAAAAAAAACCTTACAATAAATTCTAAGGACAGTGAAATCTTTTTTGGATACTCAATATTAAAAGTATAAAAAAAGCATATAGCATGTGCTGCAAAATTTATTAAGCTTGAATTTTTATCGGACATGACTATCTCGTTTTCAATAAAAATATAAAATGTGGAGTCTGAATTCAAGAAAGATGTATCTAAAAATAAAAAATATAAAGTATTAGTGCATGTTTATTGAAGTCCTTTGTGGTAAAACTATATTCGAAAATTAATATGATGTTTCAAATTATGTACAAAAGCTTTAAGCCATATGCTTATTAAAAACTATAAAGTTATATGTATATAAATATTTGAAATGCTTTTGTAGTTCGTTCAAAACAATGTTAATTTTCAAAGGCAATTGTACTGCAAATGACATAGTCCAGAAGAAATATTAATAATAATAATCACATACCAGCTATGGCAATCCACGGTGTATTTGTAGAGGGCGACTTCAACTTAATCTCATCAAGATTTATTCCAAACTGAAAATTTATAATAAAGATTTAATATAAATTTATGTTTTCAAATTATTTTTTGAGTTAAAAGAAACATATTATTTTTATATTTAGGCAGTATTACAATTTAAACTCACCTTAAAATGCATAAATAGGCAATCAGGATCTTCTTTAAAATAAGCTACAATTGCTGTTAAAATTGACTCATCTGAATCGTTGCATTTAAAATATTTAAGTAAATGATCTTTTTCAGAATAAAATTTGTTTCGGTAATTTTCAACGTTTAAATTCATCAGCTGATTGAAATGCTTATGCAAACATTCCACATCAAATATAAATGGCCATTCATCCTTTATTTTTTGAATGGTGGGAATATTTTGATAATTGTTGAAAAATTTTCTCTGTATATAATATGTCTTTTCCATCAGACTTTTGATTTTATCTTTTTCTTTATTTGTACTTGCAACAGAATTAGAATGCATTTCAATAAGGACTTGCTGCATTTGTTCCAAATTTGTATCAGATTCTAAATCTGCTGCTGGTTGCCAGTTAGAACAACTATTTTTTAAATTGTTAACTAATTTCCTTTTATTAATTGGAATATTTTGTTGCTGACTAGTAGAGGCTATTGAACTTTTGTGAGGTTTGTTTAAATACTTATT
Source organism: Empis stercorea (assembly GCA_949752835.1). Classification (NCBI taxonomy): domain Eukaryota; kingdom Metazoa; phylum Arthropoda; class Insecta; order Diptera; family Empididae; genus Empis; species Empis stercorea. Next base: position 14,913,736 of record OX457087.1, read on the forward strand.
TTTATTTTTAAGTTTAGTAATTAGTGTTGTTGGTGTGAGTGACAAGATATGACCAGCAGCGTCTCTTTCTATGAATGATTCTGGATAAGCTTCAGCAGCTTCTCTAGCAATTCTTCGAAATATATTCATAGGAATATAAAAAGACATTTTCCTTAATTCATGCAGTACAATTTTAACAAAAGTATCCAGATGTTTTCCCAGATTTACTTTTTTGGTTAATGCATCTGAAATTTCTTCTGGCATGTTGTCCCACTTAATTTTATAGTTACGAAAAAGCTGATGACATTGTTCATTTGAACTCGAAGTACATGAGAGTGCCGTACTTGACATAGTTAGTGTTGTAGCTAAACTACATTCCGAAGATAAATCGTCTGCTTTGCATGTTGACACAAATTTTTGAATGGATGTTTCAGATTCAATCGATGATGGTATCAAATTTACAGTATCATCAACCGAATATACTCCACTAGTTAATTGTGTAATATCCGAAAAAGCACTACTTGTCCAAAATTCTGTCTGTCCTAAAGCCATGAGAAGTGATTTTTCTTTAAGATGATATTCTAAAACTTCATCGTCTAAAATTTCACAGCCATTGCTTTCCAATACTAAATATGATCCATATATTCCATATTGTAAGGCTAAACAAAATTAAATCAAATTAAGATACTTATATATACAGATTAAAAAAACTATAAAAATTTACCTTTTTCAAGAACTTTTGCGATTTGTGCAAAGCACATAAAGCTTTTTTTTTGCTTTCTGTCGGAGCTACAAATCTGCACCATTAATTTTTCCATTTTGTGTTTAATATTGAATTTTCAAACGATGATATAATCTTATAATTTATTCTAGTATTACTTTTTTATTTTAAATAAAATATAACTATAACTCATTAACAAATTAATATTAGTTTGTTTTTAAAAATTATTAAAATTTTATATTCTTAGCATACTATAAAGTTCGGTACAAAAAATTCTTATCGATCATTAATGATTATTGTTTTTATAGTTAATCTAAATTTTATAATTAATACATATTAGTTTAAATTATTAATATATTGAAAAACAAATCTTGTGAATCATTAAAATTATATTTTTTTATAATTAATTTAAATTTTATAATTAAATATAACTTTTTTACCAGATTATTTTTATATCAGCTGAGGAAAACTACATATTGGCGAAAAATACTTTTTTTTTATTGAATTCAACAATATGGATAGGTTGATGAATTAAAATTTTACTAGTTGCGTGGTAAATTTCATCGTCTTCATAATTCTCGTAAAGCAATGAATTTTCGTTATACCACATTTTGGTAATTAGTCCTTTAAAAATACTTTTTTTATAATTTTCATCAATAAAAATCAAATCAATACGAAGAATATCTATTATTCCCAATTCATCACAATCTATTAAAATATAGTCACCCTTCTTAAATATTGTATTTAAATAACAGATTTTTTCTGTTGTAAAAGTAAATCCTTCTGGAATATAAATATTTGTAATATTTTTTTGAAATAAATCTACTTTGTCACATTGGATTCTTGTTTGAAATCGATCTCCGAATAAAGTAGCTTGCATATGTTGATGGCGCAGTGATAAAGTTAAAGTCACGTTTTTAAAATTTCTAATTGTTTTCAAGGAAGATTTAAAAAATTGATGTTTCTGTTCGAAACCCATCGTCCATAAGTGTCTTAATGGTCCAAGTTGTTTTATAAGATGCGTATAATGATATAAATAATGATGTTTAGGACGGAGTTTTAAATTTGGAAAGCATTGTTTACGATATTCAAAATATATATGAATATAATGCGATAGAAGTGCAATTTGACCTTCGGATATTTCATAAGCACAAATAAGCCTACACATTTCTATCATTGCCGAAAAAAAATTCCATACAGGATCATTATAGTTTGATATATATTGAAAAAATATTAATGGTAGAAGATTTAAAATATGATATATTTCATTTGCCTTTCCAGGTAATTTTTTAGCTGAGTGTTCAATACTAGGAAACGATAAATTCAAATGAAATTTTTTCCTTAAAGATTTTAGAGAGAAATTTAATTTATCAATACTGATTAACTGTTGTTCTGTGAAGTATTTTAATATAGAAAATAAATCGTATGGAATAATTCCTTCAAAAAGATCGTGAGCTATACAAGGCGGCAGTCCGGGATTGCAAATGTGATAATAACTTAGGATATTCAAACAGGAATTAAATTTAATACCTTTAATTGAATTAAGTTCGTTTAAGGATGAATTCAATTCATTTATGCATTCCTGATAATTCTCTTTTGTGCGACTTTCGCATACAGAAAAATTATTTTCTCTTAAAGAATTAATTGTGTAATAACAATATCGACATATATATAATGCTTTACTAAAATTTTCATTGAAGCCTCCAATTTGGTGACTACCCAAATTATCCCCAAGAAAAGCATATAATGTGCCATAATATTTTTGTACGATATTAGTTACAGGATTTAAAATATTAATGCCATTAGTTTCTAATGTTTGTAAATCTTTTATAACTGGACTAAGTATCCTATGAAAACCAAATCGTTTTACAAACCGTTCATTGCAAATTAGTACTAGTTGAATATTTTTAATATTTGCTCGATATTTGACGTTAATATTACCAATCGACATATATACTCCTAGCAATTTGTGTTTCTTTTTTGATGATCCTAACGGATTGCAAGTTTCAAAGGCATCCTGATATAGAATTAATTCAATATTTTTGTTACTAGATTGTAAAAACGAGTTTTCTTTATAAACAGAACCATCGTTGTAGTCCGAAAGCACTTTGACTTGAGAACTTTTAGGTTGACTGAATATTTTAAAAAACAATTTGTCTGACATTAGGGATTTTATTGTTTCTAATATAGGAATGTAATGAAAAAAACACTTTTCATGATTTTGGCCAAAACCTAAATCGATTTTTTTTGGCCTAATAAACGCAGCATTTTTTCCAAACAAAGTATTCCGCAAATATGTAGTTTTTAGCTGTAAAATATCTGGCATAATACAATTATTTTTTAATTCTGTAATTAATAAATTTTCATAGTTAAATAAATTTTTTTCGCGACAAATTTTTTTAATAATTTCTTCTTGATTATCACTTTGCTTTTCTAGAATTTGTAATAATTCCTTTAAAAAAAACTGAATTGAAGCATCTGACACTCGAAAATGTGATTTTAGTTTCATAAATAATGTTGAGAAAATATTTTGAGAAGAAATGTTGTTTTGATTAACTATTGAATTGGTTTCTGTGGTAATATTGGTTGCATCCGAATTTAAAAGCTGAATATCAAAGTCTTCTTGCAATATATTTTTACAAGATTTTTGTCTATGTTTTCTACATAGATGTACCCTAAAACAATTTGTATCGGAAAACTTGTACAAACAATTTTCGAAAGGACAAACAATTATCGAATTATTATGCCCTTTAAAATGTTTGCACGTGTGTAGACACATTTCTTGGAAACTTGAAGTTTTGAAATCACAATTTAAAACTTTACATTTTATAAAATTAATAAAATGTGTGTTTTCAGTATTTTTTTTGTGGTTTCTTAACCAATGGCTTTTGTATGAATTATACACAACAAATTTTTTTTCGCAAATTGGACAAGCAAAACATCCATTTTTCTTTTGCCTATGTGAATAGGCATGTGAATTATAATTTTTGTAATTAACTGCATTAAAATTACACATTAAACACTTCATTTTAAATAAAAAGATTTTTATTTTAATATTACCACTTTTAAATTTTGTTTTTATTTTTGTTTTAATATTACCACTATTAAATTCAATTTTTATTTTTCACTTCAATTCAAAAGAAATTCAATTTTTATTTTTTAAATTTTCACACACAAAATTTTTAAAACTGAATGAATTTCTTTCTGGTTTACTTGAAATGAAAACAACAAATTAACGTTTTTACTCTAGAAATCGAGTAATATTGATAATTGTTTGTAGTAATATTCCTCTTAATATACGAATTTTACTCTTTTGTTAGTAAAAATTACTTGCAAAAGAGTAAAATTAATATAATAACAGGAATATTATTGCAAAATAAAGTAAAAAAAACCTATTTAGAGCATTCTTAGTTTAATTATTAGTAAAATTAATCTATTGTGAGGATTTTTAATACAAAAATGAGTATTTGGGGATGTTTTACTCTAGAGAAAGCAATTTTTTACTCCATTTTATAACAAAACCAAAAATTGCTATAAATATAAAAGTAAAAAAACTAGTATTAAAATAGTAAAATTACTCATGTAGCCCTTCGATTTTTTAGAGTGTACCTATAAAGAATCTTTTTCTAGTCAGAGATACGTAAATTAAACTTCTAGGACTACTACAAATTTTAGTTTTTTGAAGTAGAAAATAAAAGTTTCGGGAACGTTGCGTAAACTTAAAATTATAACTTTAAAGTAATTTTAACTTACTAGTTAATAGAGGAAGACTTTGCAACTTAAAATGTTGCCAAATATATACCATAAAGTTTTTGCACATTTATAGTAACAATCCGAAGTTGTTGACACTTAACATTAACTTATATTACGTTCGCAAACAAATAAGAACTTCAAGGTAATTATATGAGTAGAAATCACGATTCTTTTAACTAAAAAGATTACTTAAAACACTAAACAACCTCTAAGTTAATAGTTTTAGTATATAAAACGTATTTGCTACCTCATCGAAGTTCCTATGCACTTTCAATCCTTAACAATTCCTATAAATGTTATTTGGGATACTTATATGTCTATTTTTTAAAGGATATATTTCTTTTTAGACACATATTATTAATTTTATCCTTTACAATTTTAAAATCCTTTCTGAAGAACTATTCTGCAGCAAACAAAAAAAAAAACTTTTTTCTAGTCTATTAAAAGTTAATAATCAAATATCATCGTATATGAATTTCATAGATAGGAAATGTTTTGCCATTTCAACAAAATATTAAAATTTTAGATTGCCATTTTTTTAATACATATCTAAAATATTTTACATTATTTCAAATTAAAAGAAGGTGGTTAGAATATGTGGAATGAAGTGGAACCATTATATTAGATTTTGGCTTTATAGAATTAGAATACATGTACATATTTCATATATGTGTCTGATATTATTGGTGCTGATGTTGTAGCAGGATATGGGGGTTTTCTTCATTTTAATCAAATAATTATGGAAAGCTAATATAGAAAATTATAAAATAGTGCATAATGTATAAGTTTGTTTCTTAGTTTTAGGAAAATATAATATAACGTGAAATATTAAAACATATTAAACATCAATTTGATTATTAAATAATTAAATAGTTCAACAACTATACCGGAGTGTAAATTATATTTGCTTATTAACACCCAAAAGACTATAATAAAAAAAGATATTACATATTACATATTGATTTATACATATATTATGTAATTTTAATATTTCTGTTTGGTATTGTATTCCTTAAATATCGAATATAAATCGAATTTTTATAAATCAATTTCAGGATTTGCATGATTAATTAATATAAAAATTAAATTAATTAAGAAAATACTACATAAATTCACTTATATCATGATTTTCAAATTATCCACATAATGTTAATGACCAATGTATACCTAACGTAAAGAAATATGTAAATTTATTAATTGGATTTTTATTTATTTATTTAAAATTATTTTCAATATTTTTAACAATAATTACTGATTGACATGCATATAAATGTAAATACAGAAATATTTTAAATTTATTCACTTTGCATGAAAGTAAATTAAATTATAGTAAAAGAAAGTTTAAATTATGTTTATAGAGTCTATTCTATATAAAGACTAATGAATTATTCGATAATTAACTGCACGACTTTAAAAGTATTTCTTATTTCGATCGACAACTTTAGCAACTTATGCCCCTTTTTTGACAAAATTTAAATAATACTTCAACGTTGTCTATTATAAATTCGAAATGATTCATCTTAATTTACTAAACTGATCAAAAAACCATTAAAAAATTAATTTTAAAATTAAAATTTAAGAAAAGTAAAAACAAACTAATAGCAAAGAAATCTTAAATAGTAACCACATTTAAAATTAATCGCATAATATTTCGAAACATCTACAATATTTATTAATTACAAGAAAGCAATTTATGTTAATAAAAACTCATAATATTCATTCCAATTAATTTGCTACAAATAAAAATAGATGATTCAGCGTACATAAGTAATAGTAAATTTAATTTACCATAAAATATGAAATAATAAAAGGAGTAAAAGGAGTCAAGAAAGTTATTTTTATGAAAATTTGTAAAAAAAAATCAATTATAAAATTATGGAAAAAGAATTAATAAATTAAATTACTTTTGTTATATATGTTAAAAAACAACAGTATAAAAAGGAAGTTTCCTCTCTGCATGACACGCACTAGAGTTGATTTTGCTCAGTAACCATTCTATTTAAAGGATATATGTACATATGTTTACCATATATCAGCAATATTAATAAATATAATTTCCATATTTATAAGTCTACAAAATATATTTTAAGTTTTAATCAATCACATAATTGTTTTAAATCCTTATTTATTCGAAATACAAAAAAAAAATTCTCTGAAACGAAAGGATATTCGACAAAAAAATCACACGCAAGGAAATAATTAAATATTAATATTAATGCAATAAATTCGAATATTATTACATATATTAGCATTTTATGATTATGAATTTTTATTATATGTAAATAAATTTTATACACGAAAGGACCTTTATTTTTCAACAAACTGATTGTTATCATTTGCGATTTAAAGTATCAGCTATACATACATATATGGAATATATTGTAATAATTATAAAAATATTTTTTATTAATTATTTGTAAGAGAAATAACAATATTAATAATTTCGATTTTTTATATGACGAATTTTATCCCTTGTTTGCCATAGTCTATTATATGACCATATATATGCTATGGTATGGTAAACATATTAAGTTATTATCAGATCATTGATATCTAATAGATAAACGAACACAACTCTATTGTATAGAGAAGTTCTTATATTGTTTAGCATGATTTTATTGTAATATATTTATTAATTTGGGTACAATAGGTCACACAAAAATATGAATAGAAAGGAGTGAGTTCTATACCCTAAAATTTTCTTGATTTTTAATAAATATAATGCGTGTATACAATTTTGCTTTTTTTAATATATGGTACCAATAAAATTAATAAGTCCATTATTTAAAAAAAAATATTTTAAAGAATCAATTTAATATTTAATTAATTTTTCTTCGAATTAGAATTTTAAATTTATATACAATTTCTTTCAAAATAATAATAATCTTTATCTTAAAGTAAAATAAGAGATAAAAGTTATTATAGATACGCTTCCAACTAGGGAATGCAATACCGGAGGAAATCTCAATACCGGTATTTCGGTATTGTAAAATAATAAGACCGGGATCCCGGTATTAAAACCGGTTTTCAAAAAAAATAATTTGTGTTAAATTATTCAGTGAATATTTATTGCAAATGAAAAATAAAAAGTATAATAAATAATTCCTTAAAATAGTATTATAAAATAAACAAACTAAACATGAAATAAAATAAGGGACATAAAAATCACAATTCAAAAATTCAAATAACTAAGAACAAATTCACACCCAAAAATTTATATGGTGTGCGGTTATGATTAAATTTTCAGTAAAAGCATCGCCAAACTAACTCCAATTTCTTTTCAGACACACTTTCGTACACTTTCTTACACCCTCCATGGTGTAGAAAATTTTTGCGTTCTTTTGACTACACTTTCTACACTTTCTACACTTTTTTAAATCGGCGCCTAGAAAAAGTGTACACTTTTCTACACCCTCAAATTTGAAGGTGTAGAAAGTGGAGATGTAATTATTTTTTTTTTACTTTTTAAAGTGGAAATATATACTATTCATCAATTAAATAATGTTGTAATCACAAATTGTGAAAAAAGTATGACAATTTAAAATTATAAAGAATTTTGTCAGGGTGTAATAAAAGTATGTTTTTTCACACCTTACACTTTCCTACACCACAGTTTTTTGACAATTCCCACCATGGTGTGGTGTAGAAAAAAAATTCTGAAAAGAAATTGGTATTACACTTATTACTTATTATTGTTAATTTAAGTAGTTCATGAGTTACTTAAATGTGTTAGTGTAAATAGGAACGGCATATATTTGTTTTAAAATACAAATTCTATTTTATTTAGCTGTAAAATGTATTCTTTGTTGTTTAAATATAATTTTAATTCAATACCGAAATACCGGTATTGAATCTTCGAATACCGGGATTTAATACCGAACAAAAATGACCGCTATCCCGGTTTTCGGGATACCGGGATACCGGTATTGCATTCCCTACTTCCAACCCATTGTCAAATACACATATACACATATATGTGTCCTTGCCGACATTTAAAATTAATCTCTCATTATGTTCATCCTAAGCAAATATTTTGATAATTTATTATTATATTGAAACTTAGTGTTGGGGATGGTAAATCTTTGCCTAATACAATAACAAAAAAAATCCCTAATGATATTGCTAATTTCTGATGCTATTAAGCAACACACATGCCCGACTTAGAATATTCTAACTTTTATAATTTTATATATTTCATTGGGTTTAGAAAATGAATTATGAAAAATATTTTAAGGACTTATTTTGTAGGTAAATTAAAATTTATAAAAATGTATATAAAAACATAAAATTATGAATTCTCGAGGGAATTTTCATTATATATACCTAAAATTCCTAAATTCCTAAAACATAATATAAACCTAAAATTCTTATTTATAAATTTTAATTTGAAGATGACTCTTTGAAGTATTAATAAGAATTTATTGGGTAATAACATTTTTAACTTTAATCACTTAAAAAAAATGTTTTATACAAAAAAGGTGGTGAAGTTAAAATATGCCAGTGTTTCAATCCTTTTTTTATGATAATAATATACATATATGTGTATTATATTTCTAATTATTACTCTTTCGTGATATAATAAGGCATATAATAAGTTTTTGGGAAATTATTTAAATACTTAGAGTGTGAGATAAATTATAATTTGGAATATCAAATAAATTTTTATGGTGTAAAGCCTATGGCTTCTCACTTCATATAATATTCAGTATATAGACAAGTTATTTTATGGGCAATATATTATGACTATAGAACTAATACAATAGTATATATAGTATATCTATATTTAAACAGTACTAATATTTCCTATTATATTCTGTTAAGAAATATCCGCGAAATGTTTCTCCAAATAATGATAGCTCCCTTGTGCATGATTTTTTTCTCTAGAATTATATTTATAATATATGTGAATATAGCAAAAAAAAATTAATTACATTTCCTTCATAAGTTATTTCAAATTTTCTTTTCTTCGTTTTTCGCAAATATTTTTGAAAAATTTCGAAAATAAATTCATATTTTCTTCTAGTTTTTTGTTATTTTTTAAATTTTTTGTAATCATTGTGAAGCTTTTCCAAAGATCACTTAAAAAACATTCGTTTTGTTTTGTTTTTTTTTGTTAAAAATTTAATTTAATTAAAAATAAAAAAACTCTTAAATTTTCGTTGGAGAGTAGTTTTCATTTTTTTTGTCACAATTTTGATGATGAATTTTTTTTTGTCTTTGTCAAATTTGAAGTTTTTTATAACAAATTTTTGTTATCTTTTTTTTTTTTGTTGAAATTTCCTTATTTTAGAAATTTCGTGTATCGAAAAATTACGAAAATTCGAATTTTCGCGCTTATCAATTTATATTAACCCATAAAGAAAATTAAAAAGAAAAACAAAAATTCACACAAAAAATAAAAACAATGAAAAAACTGTTTTTAAAGAAAAAGGAATTAAAAAAAAATTATTTAGAAAACTAATTAACATTTTTGTTTTAGTAAAAATTATATAAAAAAAAAATTAACTAAGTTAAATATAAAAAAAAATGATAAAAGAAACATAAAAAAATTATGATATAAAAAAAAAATAATTCAAAATTTTATTTATTTATTTTTCTCGCTCATAGTTAAAAAAAATTATCAACTTTTTTCTTTACATATTTTTTTTTGTATGTTTCACTATAAAAAAAAGTAACAAAAAATTTTCTTTTATTAATTTTTTTTTAAACTTCAAAAATTTCATTTCATTATTTTTTTTGTTACATATTTTATTTATGTTTTGTTTTTAATTAATCATATTTAAATAGTTAAGAAAATCTTCTGAGAACAATTGAACACAAGATGAACTAGCAGCATCAGAAGCTGCGTTATTATTCATATTGTTTGATGGAGGAAATAATTCACGTGATGCTGTTGTTCCTCCAATAATTGTTCCACCAACACCTCCTAATCCACCACCATTTCCACCGCCAATTAATGGACGTATTTTATTACCATTTATCTTACCAGTATTATTATTATTATTATTATTATTCATATTCATTGAGATTACTAATAATTGAATCTTTATTTGATAATAAATTATTAGTATTTGTGTTGTTACAACCAACACCACCATTTCCACCTAATATTGGAGTTATTGTATTATTTGAATTATTAGTCCAGAGATCACTAAGTAAAATATCATTATTAGATCGATTTAATTGTTGTTGTTGTTGTTGTTGTTGTTGTTGTTGTTGTTGTTGTAGAAGCATCATACCACCAATTGATTTATTTGCATTATTATACATTGTTGGACCAGAATTGGTTAATATTGATGATGATGATGATAATAATGTTGATGGTGTTGTTGTCCAAATTGAACCAATTAATTCTTTATTATTATTAACAACAACTGAATTATTATTAATATGAGATAATTTTTGATTTTCCCATAAATTTATATTATTAGATTGAATTTGTTGTGATTGTATTGCTGATTGTTGTTGTTGTTGTTGGTGTAATTGTTGCTGTTGGACTGATGTTGGTGGCGGTGGTGTATAAAATATTTGTTCTCTAATATTATTATTATTATTACAATTTGGTGATGATTGATTTGATTGCCATAATGATTCTTTACTATTACTATGGCTACTAGCACTATGATATTGTGTATTATTTAATGAAATTAATGATGATTTTGGTGATTGTGATGATGATGTAGAACTAGGTGGACTTTGTGATGGATTATGTTGATTATAATGATGATAGGGTGTTGATGATGCAATTGGTTGTATTGGCTGTTGTTGTTGTTGTTGTTGAATACCCCATAAATTTAGATTATTATTCAATGTATGATTATGTATTGATTGTTGTTGATGTTGTTGTTGTTGTTGTTTTTTCTCCCATATGTTATTATTATTAATCATATTAAAATTGTTACTATTATCAATGATACTATTAAAATTATTATTATTATTATTATTATTAATAATACTGTTGGAATCTCCATATATAATATTATTATCTACATTACAATTTTGTTTAGTTGGTATATTTAATTCATGTATTAAATTATTTAATTAAATTTCTTATCAGCAATTGTTGTATTTAATAATGATGATGATTGATTTATTATTCCTCCACCTGCTGATGATGTTGTTATAGTTGTTGCTGGTACAGCAGTAGTATTTAATTGTGGTGTTGTTGTTAAAATTTGTAATTTAACTTGATTTAATTGTGATAAATTTGTACCACCATTACCACAAATAATACTATTATTATTATTATTATTATTAATACAATTACTACCATTTGTTGTTAATGGTATTGATGATGATATTGGTGGTGGCATTGGTGCTGTATAATCAATTAGACCAGAAAATTGATTATGTAATGGATGATGACCACCAATCATTGTTGTTATTAATTTTGGTATTGTAAATGTAGTTATAGATGTTGTTGTTGTGACAGCAATTGGTGAATATAGCAATGACGATGTCGACGACGACGACGACGACGATGATGATGGTGATGACGACGTCGACGATATTGCTGATGACAACAATGCTGAATTTGGAGACTCCAACAGGGCTTCATGTTATGGCAACTGAATACCAGACTGGCTTATTTGTTTAGTATAACAATGAGCCAATGGTTTAACGAAATGTGCATCTAGTGTTGTACAATATGGACATGTAACACAATGTGAATAATCACTATAAAAGTTGAGACGTTGTTCGGGTGGTAATAGTAATTTGAAACAGGCATTGCACTTTAGACGTTCAGCACAGCATGGCATTGCCGCAAATATATCATAGGAATACATTGTTCCCAAAACAAGTGATGATCCATCCCATCTTTCACCACAAAATCTGCAACAAATTCCTCGGCTACATGAATTACCATCCAAACATCCCATGCAAACAGCTGTTAAATAATGAATTCGTCCCTCGTATTTAACTTCAATACATCCTGGTGCATATTTTTTGGACTCAAGAAAAATGATCCATCAACAAGTGGATAACGATCAAATACAAGCATTGCATCTTCACATAAAATACAATTAACACGACTTTTTTGATTTTGTGCCAATGATGATAGTATAAAGAGACGTGTCTCATCATTTCCATGATTTCCTTCATCTTCCATCTTAACTTTTGATAGGAATTGAGACGTGTTTTCGGTAATTGATTGAATGTTATGGTATATATAAGGTAATTGATTGAATGTTATGGTATATATAATTAAAATTTGGAATTTTTATATAAACAAAAATATGTAATATAAAATAACTTTCTTTCGACATTTATAATTTTGATTGAATATTTAATTAAACTATAAATTTTTGATGTACTAGTTTAATGATTTTAGGAAAATGTGTTTGCCAGTAAAAGTAAATTTTAAAATATGGAAAATACAAATCTTTCTAATATATAGATAAATATTTATAGAGTACATATTTGTATAATGGTACAATTACAATCTGAAATATATTCATTTTACCTAATATCGGAACTTGCATAAATTTTCTTATTTTGATTTATTGCAATGTAAAAAATTTAAATTTATTATCCTCAAGTTTTGGTGTATATATTTATATAATATTTTGGAGTCCAATTTTATTCTTTGATATCAAATAATAATTGGGCTATTTTACATCAAAACTAAAATATAATAGAAGCATAATTTAAAATATTTATATAGAAAGGTAAATCAATCTTCAAAAGATACACATAAAATCATATAGAAATTTGTACTTTTTAGTATAAGTATATTGAAATGCATATCAGAATATCCTGTATTAATAAAATTGTAAATACTGAATATAAACAATTTGCAATTCAGACCTAATTTTTATCAAACAAATAAAATATGTATATACATATATTCTATGCAACTGTTCAATGTCTAGGGATATAAATTAAATGGACAAGGAAACATAAATTTTTGTCCCTATCAAATTTCTAAGCTGTTTTTCTCTCAAGATTTTAAATGGCTTCATATAAACTATATTGTCACAAATTCCTTGTATAATATTATTTATAATAAAATGTTTATATTTTTTTTTTTAAGATGTAAATTTAAATCGTTCAAGTGTTACAAAATATTTTCATTGTCTGTTTGTTATTAAGGCACAATTTGAATCATTTGTCCTTGCATGCAAAATCCTATATCGAATAAAATCAAAAATTATCCTTTAAACTATAAAATTATGCAATTTTCAAATAAAGCAAACTTCCTGCAATTTAATGCAACTGGACACAAGGGAAGTGTTTGAAAAATTCTCTTTTTGGATAAATGGATGTTGTTATTAAAATTGGCTCATTGTAGAAAAGGATGGAATTAAATATAGAACATGGAAATGTGCAAAACCCTTCCCATTCTATTACTAGATGTTATTTTTGTTTGAAATTTTCTGAATTGAAAGTTTACATGGAATGCAAATTTGTCATGTAATAATTTAAAACAAGTTTTTCACCATGTTGTAAACTTATTGGACATAATTAACTGATTTATTTCGATCAACTATTGATTGATTCCTTGCTAAGTTAAGTAATTATGCGGTTGAACCTTTAAATAATTGTAATTATTCTAATCTACTTGTGTGCAAGGTTTGTAATTTTTTAAATTTATGCCAGAATTTCAACTAAATGCAATTGAAAATTGAATTATTTACAGAATTACATTAAACTAATTCGATTTGTACAATCGTTTTTATACAAATTAAGCACAAATCGTGTTATACCTAAAGTGTTGTTATGTCATCTGATTTCAAATTAAATTTAAACAATCATATAGAGGTAAATATATTAAATGAGATAGAAGTAACTTCCCCCAAGAGATTTTTTTTGAAACCACTTGTAAAGATTTAAAAAAAAAACTCAATTACATCGATTTTGGATGTGTTCAGTTGTTAGAATTAAATTTACCCTAATTATCTTGTTTGATACATGGCATTGGAGATTATATAACTTTTAAGAAAAAGAATTACAAAAGAATTTCTGAAAGAATTTACTATGTGATTCATAAAAAATAATAAAAATATTTTTCATTAAAAAGAAAAATTTTTCTTTTGTTGCAAAATTATTTCATCGATTCAATGTTGTGTTCAGGGATAGTTGAAGTGGGAATTTATTATTGTCATATTAGATAAGAAATAATATATTTTAATTATATTTTTGGGGAAAATTTTATTTATACTTTGATAAAGATTAGCGAAAGATGTGTACATATAAATATACATATATATGTACTTATAAATTTGGTGTTGTTTATTTATTTTTTGCTTTTTTCATTTTGTTTCAAAGAATATTTTATCTTCGCGAAAAAAAGTTTTGAAATAAAACATTTTTGTATTTTGTATCAAAACCATTTATTTTCTATATTATAGATAGTATAGATTGAGTCGGCATACCCTTAGGACCAATTAAATAATAAAAATTAACACCTAATATCTAAAAATCAACAACATTATTAAATGTAATGTAATACCAAAGCTTTATATAAATATAAGTGACAATTTTGTATTAAAAATTTCTTTTGTATCTTTTGTGTAATTTTAAAGTTTATATCTTAGATGTAAATATTCTTCATTCAATTTTATAGTAGACCTTGTAATAATTACAATAAAGTGGCTTTTAAAGAACAATGAAAAACATATCTGAAATATCAAAAAGTTTTTTTTCATAAATACGATTTCTGTTTCTTAAGAATCACAAAAACTTTTTTCCTCATATTTATATGATTAAAATCAATGGATTTATTTTTATAGAACAATACTTATTTTTTACAGAAATGTTGATATTGTACAGTAATTATAGAAACACTATATTTTTGATACCCAATTATCACGGAAAAATTAAGAAAATTCACCTATCCCATTAATATTAAATATTAAGGAGTTGTAGGTTCTGATGCTGGGTAAAATTACTGTTTCAATCTCTGGACATAATTATAAAAGTAGTACAAAAATTTAAATAATTTATTAAATACTACATAACAATTAATTACACTATATATGTACTATACTATAAAATTAATTTTATTTAAAATTTACAAGAAGTAATTCGCAAATATTTTAGTTCTTGGTTAATTGGGTAAACATATTTGATAACTTTATCATTAATGTTTTTGTTTGTAATAAAGGTTTGCCTTCTTCAATATGAAAATGCTATACTAAATACATAATTTATATTTATAGATATAGGAACTAATATCATATGAATTGTAAATACAAAATGATCATGTTCCCTGGCAAAATTCTTTGAAAACTAATCTATAACTCTATCTATACATTTACAGAAAATATTAATAGTCATGTAGAGAGAATTTAAAATGAAATGTATAAAAAAAAATTTAAAGTTATCGGATTTACAATAATCTTTGAGATGAAATCATTCTGAATGTGCAACACTCATAGTTATATCACCTTGGGTGTAATGTAAATACAATATACAAAAAAAAAATGTATAACAAGGATTTTTGATTGAAAATTGTAGTCAATATTATATATTTAGGAAGGTAAAACTAATTGAATATATAGCTGTACTAATTTAATTACTTTTACATTGAGAGGAGGAAATTATAGAAATTTTCATTAATCAGTAAAATTTAAAAGAATGAATGCAAATTATTATTTAATATATTATAGAAAGATTTTGAAAGTATTCAAATTTTCCAGGGTAAAATCATAGGAAGAAATATAAATTGATTTTATTAATTTAATTGGATGAAATTACGAATTGTAATATACATAAAACATTTAAATTGGAAGAATTAATCTGTACAAATTTAATGAGAAAAAAAGGATTATTTATTATTAAAATAAAAATACGATAAACAAACCCCGGGTTTGTCAAAAGCACATTTCCTCAAAATCGCCTCATGTAGAACTATGAGCTATTCTAAAACAATGGGAATTTCTATACGTGAATAGTATTTTTTAGTAGCATTTTCAATGTACAGTTTTAGTAGTAAATATTGTGCAGTTTTAGTAGTATTTTCAATGTACTATACATAGGAAAGATAAAAAAATGATATGGTAAATATAGGTAAAAAATGTGTCCCTGTTCGATTTTATTAATTTTTTCCTTCCAAGTTTATTATTCCAACAAAATACATATATATAAACTTATCATTTAAGGTTTCCCTAATTTTGCTTTTAATTGAACATATAATGTGATATGAAATAATATCCAATATTCCATTTATATAGCTCCTAAAAATATGCAAAATATTCGTTTTTTGCAAAATTTTATATGATTGTGCATTTTGATTAATTATTAGTGTGAGGCAAATGACTATAATTTATTAATTAATGCACTTTAAAGAAATATGATTCTCGAAAGTTTTCTCATTATTTGTTTTTAAAAATATTGCGCGGTTATAATTATACAAGTAAATTAAAAATGTAATTTTTTGAATTTCGAAGGGCCACAACGGAAAGGGGAGGGGAGATACGGATACAATTTCTTCAGAGACTCTAGTTATTTTTTAGATATATCTTTGGTACATAAATTTCAGCCTTCCATAATAAGCAGTTTGGGAAATACAGGGTGTTAAAAAAACTAAAAAAAGGTGTATGAAGATAACGGTATTTTTATACATCAAAAAATTAAATTTTAAAAAATTTTTTAATTTCACAATTAAGATAAAAGATTTTCCTATCTTATGGCTTTTACAGACCTCAAAAATTTTTATTGCTTTAAAAGTTATTAGATGTTCAATATGGGCAATTTTCGAATTTGAAGGGGGAATAACTCAGAGGGGAAAAGAGATAGAAGAAAATTTTGTTCTACTGGACCTATTATTTTATTACTATCTATCTATGGTTAAAATTTTAATACTCTATCTTAATAGATGTAGAAGTTTGTGTAAACGGACGGACGGACAGACGGACAGACGGACAGACGGACAGACGGACAGACGGACAGACGGACAGACAGAGTGAAACTAATATACACATTTCTTCCAATTTGGTTGGAAATGTGCTAAAAATATTATACGACTAAAAATTTATTAGTTCCGGTCATTAGAGTTTTTTTTTTATAAAATAAAATCCCTTAAAACTTTTTCTCATGTATAGTTTTAGCGATAATAATCACAAAATATTTATTTCTTAATTTTATTGGGTAAAAGTAGATTAGTCGTTTAGATATTTACTTAGACCCCAGCAAAATTAAACATTTTTCTTTTCTCTTATTATTTCGGACCAATAATAAAATTTACGAATCCTTTTTCTGTCCTTTTTATTTTGAACTAACAGAAAATTTATATAGTTTATTTCTGTTTTATATATGAATTGAATTTTTTAGGTGATCAGAGTACAAATGAAAAAAATAACAAATACTTAATTTTACAGACAAATTATATTAAATTTCGAATATTATATGCTCTTGTTCTTTATGCTTGCAATTTTTTTTTCAATTAAAAAAAAATCATTATCTCAAATAATTCAACTATAATTTAGATCCAATAAAATGAATTTACTTACAGATAGAGAAATTTATAGAAATTTTGTATCATTAAAAATTGTATCTCATTGCTATATTTTTGCTTTTGATCAGTTTCGCATCTTAGTAATATTTTATGTATCCATGTAGTTTTATAATTATTTGCACAAATTTGAAAAATAAATAAATAAAGAAATTGCTCTTAACCAGCATCCCAATTATTATTATTTATACTTAATGAGAAGTATTATATATTATGACATTCGTTCACAATTTAGACCTCTCCCTAATACAGGACGTACGGCGTATAGCGTCTGTCAAAGTCTGTAATTTTTGAAATTATTTAACAAGAAGGAACATCGATCAAAAAAGTTTTAATGTATATAAATGTGGCGTTTTATTTCGGGATACGCTGGCGTATAAGTGTATCGACGTATATACGCCATATACGCCGTACGTCCTGCATTAGGGAGAGGTCTTATGATTTCTTTCTTAATTTTCTCTATAATTTTATGTTTGAGGTACAATATACAAAAATATTAACAATCCTTAAGAGTTGATGTTTTGAACAATGTTTCAGGTTATCTGTATTTTTTATTTTCTGAATATAAATAAAAATATATGTTTAATAATTACCAGAAAAGTAATTTAATCTAGGTCAAATAGAGAACTTGAAGAACTCAAACCTTTTAAACTATCTGGGATCCTGACGATTATAATAATTTTTAATCATTGTTATCATCATAATACTAATTTATTGACTAGAAATATTGTCAAGTAATCTTTCGAAGAAACAAATAAAAAATTAAATAATTTGGTAGTAAAAATAATTATATTTCTCGCCAAATTTATATATATATATTTTAGCACAATTTTCTTTATAAATTATAGTTAAAATTCAATAAATTGTCCCCGCACCACATATGAGTATTATCAGTTTTCCACAAAATAATATATATAAAATCAAAATAATTCTTCTAAAAAAAACATGAAATTCAAATATTTTCAAATGGCTACGTTTATTTTTTTAGTCTTTGGTATACAAATTCTTTAATAAAAAGGGTTGTATTTCAGCCACGAGAATTTAAGCTTTACCCTCAAGGGATGAAATGTTAAAGATTTTTATTGTATGTACCAAAATATCTTTTTTGAATCAACATTATAATGATGTCACATTTTTCATCCTTTTTCAAAAAAATAAAAATAAAATTTCTTGTTCAATGTCAAAAGAAATTATTTTACTTCCGAACTTGTTGAAGGATAAATTAAAATTTCTAACTAATATTTTGAAAAATTGAATAACCTTTTAATAGGCATTTGAATTTAATTAATTTAGTCATTTTGTATTTTTAAATTTTAAATTTTAAAATCTATTTCTAATGTTATATGGATTAAAACTAACCCCACTCAAATCATTTAGTCAGATTGTAATTCTTTTCATTTCACAAAATAGCCAGAAGTATTATATTTGTAGATCTTTTTCATAAAATAATAATTAATAAATAAAATAATAATTTTGAAAACTCTCATTCCCTAGAAAAAGATTGTCAAAAAAAACTCAAAGCGGTGAAAAAAAACCTTTTGAATATTTGAAATAAAAATAAATCTTAATCGTTTTAATTACACTGGAAAATTTTAACCGATAATTGACTCTGTATATTTTATATATGGGATCCTATAAATTAAGTTCGAAAAAATATGCTTTTTTGTATTGTTTATATAGTGAAAACTATTTATATTAGAATTTAGTTTTCTTTTATTGAAGTAAAATGATTGGTTCCATGGGTCGCGCAAACTCGAACTAAAAATATTGATGCACCAAGAATGTAAAAACGGTGGTGTAAAAATTGAATCAGAAAAAGATAAACAATAAAAAATTAAAAACTATTAAAAGTGAAAAAAAAAATATGAAAATTCTAATTAATGAAAATTATCCAATTCATACTAAAATAAATCATAAAAAAGGAAACTAATAAAGAATTAAAGGACCTACACAGGACGTTAACGAAATACTAACAAATATAATCGGAAATAATAATATAAGCACCTAAACCAAGGGCTGAAAATGGAATGATTGAAAATGGAAATCATTTTCAAACAAATAATAGAAAAAAAACAATTATTCAAATATAAATTAATTTACAAAAAAAAAGAACATAAAATTCAAATCGACTTCCGTATAAAAACCCAGTGGTACTAATATCACTTCAGCGACTTGAATACGAAATCAGGATCATTCAATGGTCAATTGGTTGTTTATAGAGCACGTGTCCTAACATACACAAAGAATTCGTTGAAATAGGATTTAAACAAAAAAAAAAACACAAACCAACCCCAAAAACTTGACTATCAAACCACATTAAAAACACAAAGTTATAAACCCTAATTTTTTTTATACATATATTAGTATATTATGCAACAGTAAAAAGGACATGTTCGAAACTCCACAAATATCTTCAGTTACATAAGAAAATATTGAGATTAAGATGAAGATGCTGGTTTTCCATTTCAAGGGTCGTTTTCTTCAAATGCTGATGAAATAATAATGACACTTACACCCCTCGCAAAATTTTTTTTTATGTAATCAATTTGAAATTTTTAAAAATTGGCACACAATGAATTCATAAAGAAAACGATTTCAATAACGTAAGTAGATATTTTGTCCTTTTTTTATTAATGAAAAATTCTTAAATTTGTTTTCCAAATTGGAGAAAATGATATCCAGTTATTTTATATTCAGAATGAAGTAGAAAGACTTGATAATGGTTTGGAGAATACTTATTTACAATATTTTCTTATCATTACCATTATCAAAAGATGAATAGTTAAAAATATTTGATATTGTAATTTATTATTTATCTCATTTTGGGACAAATATGAGAATTAACCAAACCAAAATACAAGAAATATGAAAATAAGGAAGGAAAATTATTCAAAAATTGTCACTATTTCCCATCATATAAATAATCCAAAATGTTTGATTTATGAAAAATTAATTATTCAATTAATTCTAAATTATAATTTCTAATTTATTTTCATTAAATCAATCCTTAATCTTATATTCCTTTGCTTACCATGTTTGCATATTAATTTAAATTATTTCAAAATAAAACAAAAGTATAATTTCCAATCGGATGCGTCTCAGCATTTATTTCCCTTCTACGATTTCCCAATTAGTCGCGTCACTCATTAAGATAAGAGAAAAATTGTACCTTTGCGCTTCATTTACTACTTAGTCTATATTTCTCATCCCTAACAAAAACAATATAATTTTTTACATTGTTTGACAAGGACATCAAGACACCCTCTTCAAAAAAATTATATATCTAACTTGTATCTTCAAAACACGAATAGACAGATTTTCTTCTGCCCCCCTATATATACTAAGTGGCGTTTTGGCACTCTGTAATGATTATTTCCATTAAGTTCAAGTTTCTTTATTTTTTGGTTTGCTTTTCATCATCATATACCATTTAATGCATTCTGATTAAAAAAATGACTTTGTGGTGGTTGGTTTTTCAATTTTTTTCAGATGTCTTGATCATAGAAAGTGCAAAGAAAATATACATCAAGTTAAAATCCATCAGCGTATTTGAAATTTTAATTAAGGAGAATGTAAAAAAAAAATATTCATTATCATATTATTTTACATATTTATCAAGGAGAAAAAAAAACAATTTTAATGCATGATATTTTACTGGTGTCACGACTATAACATTACATAGACTCCATAAAAAATTGATTCATTGTGATTTTTTAATTACTAAAGTAATACCTGAGGCATTTAAAAAGGATATATGATGAGTGACAAAACAAATACCTAAGTAAAATTTAAAATGATTAATATTTTTTTTATAGAAAAATCTTCATATAATTCTATAATAATATTTTGATTAAATTAATTAAAAATTCCATTTACATTTGATACCATGAAATAGCTGTTATGTGAATTATCTTAAGAATTTAAAAAGAACAATTTTTCTCAATTTTCTCAATATAACATTGTAGCATTAATGAATATTTCACCAAATCTATATGATTCCCATTGCAATATTATTTTATAGTAGTTATACTATAGCAAATTTCGACTATAGTACATAAATTTTTATATATATCATAAATAAAAGTAATAAAACAAAATTAAAATATAATTCCCGAAAGAAAATATATAATCTTAGAACCAAAATTCTTAGGTAAAATATGTAGAAGCGCGACATCCATTTAAAAAATAATGTTTTACTTACAGATTTACATTCAGAAAAGAATAAGCGAATTCAGACGAAAAAAAAACTAATATAAATTGATATACCCTAAGATTTTCTTCAATATAATCATCATCATTTCCATAAAATGGAAAATTCTGAACTTGATTTCATTTTATGCCTCCCCAATGAAGGTCGTATTAAGAAATTTGAGCGCCCTGGGATTCATAAAATAATACGACAATAATTTGAATACATATTTAAAATGGAAACAAATCATTTGTTGCGGAAAGGAAATCAATTAATTATAAGCTATAAGGCTGTTACCCCAATTTACTGAAGCGGCCCTGTTTCAAATGTATAGTAGAAAATAACTCAAAAGTTTTATTATATTTTGTAAATGTATGGAGAAACCGTCAGCCAAAGAAATTAAGAGTTATATAGAATGAATTCATTAATTTTGATGATGGGTAGGTTTACTATACATATATAAAAAATATATATATCTAATACATAGAAATATCAAATTGAATCTACAGATTCCTTGAATATTTTAATAATATGTTTTTGTTTTTTGTTAATCAACATATAAGTTTAGAAATTCTAAATTATTTTTTGTATACTTACTATAAATAAAAATTAAGGTAAGTTGATATTCACACATATATAATTCATTA